>OZ023338.1:6426197-6683697 GCA_964007535.1 Brachyptera risi | reverse complement strand
TCGGTTCGTAATCAATAGTATTTTCCTTGCGCGCGTATAGACCGACATGCGTATACTTCCGGGCTGTTTGCGTGCTCGACACTGCCAATCGGTAGTGTTGGTGCGTTGAAGAGACGGGCGGTCGTTACCGTCATGTTTGGCAGGTTACCATAGTAACTGTAAGATCAGTTGAGGACAAACACATTTATACGTAGATATGATCGGAGAATACTATAGGCAAACGCAGCATGCGTTGTAAGATGGGCATATATCTGAATAAGGTATAATAAAAGTGGAAAGATAAGAGAATAAGAAGATAAGAATAAGAATGAGAAGAATGAGAAAGATAAGAAGGTAAGAGTCGAAGTTGTGGTGCCCCGTCCAAACGATCCCATCTTTCATTCATAGCCTTAATTGGGGAACAATGATTTTGTATCAAGTTTCGATGGTATTAAAAAAAAATAATAATAATAAGAGTTGTTGAAGTAGTTTTATCTGTGCTACTTTATTGACTCCTGTATATATGAAAACTCCACACATTTTAATTCCTACGAAAAATCCGGTGAATTTCGAATCTAGAAAGCAGCGAATCACAGCAGTGGTTCTGCTATTATTAATTTCTTATTAATTTCTTTTTTATTTATTCATTTATTAATTATTTCTGCTATTATTTATTATTATTTATTATTTATGTATCTATTTTGTTGAATGAAAAACAATTATTAAATCATTTTCTTCAAAACGGCTAGTCCGAATTGCATACAAAATTGTAATAATGTGTATTATTATTGTGTTCAGGGAAAATTTTAATTTTTTTTGAGAGATTTTATTTTTCGAAATTTTCCGCCCATCCAAATCTTATGGAGTTTTTAGAAATTTTGAGATGATATTTCTCAGAAATTGTCCAACCGATGTAACCCAAAACCTGTAAAGTTCTAAGTTGAATAACTTTACGTGTAGGCCCTATACAGAAAAAGTTTCATGTCGATCAGTCAAACCGTGCGACCTGTGCAGTATGCTTATAAAAAAAAAAAAAAAAAAGCAACAGACAAAGCTCTATAAGAGTGGGATAGAGTCTTCGCTATCGCTCATCCAACAAACCAGGCAGTGCTTACAAACAAACAAACAAACAAAAAACAGACAAAGCTCTATAAGAGTGGGATGGAGTCTTCGCTATCGCTCATCCAACAAATTGGGGGACACTGGTTGTGCGCTGTTTGTCAGGTATAGGCTCAACTGTGAAAATATTGTTCGGTCACTGTAATTCATTGTTGATGATTGTTTGCTTACCGACCCCATCTAGAGTTGGTTATTTTGGGGGTACGAATAATCAGGTGGTAATGAAACTGCTTGGCACAGCATATGCGTTGTAGGATGAGTGAGATATCTATATAAGGTATAATCGAAAACTTGGCACACCTTGACACATATAAAATATACTTCAATTGGTAAATATCGAATCTAGAAAGCCGTGAATGTCGGCAACTAGAGTAGAGTCGATAAAGCAGTTCTACCTTCTGTCATGCTACTTTATCGACTCTGGTTTTACTATTATTTGTATCTATTTGATGAATAGATTGATGAATCATCTTAAGAATTGGAATTGATTGAAAAAATCAGAATTTCGATCTGAAAGTTCCAATCAGTACCAATTTTGAAATGAAATGTATTTCCAATTTGAACTTCACAATTGAACAAACATCAGTTATTGAAAGCTGATATCACCTGAATTTTGGGTTCAAAATTAAGAACCCATTTTCATTTTTTGGGATCATTTTGAATATTAATTCAAATATTATTATCATTATCATTTTAAATATTACCATCATTATCATTATTGTTAAGAGGTCGCAGGCGCTCTACATGGGCTCGTTGTTCGCTCGCTTCAGACTCGAGTTTAACATGCATTGTGTGCTAGGCGCAACCCATAGACTAGCCCGCCGAACTCATATTCACGTAAACGCCGTTAATTCCCTTACTCACACTTTTGTTATATTTCACATTCTATATTTTTTTTCGGTATTCAAAAATATGTATCTAGGTTTTCGTGAACTAGAAATTTTTTCATTTTCCATTTGAAGAATTTGAAAAATTACAATTTTTTTGTTCGAAATTCTGTGAATGCGATAACCTTCGTTTCTCAATTATTAACAGAATGCAAAAACAATCATATTGATATCTCGAAAATTACGGCCGTGAGAGTCTGCGGCGTGAAATACAAGCGCCTGCGGCCTCTTAATTATCAATGGATTTACTTAATATCATGTAATGTCATAAGCCATATTTATGAGTTAGTGAGCTGATAATTGTAAGCTGATAATTGTAAACTGCTAACCATTCCGATTTCCTCGGAAGAGGGTTAAAGGAATTATTGAATAAATAAATAAATAAATAACCAACATTTATCGAATCATTTTCTTCACAACAGCTTTCTCGAATTGTATACAAATTGGTAATAATGTATCATGATTATTAGATAGTGTTTCTCAAAAATTGTTGAACCGATTTCACCCCAAAACTATACAGTTTCAAAAGTCTGTGTGTACAGAAAAAGTTCCCATGTCGATCAGTCAAATCCTGCGACCTTTGCAGTGCTTACAAACAAACAAACAAACAAACAAACAAATAAAAAACACACAGACAAAGCTATTAAAAAAAAAGCAAGAAATGAAATTTAAATAAATTCATACGTATTTGGAGTATTTCCATTAAAACATCTCACCTAATTATAAACGTCCGCTCAAATCAGTCAGTTGAAAGGTAAATAAGTTAATCACACGGAAGAATGCGGTCAGGTGTTGTGTTTGAATATCGGAGTGAAATATTTTAATAGTTCCAGTTAATAAAACATTTCCAACAACACGCTGATATATACATACTGTAAATCAGCACGTCGTTATCCGCCATGTTCTATATATACATGTATTCACGACAGTAGGGTCTACCAACTATATACTAGCAACTATACTAGCAAATATATACTATAACTATAATCTAGCCGATACAAGTATGTATATTGAAACTATCTTCTTTATACCTTATTTTCAAAACCTTTTTTATAGAAGATCGCTTACCAACTATAAGTATATAGTGTAAAATGGTCTAGATGTCGACGCGCCGTAAAACTCAGACATTCATTCATTTATTTATTCATTTATTCATGCATCCATCCATCCCTCCATCCATACATTCATCCATTTATTTATGCATGCATTCATTCATTTATGTATTTATTCATTTATTAATTTTTGTATTCATTTATTTATTCATTTATTTATTTTCCTGAATTTATAGAAAACTGAATCACCATCTCAATTTCAGAAATTATAATTGATTTTTTTGCACTACGGAGACCAGAATCACGACGTAGGTATACCGAATCTGTATAGAAACATGAACAGAATCGAGTAATGTCTAGACCTACGTCACGACTAAGAAAAAAAGTCCATGTACTGGAGGACAAATGAATAAATTTTAATTTCGGAATTTGGATTTCTAGTTTTCTCTAAAATTAAGAAAATCAATACCGTCATTATTCTCCGAAATCTAGTATCAAGTTTGTGATGTCCTTGAAACATCGCGTGTGACATGTCTCGAAGTGTTTTCTATCGTCCCTGTTCTAACCTGTGTCACGTGGTTTGTGTTCCAGCGCGAAGGGAACAACGCGACAGACACGACGGTGGCCGGCGACCAATCGGAGAACAGGAAGGAACAGTGCAACGCGTCGGACAAACAAGGTAAGAACAACAGTCCATGGAGCTCGTGTAGTGTAAATAGCCCCGCAGGGAATAATTTGAAATCATGCTTTGGGAGCGTATGGGTTTTTGTTTGACGAGCTTTAGCGAGGATTCAATTTGACATACTGAAAACAATTGGTGTTCGTTTTTATGTTTTTATGTTGTTTTTTTTTTTTTTTTTTTCATGTTTTTTTGTCGGTTCTCCACAGGTCAAACGGCTACAGCTATCAACTTCAAACTTTTTTTCATCATGCTTCCTCATCTAACTTAGATCTGTATAGTTTTGTGGCATTATCGGATGGTAACTTTTTTTTTATGAATTTTAGAAATTTCAAAAATACCCATTAGGATAACACAGTGAAAAATGAAGAAGATATTTTTATTTTCAAAAAAGATGAAATTTTGCGTGAAGTTGAGTTACATTCTGATACACATTTATGAAAACTTTCAGCTCGATCGGGTGAGCCATTTCGAAGAAAAACCATGAAATGTGCTAAATTGGTAACACTCGAAGCAGTTTTTACCCATTTATAACTTAAATGTCACCCAATTGGCGGATGTAGGCAAAAGTTTGGCAAAAAAGTCGACATACTATTACTTTCCGCTCATCCAACAACGCGTATATGGCGTTTTCCTAGTATATGTCCTTTCACTTATCATCACTTCATAGTTTCATAATCACCTGCTCATTCATACCCCCGTATCACCTAGCTGTTGGTGGGGTAAGACGATCTAGCACCATGGTTTTTATTCAGAAGCATATTTATAATTATTGTGTCGGGCTGTCACTATGACCTATAAATGAGAAGGATCATTTTATAAACTTTGATCGTTATTAAATAATATGTTGAAATAATACTATTTGAAGTTTGTTGAATGGAAAAACAAAAATATCACAAAGACTATTTATTGTACTTTAGAAAAAATTGTAAGCATTACAGAACATTGTTTTAATGCTCTTTATGCATTAGTTGGTATTTTAAAACGTGAACATATACTAACTTATATGAAAATATACGATTTATTAGATGAGCGTAGCGAAGATTCCATGTCACATACCTAAAAAATGGGCTTGGTTTTTATGTTGTTTTTTTTTTTTTTTTTTAATTTTGTGCGCAGCATACAGGTCAAGAAAAAATACCAATCGACCTGAAACTTTTTCAACATATTTCTGTTATACTAGAATAGGTTGGGATTGTTATTCAGAAAAATCAGTTGGAAGGTTTTTCCGGAAAAAAATCGGAAAGTTTGAAAAATCCTCATAAGAATAACCCGGAGGAAAAATACTTGAAAAACAAGAATTCTTCAAAAGCTCTCAAATTTTCACCGAACATGAACAATACTATTATACACCTTTTCAAAGATTTTTGCAACAATCAGATGAGAAATAACAAAGAAAACGCAATAAAAGTGTAGATTTTATCGAATTTTATCGAATATCAGGATCAACATCAGGTTTTGCTAAGTGTATATGCGACAGGTTGCAGCACTATAAATATCAACAAGTTGCAAGTAAGGTTATTAAACATTCGAAGTAATCCAAGGTCTGTAAATGTGAATTGAGCCGACAGAATATTTTTCTTTCTACATTTCCGTACTTCTAAGCTCATCTCACAACGCGCATCCCGCGTTTTCCCAGTTAAAATATATTTACTAATTATTAGACGAGCTTTAGCGAGGATTCAATTTGACATACTGAAAAAAATTGGTGTTCGTTTGTAGGGGTTTTTTTCATGTTTTTTTGTCGGTTCTCCACAGGTCAAACAGCTACAGCTATCAATTTCAAACCTTTTTTCATCATGGTTCCTTATCTAACTTAAATCTGTATAGTTTTGTGACATTATCGGACAACAACTTTTTTTTATGACTCTTAGAAATTTCAAAAATACCCATTAGAATAACACGGCGGGAAAAAAAATTTAAAAATTTTCATTTTCAAAAAAATTGAAATTTTGTGTGAAGTTGAATAACATCTTGATACACATTTCTGGAAATTCTCAGCTTGATCGGGTCAGCCATTTTGAAGAAAAAACATGAAATGTGCTAAATTGGTACCACTCGGAGCTGTTTTTACCCATTTATAACTAAAATGTTACCCAATTGGCGAATTTAGGCAAAAGTTTGGCAAAGAAGTAGACATACTATTACTTTACGCTCGTCTAACAACGCGTATTTAGCGTTTTCCTAGTTTTATTCTGAGGGGCTGAAGCCTCTTGAGAATTTTTCACCCTGGCCCCGGGCCCCGTGGGCCTAGGCCCCAATCAGGCCCTTCATTGACCACGGTCTATAGTCTAGGCCTTCACGCGTTTCGGTCTAGTGCAAATAACTACTTCCCACAATGAAGGTAATGGACGAGGAGTATTGAAAGTGCGAGTGTGTAGAAAGCACACGCATGACCCTACATACATACACACAACTGACCTCTCCTCTTTTCCGGCGACCTGCTTTTACTTCCTCAGCCAACCAGGAGGTCAGCGAGGTCAGTATACGGGCGAAACATCCTATATATATGGATACTTTCCATGGCGGGAACACGCACCTATACGCATTACATTGTTACTATTATTATTAAAAAATAAAAAATGAAAAAATAAATTATTATTATTATTATTATTATTATTTTATCATCACATTTGAATTTATTTGTTTTCTGATTATTTTGTTTATTCAAGTCGACTTTTCGCCTTTTTTATTACTCATTTAACACCTACATATCATAGCCATTTGATCTAGTGTCTATATATATTATTATATTTTATTTTATATTTCAATTACGACAAGTAACGACTTTTTATTTCATTTGTACGAAGAAAGACAGTTTTTGTTCAATTATATCAGTTATAACGCCACAGTTAAGCCCTTATGGGGCTTTGTGGAAGTTTGACAAGTGAATGTCGAATTTGTAATTCATGTGTATTCATTAAAGGAATGGAAAAAAATGAAAAAAAAATTATATTTTATTATATTTATAAATTATTCTCTTGGTATCACTTCGAATCTAAACACCCCACTTTTTGGCATTAAACGTATTCCTTTCTTACATCTTAGTCTACTAAACTTTACATATAATATATATTCTCAGTTATTTTTGACCCACAGATAAGCCTTTCCTGGCTTTGTGGAAAAGAGTTTCATTTTAATTTAATGAATTGTTGTCATTATTCTGCTATTTTTGTTTTTTCTTATCGTACGTGCTGCGTTCTCCCATTCGAATGATTCATTTTTATTGGATGAGCGTAGCGAAGACTCAATTTCACTGTACTTGAAAAATCGAATGTGTTTTTTTTTGTTTATTGTTTTTTGTTCGCGCTCCACAGGTCAAACAGAAATTCAGATCATGATGAAACTTGGCACACACATGAACCCCTATCTGACTTGATGCTGTATAGTTTTGAGGCAAAATCGGTCGAACAATTCTTGAGATAAATCATTTTGAAGTTTTCAAAAAACCCGTATGAATAAGCCAGGCGGAAAAAATGATAAAGTGAATGTTCTCCGAAATTTTTCAAATTTTCACAGAACTCGAACAACATAATAATACACATTATTACGGACTTTTACAATAATCGAATGTGACGTTTCGGAGTAAAAAATTAAAAGATGCGATTTTTATTTATTTAATTACTTCATTTTTTTTATTCGCTCATCCATCAACGCGGAAACACATAACGCGTTTTCCTAGTTTATTTATAGTAGTTTTATTGATCAGGGTAGGGCTAGGAAATAATCCTCTTCAGTCTGTTGGAATGGACTGATGGAAAGGAGTCGGTCGTGGCTTGATATCACGGAATCTTCCCAGTATGCACCTTGAGAGGCCGCGCAGGCGCTCTACACGGACTCGTTGTTCGCTCGCTTCAGACTCGAGTTTAACATGCATCGTACGCTAGGCGCAATCCATAGACTAGCCCGCCGAACTCATATTCACGTAAACGCCGTTAATTCCACTACTCACACTTTTGATATATTTCACAGTATACATTTTTTTTCGGTATTCAAAAATATGTATCTAGGTTTCCGTAAACTAGAAATTTTTTCATTTTCCATTTGAAGAATTTGAAAAATCACAAATTTGTTGTTCAAAATTCTGTAAATGCGATAACCTCCCTCTTTCAATTATTAACAGAATGCAAAAACAATAATAATAATAATAATAATAATAATAATAATAATATTTATTTCCATCCAGAATTGATCAATACATGATATTGGATAAGTCATAATAACACAATACGATAAAAATACACCATGTACAAAATTGAACATAAAATACAATAACATCATGATAAAGTAGAAAAAAGATTCAATAAACCTTACATATCTGTTCTATTTGATTTGTGAAGATGTTAAATAGTCATCTATTGAATAGAAACACTTATTTATTAAAAATGCTTTAAGGGTATTTTTTAAATCATTCGCTTTTTGTTCTTAATATTTAATGGTAAAACATTGAAAAGTTTGGATCCCATGTGGAGTGGATCTTTGGAACATTTCTTACTCCTGTACTTGTCCAATCTGATATCATTCTTAATTCTAGTATTATGATCGTGTATCAAGTCATTGGAAGTGGTCAGTTCTTTGTTATCAATTAAAAACATAATAGTGGAATAAATATATAGACATGGCAAAGTTAAAATGTTATGTTTCTTGAAGAGTTGTGTACATGTGTCCTTATAAAAAACCTCTGCACATGGATCAAAGCTCACATTTGACAAGTAGCGTAGCGCTCGTTTTTGTAGGGTGAACAATCTTTTTATATGAGGAGAAGATCCCCAAAAAATTATGCCGTATTGTAGTATTGATTGAATATGAGCGTAATACACCAGCCTTACTACATCTATACTAGTTATCTCCATCAAATTTTTAATGAGGTAGCAACCTGACGCTATTTTTTTGCTTATGCCAGTAATGTGTTCACTCCAATCAAGCTGATTATCTATAATCAGTCCTAGAAATTTCTAGCGGGTAGAAAGTCCTAGAAAGTCCTAGCGCCTGCGGCCTCTTAAGAAGCCGCAGGCGCTCGTATTTCACGCCGCAAACTCTCACGGCCGTAATTTTTGAGATATCAATATGATTGTTTTTGCATTCTGTTAATAATTGAAAACCGGAGGTTATCGCATCAACAGAATTTTGAAGAAAAAAATTGTATTTTTTCAAATTCTTCAAATGGAAAATGAAAAAATTTCTAGTTTACGGAAACCTAGATACATATTTTTGAATACCGAAAAAAAATATATACTGTGAAATATATCAAAAGTGTGAGTAGTGGAATTAACGGCGTTTACGTGAATATGAGTTCGGCGGGCTAGTCTATGGATTGCGCCTAGCGTACGATGCATGTTAAACTCGAGCCTGAAGCGAGCGAACAACGAGTCCGTGTAGAGCGCCTGCGGCCTCTTAATAACATTGGGAAACCACGAAAAAATTCTGTCAAGATGGTCGACCGTGGTAGGAATCAAACCCCGGTCACCTGAATGACGATTTAGTGTGCTAGCCACTCGACCACTCCTCTCAATGATGAAATATGTGACGATCTTCACATCTTTCAAGTATTGAGCATTGAACTAAGGATATAAATTTTAGTAGGATATAAATTACTAACTTACTCAATAACTAAATTGCTCAATCACTAAATCACTCAATTAGTTTGTTGGTTAGTTATTATTTTATTTATATATTATTCATATATTATATATTATTTATTAAATTAATTTATTAATATATATTTAATTATATAATAATTTAATTATATATTATTTTAGTTATTATTTTATTTATTCATTTTATTATTTTAGTTATCACCAATTACTCAATTACTAAATTGTTCAAATTACTCGATTACTAAATTACTAGATTATTATTCCATTACTCAATTACCACTGCTCCGCATGCCACAACTTATCGTCTATCCATTGAACCGTAATAATTCACCTATATTAAATACTAGAATATCCACTTAAAAAAGACGGCTCGAACCACCCGTAACTTAGTGTTATGTGATAGAAGAGACGGTCGTTCGGAACCTTCATATCTAGGAGATACAAGTAGCAGTTCACTTGTATAATCTCTCCCACATCACGCGTGAACCGATCGTCCGTCTAGCCTATCTATTAACATTGACGATTTGTGGTTTCGATCCGTCAACATTCACGGGACTTCTGGTGTGATAAGGTTTCCATTCCTGAGGATGAACATATTATGACACCTTAAGACCCCCAACCGGCATTGTTAAGAGTCCACGGGAGTCGATTAAAAAAATATCATTATTTTGATGATAACTTTTGAACGGTATGAAATATCAAAATTCTAATACGCGAGAAACACAGATAATTATAATAGCTTCAAGATAGTATAAGTTATAAGTATTAAAGTCATGTCGTATCTCATCATGTGCTCATCTGTGGCATGTAGCTTCAAGATAGTATAAGTTATAAGTATTAAAGTCATGTCGTATAACTGGCAAGAGTCGACAGCTAAAAAAACACATTTTTTAGTTGTCGACTCTTGACGGTTATGCGTCATGACTTGAATAGTCATTACTTATACTATCTTGAAGCTATTATAATTATTTGTGTTTCTCGCGTATTAGAATCTTGGTATTTCATACCGTTCAAAAGTTATCATCAAAAAACTGATATTTCGCTAAATCGACTGCCCATGGACTCTTAAGAGGCCACTTTACATCTCACAAGCCAGGAGTAAAACCTGCAGGGAACGGTCAAAACAGGACAAAAAGCGTCAATACAGGCCTTTAGCTCCCAACACATGGTGGGTAAACGGTGACACCAATCAGTCTAATTCTTTCTGCAATGAAACAACAATGAGTATATTTGTGCATCTATATACGCTCATTGAGAATCATAGTTCTATATTATGTCACTCTGAAAAAATCGTAAAAACAGGTAGAAACATGTTGAATTTTGACAATTATTTTGAAATAGTTGAAAACATACCACGAACTAAAGGTCTTCGAGCGAGCACGTATTGAATACTAGTGATCATCTAACCGAAAACTGTAAGTCAATACGATGATTGGTTTTCCGTTGCCAACTTGGGCCCCGAACGTCTGCAATCAAGCCGGTAGGCAACATGTCGTGAGGCCTCTTAAGAGTCCACGGGAATCGATTTAGTGAAATACAATTTTTTTTTTTGGTGGCGACTTTTGAACAGTACGAGATTTTTTTTATTTGAAACATTTCAAATCCTTGAGTTATAATAAAGACTCTAGACAGGAATGCAAAACTGATAAATAGAATAGAAAAAAACATGCATTTTACATAAAATTAACACATTACAAAAACAGTCAAGAAAATATAAATGAAAAAACATTAAATTATAGTAAGTGAAAACAATGAATCGGATAAGGAAAAACTGTACATTGGCAAATTGGATAAAAAAAGTAGAAATTTGGTTGGTGGAGGCCACTGCCTGCAACGACAGGAAGAGGAAGGGAAGAGTTTCTCGAGGTCTGTATTTAATCATTCGATTTTCACTGCCTTCTTAAATTAAATTCTTCGTTCTTCATACTTGCAGTAATTTAATTCTATAATTTAAATCCAAAAAAGTTATCAAAATTCTAATGCCGAGGAAATATAGATACTTCAAATACCTTATTTATTTATTTTTATTTTCATTTATTTTCGTCCAAGAGGATTACAATTTAAAATGAAACATTTTCAAGTTAATCATATGGACGGTCAAGGGTAATATACAAGATAATGTACCGTATCATACACAACAAATAAACAAGAAAATATACATGAATTGAAATAAATGGTAGATGCTATTTTTTATAAATACCCAGCAACTACCAAGTCAAGTAACGGAATAAGAACAAGTATACAAATAAATTTAAATTAAAATAAATACATTTTTATAAATTATTAATTTTTAATATAATTAATTATTAATTTTCATAATTTTTAAAATAAATTTTTATTGTATGCAAATGATGGTAAAGATCATTATTCACTGTTCAAGATGGTGAAAATTATAACTATTCAACTCATATACAAATTGTCAAGCGTAAATACATCTGAAAAAATACATCTTTTAGCCGTATATCGCTTGACAATTATACGGTATGAGTCATATAGTGATATCTTATACCATCTTGAAGGTATTATAATCATCTGTGTTTCTCTCTTATTTTAATTTTGATATCTCATACCGTTCAAAAGTCATCACAAAAAAAAACTGATATTTCGTTAAAATCAACTTCTATGGACTCAAAAGGGAAAATGTTTTTTTTTGTGATAACTTAAAAATTATAAATAACTTTCAAAACTTTCAAAATTATTCAAAATTCAAAGATAAACTGATCAAAAATAACTTTCAAAATTTCTAAATCAAAATTAGGAATCACAGTTCTTTTGTAATACCTCAAAAATGATTTACGTATACTTAAATATTTCATGATTTCAACAGGTATGGATATTTGTATTTGTATTTGTATTTGTATTTAACTTGCTCATTACAGATTGTTTTTAGAACAGGTGGTAATGATTATATCATGAAATCAAAGGAAAACAAACAAACATATTGACTACTTGATAAAATTATACATTGTTATTTCTTCTTAGCTCTCTTCTTAAATCACTCATCTTCGTTATATTCTTCAACTATAATTCAATTATATTATTCTTCAATTATATCCTTGTTGAATTACAATTTTTCATTCTCATACTGGCTATAAAAATGTTAAATAATTTTATTATATAATATATATAATTATGGATGTATTGAGAAGATATTATGCTTATATTGTGCTGAAGTACTTTGGTGTTCATACTGTTGAAAAGACCGAGACGCGTGGCCTAGTGGTAACACACTGAACCGTCATTCAAGAGACCGGGGTTCGATTCCCGCCATGGTCGACCATCCTGACAGGGGTTTTTCCATAGTTTCCCTCTGTCGTTCAGGTCAATACCGGGATGGTTCCTTAACAACAGACCACGACCGACTCCTTCCCACCATCCAAAACACCTAATAAAATAACCTTTCATCCCATCATCTCATCCATCATCCACCGACGCCAATAGATCGTAGCCATCAGTATAGTGCGTCGTTAAAACCCAATATTTTTTTAATGTTTAAAAGTTATCGACAAAAATTCTAATTTCGCCAAGTTGACTCCTTCCTGTACACTCTTAATAGATAGAAGGAACATCCGATCGGAACCTCAAGTGACGGTTCGATGAGGAGTTCTATGGTATACTTCACTTGAGACGGTTGTGGGTTTCGAGCCGGAATATGAATGTGTTATAATTGAATTAGGCTTGATTTATGAGACTTCAACTGCAAGTAAGACAAGGTTTCAGACTTATTATAATGCAGTCAGTGTTGATCGGTATAACAGTGTACTACTTCTTCGAACGTGTTTCGATATTTCTTATATATTGTGTTATTTCAAGTCTAAAGTGCTATTTACACTGTCCAATTTCCTTTGATTCAAGACTTGTATCCAATAAATTATATATACAAGATATTGGAAGGTCATTTAGAGACTATCCAATACATTTTATCAAATTAGGACGTTTGTTTGGTATCTAAGAGGCCGTGCATCACAGCTGTTTTCTCAATTCTCATGAAACCTTTGATGGAAATAGGACATACTCTAAACGAAAAAATGCTATCCAACCTTTTAAACGAAAATTAGAAGCGCTGTTTTGGTACAATTTTACGATTAGACTATCAAATAACTGTGATACAAGTCTTGAAACAGAGGAATTTGATGGAAAATTGGACAGTGTAAATGGGTCTTAATAGCCGTTTGGTCAGCACGAGTCAAAAAGTAATTTTGAAATTAATTCTACATTGGGGAAATTTTAGTCAAGCTTTATTGAACATGTGTATTCTTGAATTGAAATTGCATCAGAAACACTGTCATCTTTTTTTGGCCGAAGTTACAGCGCTTGAATGAAATATTAAGTTGCTATTTTGACTTCATTTTGGTGAAAAATCAACTTTCCTCTTAAAATCAGTGTGATTTATAAATGAGAACGGGTACCGATATTTATTTTTGCATAATTCTAATCATAATATCTTCATCTACATTAAAACAAGTTTTTTGATTGAACGTCATCACTAGTAGTGTATTTTAATGATCTGTTGAATAATAAAAACGCATGAAATTTGAAGGTTGCGTGTTAAATGATAGGGAAACATCCAGTATTTGAATTGATATATCTCAAAATTTATCCCGGTTAGCCTATCATCTGTTTAGATACTATTATCGAGCACATCAAAACGAATCGACTGACAAAAAATCATGATTTTTTCATGACCTTGAGGTAATGGAGGCTAAACCTTAAAACACAGCTCTTCCTTAGATTTCCTTTATAACAATAGTCACTAAAAGTGACTTCTAGGCAAGTTAAGTATAGTTATAGTATAGTACAGTTATAGTTATAGTTAAGTGAAAGTATAGTTCAACTTTTTCGGGTAAGGTTTGGTTAGTTGAGGTTAGTTTGGTTAATTTGTTAATTTGAGGTTATTGTTGGGTTAAATCAAGTCTGGTTAGGTTGGCACACACTCAGTAGTGATCTCTGTTAACTGTATATTTAAACTATATTAACATATTAATATATTATGTATATATCAACAGTAAACTGATATTCCACTCAATTGACACAATATAGCTAGGCTATAATAACGAAATTCGCGGATGTGCATAATGTTATAAAACACTCCCCCCAAATAACCTAGTTCTCATTGGGGTCGCCCCCAGCCAAGAATACAGTGCCTATAAATGGATTACACGCTGAACAAACACAAGAAAATAAGCATGCATCAAGATCGACCAAAATCGAGTAATGTTCTGTCCAAGATCAACTTCTTTGAACATCCCGACACGACTGGTTTGTACACCCCTTACACATATCACTGTTTTAATGATTATATTGTGTGCGTAACGTATAAGTTACACTGGTTTGTACACCCCTTCATATATCACCATGCTACTATTTTATTGTAGACGTAACATATAGCTAATCAGACCAATTCACTGAGACAAGCGGTCGAGTGGTTAATACACTGCACCGTAATTCAGGAGACCGGGGTTCGATTCCCGCCATGGTCGACCATCCTGACAGAAGTTTTTCGTAGTTTCTCTCTGTCGTTCAGGTCAATACTGGGATGGTTCCTTAACAACAGGCCACGACCGACTCCTTCCCGCTAACCAAAAACACCTGATAAAATAACCTTCCATCTCATCATCCCATCATCTCATATATCATCCACCGACGCCAATAGATCGTAGTCATCAGTACAGTGCGTCGTTAAAACCAATATAAATGAAATATAACTTGTAATCCGTGTCAGAATTAATTCTTCTTGAATTATTTGATTGGTCGATCTAGCGAAATATCAGTTTTTTGGTGATAACTTTTGAACGGTGTGAGATATCGAAATTCTAATAAGCGAGAAACACAGATAATTACAATAGCTTCAAGATGATATAAGTTATAACTATTTGAGTCATGTCACATAACTGTCAAGCGTATACAGCTAAAATTAACACATTTTTTTTAGCTGTAGACGCTTTTTGTAGCTTGTATACGCATTTGTATATGCGACATGACTTGAATTTCACTATATCACTTTTTAATTTTGTAATCACTAAATCTCCTTATTATTTTATTCAATCCTATTTTGTTTTTACATTTTTTCTATTCGATTAGTTCCCTTTTCATGTACCAATATGTCATATTTTCAATCTATTTCTCTATATTATTCTATGTATTTTGTATACTGATTGCTATCCTGTTTTATAATATAGTCAGGAACCAATACAGGTTATTTCTTCTAAACTATATCATCTTGAAGCTATTATAATTATCTATGTTTCTCGCGTATTAGAATATCGATATCTCATACCGTTCAAAAGTTATCACCAATAAACTGATATTTCGCTAAATCGACTCCCATGGACTCCTGATCAGAGGAACCTCTTAAATCGATTTGTTGGCCTCCCAAAAATGTATTCATTCAATTATTTTTGTAAGCGTTTTTTGATAGATAATTCTTTAAAATATGAGATTGGGATGTCAGCCCTGAAGGATTCCATTCGGATATTCAGGAACCATCCTTATAACTAACCATCATCCATCAACGTTTACATTTATTTTATCCTTTCAATTATCATTAGTGTCATAATTTTGTATTCTATCGTTAGTTTTTTCAATTTTTATTCCATTTTCATATCATTTCAATATTCAGTTACATAACTTTTCTATTATATTTTCTCATGTATTTTATATTGATTGTTATCCTGTGCACTTTGGAGTCAGGGGCCAATAAAGGTTTATATAAATAATTTATGAACAATATCAATTTATGAACCGAGTCAAGAACTAAAATTGGGTTGTATACCTACATTGTAACAAACGAACACACACTACTAGAGTCGAATGGAGTTTTCATTCACCCACGTCCAATAAACGACGAAATTATAAAAACGGAAGCTTGTCAGTGAAATGAAATCACTGTTGCTAATTTGACGTCACTTCGACTAAATCACGCCATGTAATTACCGACTAATTGCAATTAGTCCCGCGGATAATTAGGCTCGGGGTGAATTAGTCTCGGTGACTCGGGACTGCCGGGCGGTGATGTCGTGGGATAGGGGAGACGGGCGATCGATGATCCGTGACGTAAACGACGAGAGGAAAGTGTATCGGAATTACGGGAGAAGTAAAGCGTTGAAGAAATATGGTAGGTTAATCGGTTACGTGGGGTTATATTTTGTTTTAGGCTCAATTAAAGGACATCTCAACCCTGAAATTAGATTTTAATTAATAAAAATAACGATATTTATTTCCCTAATTTTAGAGAAAACTAGAAATATAATCATTTAAATGCTTGGATGAAGTACTAATTGGCCACGACCTTTAATTTTTAGAGTGATAGGCCTAATTATAACATTATAGGCCAATCACTCATTTTTTCTTTGTCCATTTTGTATAATGATAAACTTGAATTTACATCTGCTGTTAATGGAAAGAAATGATAATTGCCCAAGAGTCTTACTTCAAAGTGGAAGATATCAACATTCGTGTGTTTTGTGTCCGGATACATATCACAGAAACAGTCATAATGTGTTCCAGACGTTCAGAAAACTGAAAGACTTTTATCTAATCAAAATGGGGTGGTAAGATCGCCCTTGTGGTCCTTCGAGTGGTACCAATTTAGCACATTTCATGTTTTTTCTTCAAAATGGCTGACTCGATCAAGCTGAGAATTTCTATAAATGTGTATCAGAATGTAATTCAACTTGACACAAAATTTCATTTTTTTTTTTTAAATAATTTTTTTTTCGCCGTATTATTCTAATGGGTATTTTTTAAATTTCTAAAATCCATAAAAATAAAAGTTACCACCCGATAATGCCACAAAACTCTACAGACCTAAGTTAGATGAGGAACCTTAATGGAAAAAAGTTTGGAGTTGATAGCTGTAGCCGTTTGACCTGTGAAGAACCGACAGAAAAACATGAAAAAAAAAAAAAAAAAAAAAACATAAAAACGAACACCAATTTTTTTCAGTATGTCAAATTGAATCCTCGATAAAGCTCGTCTAATTAGCCATCATCCGGCTAATCAAAATGAATAGATTCATAATTTTTTCATTCTTTTGAGATATTGGCTCTCAATTTAAATGCTCTTTGCCGGAAAAATACTCGCCTACATGAAACGACAGTAAGGGAACACACCTAAACAAACTATATGGTCTGCTATACTCTACCACAATAAACATTATGCTAGCCATGTTGAACTTATATACCCGATAGAAGAAAGCGCGAAGCACTCGCGCGCTAATGATGTAAGATAGGGGGAACGGTCGCTCGGAGCCTTCTTCTTTTATGGATACAAGTATATAATAATACTTGAGATGCCGTATAGAGACACCCGGTCGTCGTTGTCGATTTGAAGTGGGAACAGACGATCGTGACCAGCAGATCGGTACATGTCGGATCTCTGGCCGGAAATCTAGTGTAAATATTGTCCACGTGAAAGAAGGGTTGAAACAGATACAAGTGCGGAGAGAGAGAGAGAGAGAGAGAGAGAGAGAGAGAGAGAGAGAGAGAGAGAGAGAGAGAGAGAGAGAGAGAGAGAGAGAGAGAGAGAGAGAGAGAGAGAGAGAGAGAGAGAGAGAGAGAGAGAGAGAGAGAGAGAGAGAGAGAGAGAGAGAGAGAGAGAGAGAGAGAGAGAGAGAGAGAGAGAGAGACAGAGAGAGACAGAGAGAGACAGAGACAGAGAGAGAGAGAGACAGAGAGACAGAGAGAGAGAGAGAGACAGAGAGAGAGAGAGAGAGAGACAGAGAGAGAGAGAGAGAGAGACAGAGACAGAGAGAGAGAGAGAGAGAGAGAGAGAGACAGAGAGAGAGAGAGAGAGAGACAGAGAGACAGAGACAGACAGACACAGAGAGACAGAGACAGACAGACACAGAGATACAGAGATAAAGAGAGAGAGAGAGAGAGAGAGAGACCAATCTTTCGTGGAAATTCCCTCACTGTTATTGTTTGTAATGTATACATCACACATGTCTCCAGGAGAGGAGGTCGAGGTGCCAACCATAGACATTTTATTATATAGACTATTCAATCAGTATAACGTACCACAGGCAGCCTTGAAGCCAACATAGCTTGTGTGCGCGGGGGGGAGGGGGGGGGGGGAGACAGGCTAGAAACCACGTGACTCGGAGATAGGCTAGCAGACTATCGTAGAGCTATACACTGCGATCACCGCACAAGACCGTGTCATTTTGATGCTCGGAGGATACTGAATACGAAAACTTTGGTGTTACAGTCACGTAAAAAGACTCAGAAATATATGTTGATTATCATTTTTTTTTTAATAACATCGAAACTTGATACAAAATCATTGTTCCCCAATTAAGGCTATGGATGAAAGATAGGATCGTTTGGACGGGGCACCACAAGGGCGATCTCACCACCCCATTTTGATCATTTAAAACCAATGATCTTCAACACCAGGACTGCGCTGTCTGTGACCATAATTTTTCGCCGTAGATAAAAGTCTTTCAGTATGAACACACGAATGGTGATATCTTCCACTTTGAACTAGGTAAATTTAAATAATAAATAAATTCATTTCTCAGTAGAATTATATAGTCAAGATAATTTATATAATATAATATAATATAATACTAATAGTCTGTATAGTTGTAATAAATCAATTAATAAAGTAATTTATTTGGTCCGACTCGGAGCTCCACCATGAAGATAACGTGTAATGAAATATTCCCTGTCAGACAATCACCGCATCACGAGACTTACTCCCCCCCCCCCCCCCCCCCCGCAGACCTCACGCCACGTGACTCACCCCCACCCTGCAGACCCCGCGCCTCCAAGCATGCTGGCTTCATCCATGCGCTGTCTATTAGTTGTAAGCTCTATGGTGCCAACCCAATAAACGCCTTATACTGCCACTTCAACGTTGTCTTGTAGGATAAATAGGCCTAATTCGATGTTGGTAAACTTTATTTAACAAAATAAAACCAATCGGTCAGTAGTTAGAGAGTCGACGTGATAGGTGATTTAGTTTTATGCACGAATCTTCTATATACCATGTGAATTAAAAAAAAAAATATATATATATATATACATATATATATATATATATATATATTGAAACTTGATAGAAAATCATTGTTCCTCAATCAGGCAATAAAATTATTTAATAATAAAATAATATAACCTCTGTGCAGATTTGAGCAAATATAACGCTTTTAAAAGATGTAGTTGTGTCTCCAATCATAAATCTCGTTCTGAAAATCATCGTCTTTCGAAATATAATATCCATGGAAATATATTACGATAATGTTTGTGTACATTTTATGTTGGTGAACAGTTCTATTTTTCAACCATAGGTAAGCCATAACAATCGGGGAAAAAATGAAGAGAAATTTCTATTCACAAAGATTTAAATAAAATATTATCTCCGACATTTTCACACTGCATACTTGTCACTTGTCACTTGTCACTTGTTACTGCCTAGTTATCACATTGACCTGGCTGATAACAACTTTCTTACGTACACTACCTTATATGGTCATACATACTTCGTGCTATACTTCACGATCCGTCGATCGACCGTCTCCTCTACTTACTAGCATTAACAATCGGGTACTTCGATCCGTCTTTATGTCGATATGTAATGATCGTATGATTTAGTTAAGTAGTCTAGTCGCTTATCTCAAGCGTTAATGAGTACATTAAGTGACCGGTTAGATGATTAATGTCATTTGAATTTAAATACAATATCGTATTGTTTGGAAACGTCATAAATAACTTGTAATAATACGTCAAATCAGTTTATTTAGTGGAATACACAGTGATTCATGTTAAACATGCACTTTATCAGCTGTTTCTTTGTTAACTTAAACTTAGGTTTTAAGGCGTCCCCATGTATCCTTTTTATATGAGCGATTTGTACACGCAAACTCATCCAACTTGGGCCCGGTTTTACCAATCTTAGTTAGGGTGCTAATCCACTAACTAATAATTAAAGGTACGAAAATAACATATGTAACCAATGGTGATAACAAGTTAATCCACTAACTATTGCTTAATCCAGTTTCGTAAAACCCGGCCTTAGAACTGTATAGTTTTTGGAATGAATCGGTTCGACCGATTTCGAGAAATATTAACTCAGTTTTCAAAAACCCCATTGAAGATTAGGCCGGGCAAGAAAATTTGAAAAGTAAAATCTCTCCAAATAGAATAAAAATTTTCTGTGAATGTGTACACATGAATGATACACATTATCACGATTTTGTGTGCAATTCAAATCAGCCGTTTTGAAGAAAAAAATTCAATCAACTGTTTTTATTCATCAAATATATAAAAAATAATAGCAGAATCACGATTTAGTGATACCAACCTATTTTTATCATAATATAAAGAAGGTGTTCCAACTCACATACTGATAACATGGACAGTATTTGTGGTTTCTTGCGGTCAGTTCAGAGCCAATCGTAAGGCCTACAAATTAACCGTGTACATTTTTTTTCTTTTATTGGTCACATAAACTGATACAGAAAGAAAAACACAATTACAACAAAAAAAACATCCATAAAGCCCTTGAAAAAAAGGCTTAACTGTGGGTTAAAATAGTGAATCATAAGTAGGCCTACAATTCCAATTCGGACGTATTTCTCAAACATTAAAAGTAATAAAGTAGTTGAAGTAAAAAGAAAAAAGAAAAACATTGAGTGATTTATTACATTCAACTTACAAAGTGTTAGGTATCTTTGATTACTATTAATTTTAAGCAATCAATTCAAGTTACATCAAGTAACGAAAAAAGTAGACAGTTGTGCAAGATTGTAAGAAAAAAATAATTACATAAAACCAGTAAAGACACTTTGATTAGATGAATATTTCGGCTAAAAGACACATAATATAGTTTATTTTCAAATTGACAAGTCATAATAAAACATATATAAGCATAATCAAAATATATTATACGATACAATATATTATGTTCGAACATAAATGTTGATATGTCTCATATCTTGGCAAAGTTTCCGCCCAAATCGTGCCGAGTCGTTGAACCACAATGACGTCACACGTCAGTCTCCTTTAAAGGCTATCTTATTATTGACGTCATAAAATGGAGTCACTCATCAAATCAGTGCACGCGTCTATAGTCCATGTAAGAGGGCAGTTATCCGTTCTGTTGCCGTTCCTTTTGCTCAAGTTTAAGAGCCCGCATCTTAGACAGATTTACAGGGTGCACTTTCGCCACATATATCTCAAGAACTACAAACACTACGGACTTGCGGTAAAATGCAATTAATTGATAATACCCTCACAATCAGATATGCCTAATCGAAAATTGAACAATAATTTTATTATGGAGCAATAATTGAATCAAAATGTGCCTAATTTGATGGTTTTCATTGCCTAATTCCCGGTTACCGAATGATAGTAGAAATAAATTACAAACGCACATCCTTAAGTTCAACTTTGCTCATCAATATTTGAAATTCTGATTCGCCTTTTATTCAACAGTTTTCCCAATTTCCTTGGCCAAAATGTGTAATGTAACTAGATTTTGTCCAAATTATGAGATGAAAAACTCCCCCATCTAGCTGTGGTTACTGAAACTCTTCCAATATTATCATTTTTTCACTTTTCAAACCACAATCAAACTTATGAACGCACATCGAACTTGGGTCGAGCATTTCGAAGAGAAACATGCTCAGCTAAGATGCGGGCTCTTAAAGGACATCACAACCGAGGGGTAAATAACTAGTATATTTGGTGTACACCTGGGGCCGAATTCACAAAAGGTAATAACTTTGATCCTGCTCAAAGTTACGACAATTTCTAGAGATAATACCATATTTGAACTATTATTTTAAATTTTTAATTGTCTATTTTTGATAAATCTATTATCATCATCAATCTATTATCATTATCTTTGAGCCAGTATCAATATAGTATATTGGGAACATTATTACATATACAAATATTGGGAACAATGATTTTGTATCAAGTTTCGATGTTATTAAAAAAAAGTATCAAAGTTGATCGGTAATATCTGTGAAGTAACTTTGATCGAGTTCAGAGTTGATCCCGATCAAAGCTTTGACTTTTTGTGAATTCGGCCCCAGATTTCAGATTCCAAGGAATTTCAGTGAGATTTCACGGGATTTCAAGAAGATTTCATGACAAGTGTACACCAGATTTCAAGAGTTGTTAACCTCTCGATCACAACCCTGATACTGAGACGTGTGTGGCCGAGTGGTTAATACACTGAACCGTCATTCAGGAGACCGGGGTTTGATTTCCACCATGATAGACCATCCTGACAGGGATTTTTCGTGGTTTCCCTCTGTCGTTCATGTCAATACTGGGATGGTTCCTAAACAAAACAGCTCACGACCGACTCCTTCCCACTATACAAAAACACCTCATGAAATGACCGTTCATTTCATCATGATGTAGGTGTATAGGCCTATATAGTACTGTCGTACTGGACCCTTACCTAATAAATTTCGTGCTAGTGCTAGCTAGCTCCAAGAGACTAGCACACCCATTGGTTGATGTTTACTAAAAAAGCTACCAACAATGACAATATATTATAAAAACAAATTCACGGTCTCTTGGACTGAATAATTCATCACATTTCGTAGCCCACCTCATAAACAGGGCTAGTATTTTGTGCTAACAACAATGGAAATACACGGAGACCAGACATGTTGCCATGACAGGTAGCTCCTCTGAGAGATATTGACCAATCAAAGTCTTGGACCCCTGGAGCTAGCTAGCACTAGTACGAAATTTATTAGGTAAGGGTCCTGGAGATTATAACTCCGTGTTGAGAACTCGTACCGTACTACTTGATGAATTCAATTAGTCGGTAACGGCGGCCATGTTCGTTATACAACTCCATGCTCCCACCATCTCACATATCATTCACCGACGCCAATAGATCGTGTCATCAGTACATTGCGTCACCGGCTCAGGTAGCTGAGTGGTTAACACACTTGCTCCATGTGACCCGGGAGGTAGTGGGCATGTCGGACCCGGTTCGATCCTCGCCACCGTCCATCTTTACAGGGGTTTTTCGTGGTTTCCCTCTGTAGTCTAGGCTAATGTCGGGATGGTTCCTACAATATAGGCCTTGACCGTTTCCTTCCCACTATCCTTCCCATTACCCATACAAATCTTCATCTCATCATCTCATCATCTGATTAATCATTCATCCGACGCCAATAGATCTCAGTCATCATTACAGTGCGTCGTTCAACTCAATATAAATAAAATGACATGTAAATTAAGAATAACATACCTACGTCATAAATATGTCATATATATAGGTATCAAAATAGTAAATACCAATAAGTAATAACTAATCTAATCAGCAGATCTCCACGTTTGTGTAAGAATCACGAAGTTTTATGTGGAACCATGCAATGTGTCATTATTGTAAACATCTGAGAATCGTCAAACTCTGCCGATAGATTTTGTTTGTCGATATTAGTTGCGATAACATTTGTTTGAAATACTCTGCATTTAGTCATAATCTAGATCTAGATGAGGTGCGTTGGAAGGAGGGGTAGGGGAAATTACCTCCCCCCACTCTATATGCCGTAAGCCCATAGCACCATCACAATCACTTACGATCGTCAGAATACACGCTAACTTGGGTTAAATGCTTCTAAGATGGTCAAAAACGATAACAGAACATTAAATTTTCCACCCCTGTTGGAGATCCCCCCCCCCCGTATATGTACGAGAGCCCCTAGATATGTATATATATACGGTATATATTCGATTCATAACTATGCTTCTCTCCCCCTCTTCCCCCCCCCCACACATACACACAGAAAAGTGCCTGTGCTAAATGAGCTATACAGGGAGTGGCGTCATGTACCATTCTCAAGTGAAAAACAAATAACCATTAGTCAAAAAACATTGTTTTAGCCGTATATGCCTATATGTCTGAATAATTACAATAGGTCTACAAATAGTTTTGAAGGTATTAAAGCGATCTGTCCTTCTGTATGATGAGAATTTTGACATCATATACCGTTTAGAAGTTATCAAAAAAAAAAAAATGATAATCGACTTCCACGCCGTCTTGAAAATGGGGCGCCTAAAAAGAGAATATTAGAATAGAGATACTACCAAGAGTGAACGTGGCTTGGCGTGTTTACTTAGAAAGATGATGTGCATATTCGAGAAAGCGATCGAAACCTGATCCGAAAACCCTAACCACAGCTACTCTATGCTCTAACTTCTCCGAAATAGTATCTCCTGCAGCATTGTTACACGCCAAGCCCACTTTCACTCTTGCTAGTATCGCTATTTCAGTATTCGCTCAGCGCCCCCTTGAAAATCACTAGGCCTACATTCATTTTTGAAATTCGAACGTCTCTGTCCGCTATCCAGTATCATTAAAAACCGGCAGTTCCGGAAGTTTAGAATAGCTGTATTATCCTGTACACATTCAATAACAATAAATAACAATACAAAGGCATTCAACGATTCATCAATGTGTATATATTGGTATGTTAATTTGATCACAAAAATGTAGCGTAAATAATCAGCTGCGTACGTCATCTAGTGTGCCGTGACCTTGGTGTAATCATCGTAGTCGCGCGCGCAACATCGACAGACTAGTAAAGGCATACTGGCCGTGAGTTCGCCATTGGCTGTCATCATTTGAGAGCTGTCAGATGTGCCGAGTGTTGTGACAGAAGTTCTAGTCGTCAAGTGCTCATTAAAACTAGTGACAATTGCGTCTCGGTGTAGTTGGGTCGAAATGTTCTGGTTAGTTGTAAAACATATTAACTAGTGAATCAAGTGATTATTAGCGGAATAACTTGTTATTATCCCATTGGTAACCAGTTCTATTTTTGTACTGTGATTCTATTTTTGTGTAATAAACGCGGTTGTATGGAAACTAGTGTCAAGTAAAACAAAGTGTAACAAGTGCGTAGCGAAACTAGTGTCAAGTGTTGAGTTAGTGACATGTGTGATGTACGAGGTGAGGAATTGTTTCCATGGTTTCTACTTTTTTTATGTTTGTTCCATTGTTTTATTTGGTTGTAGAATGAGTGCAGAAATGAATCTGATGAAAACATTTTTTTATGATAACGTTCACACGTTTTGCGCATGATTTTAAAATCGTATTCAAATGAGCGTTTCAGCGAAGACTTCCATCCGACTCGTGTGCCATTTACGCTGTTTGTTTGATGGTTTGTTTTTGTTAGCTCTGTGCATTTAGGACGATTTGTTTGATTATGACGAAACTACTATAGTACCTATTATAGTAGGTCTTATCTTTGGAGCTGTGTAGTTTTCGGGAAAACCCGATTGAGCTTTTGAGAGAATTTATTTAATACGAAATCTAAAAAAAAATGAAAATAAATAAAGGAAATGAACTAGTATATTATTCTTAGTATAATTTTAAATAGATAATGAAGTATTTCAATAGACGTGAAACTATTTCGTAATATCAATAATATCTCAACGCTATTTTTTATTTTACAATTATTTAGATTTATAACTACGCTCTTGACTGATGACAGTTATAGTTATATATTACCGTTGGTGAATGAGAAATGAGATAATAAAGTGAAAGGTCATTTCACCAGAAGTTTTTCGACAGTGAGAAGGAAGCGATCATACTGTGGCAGCATGGTCGACCGAGGCGGGAATCGAACCCCGGGTCTCTTGAATGACCGTCGCCATTCAAACGACTGGGCCACGTTTATTCTGTCGTATTTTTCAATACTGTGAACAAAAACACAATTCTAACCAAGATTATCCTCGTATTCTTCGTTGCTTTTATTAGTGGGTATTTTTTATTTATATATGATACAAATTATTTACTTTATTTTGCTCTATTAAACGAAATTAAGGGGACTAGGCTTGTTTTTTATTTGTGTATAATTTTAGCTATTTTGGTTAAAATGCCAATAGTTTCAGTGCATTTATGTCCCTAAAGACGCACTTTGTAGCCCCCAGTGTCAGGTCCAATCATTTTGACTGGAGTTTTATTGAAATTGTGAGTACCGGTATATATGAATAACTGCGTGTTTCCACAATTTTGAGTTTATCGGGCCTATCTTGTAATTTTTTGGGGGAGTAAGAATTAGTTTTAGTTGGAGGTGTTTTAATGAGTTGAGTATGTTTATGACAAACAGATTTGAAGACTTTGATTGCTTATTCTTCAGTTGTATATTCACAGGAATTGTTTTGGGGGGATTAATGACTCTTTTAAGTTATTGAGGATTTTGTGGGGCTTTCATTTATTTATTTATTACGTATTTATTGGCAACAGGGCAAGCCCCACAAGTGCTATATGATGGAACACAAATAAAGTACTCTTATGATTGTTTTTTTTTATTTTGGGTTTTAACGACGCACTGTAATGATGACAAAGATCTATTGGCGTCGAATGAATGATTAATCAGATGATGAGATGATGAGATGAAGGTTTTTATGGGTAAAGGGAAGGATAGTGGGAAGGAAGCGGTCGTGGCCTATATTGAGGGAACCATCCCGGCATTAGCCTAGACTACAGAGGGAAACCACGAAAAGCCCCTGTAAAGATGGACGGTGGCGGGGATCGAACCAGGTCCGATATACCCCTTCACCTCCCAGATCACACGAAGCAAATGCGTTAACTACTCAGATATAACATGTGCCGGACCGAGACGCGTTGCCGAGTGGTAACACACTGAACCGTCATTCGGGAAAACGGGGTTCGATTCCCGCCATGATCGACCATCCTGACAGGGGTTTTTTGTGGTTTCCCTCTGTCGTTCAGGTCAATACTGGGATAGTTCCTTAACAACAGGCCACGACCGACTCCTTCGCACCATCCAAAACAACTAATAAACTAATCTTTCATCTCACCATCCCATCATCTCATTCATCATCCCATCATCTCATTCATCATCCACCGACGCAAATAGATCGTAGCCATCAGTATAGTGCGTCGTTAAAACCCAATATATATACATTTGCTGGTTTTATGATTGCTCACGGGTCATGTTCCTCTGGATTGTTCTGTTTGGCAAATGTGTTTTGATAAATGTTTTGTTTATATTATGAATCATCTTTTCTTATGACCATTAAGATTCCCAATAATCTATTAATCATCCATATGATTCATAAAGTCAATTGAACCCGTAGGCCACTTCCCAATCCATCATGATTCTATCAGGATCAAAGATTCTATGGCGGGTGTTTGTTGATGGAGATTGTAAATGTAGGCCAATTATTAGAATTACATTGTAATATTTTGTAACTATTGATATTTAAATGTATTGATGAAGCTGGATTCACAATGCGAACTAATGATTAGTGACTAATACTAAATACTGAAATCAAGAAACTGAGCATTCACATAGGCTTGAAATAAGAATTGATTTTCATGAGTCGTAGCTGTCTTAAGATGACGGATTTAAATTGAAATCTACATGTTAGAAGGCTGTAAACGAGCGGTTCATCGAGCGGGAAAGCTTCCTTTTGCATTGACTTTCTGTCGTTTCGAATTCACGACTTCTGATTGGTCAGACTAATAATTGAAACTAATGAACAATACTAAAGTTGAAAGTTAGTTAACTTTCAAGGTTAGTCACTAATATTAAACACAATGTGAACGTCAACACTGATTCCGTATCTGCTAACTTTAGTTAATCAGTAATTACTAATCATTAGTTCGCATTGTGAATCCAGCTTAACAGTGAATGTTCAAACTAAATTGTGTCAACATCTAATTTATGACTCATGATGGACGTGGCTATTTAATCGACCATCTATAAATAAATCTCATTTGTAGTAACTCGAATTGACAACAAATCAACAGCTCAACTGATTGGTTGGTATCTCTTGTGACGCCAATAAGGGGACACTGTCACTGTCATGAATCCATGCGTATATCAATTTTTTTTCGTATCAAAATATGTTTCACTTTTTTTTTTTTTTGTTGACCATTAGTTTTAAATAATCAAAATGGGGTGGTAAGATCGCCCTTGTGGTGCCCCGTCCAAACGATCCTACCTTTCATCCACAGCCTTAATTGGGAAACAATGATTTTGTATCAAGTTTCGATATTATTAAAAAAAAAAAAAAAAAATTTTACTTCTCGAATGATTAATTTCTATATTTCAATATCCAATTTCTCGATAATCTACCAGATATATTGACACTTGAAACTATGAAATGCGAAGTAAAAAGATGAGTAATAGACCTTTTTCGAAAAGAATGAGCCATCTAGCGGCGACGTTTGAACTAGAACGGGATGTTATTACCTGCGGTCGAAAGTCCTATGCTGCCAATGCTATTTAGCTCGTTTGATTTATATTATTGTGCGTTACAGTGAACGTATTTACTTATAATGTGATAGTAGTTTCAGCATTTATATGTTTACTATACTGAGAGACTCACACACTGTCAAGAGTGGGTAAGAGAGATAATGCAAGTTATATATCTCAATGTTTTGCCTTCAACCCTGTGTATAAGAGGGCCGACATTTTGAACTACTAAAACTCCCAGAATGCAATACAAAAAATAGAATGCAAAAATGGTCTTTTGGGGGAAAATGTCATCTGTATCAGCTATTCGTCAGAAAAAGTTACAGGTACACTGTCAGCGGTAAACAGTGGAACGTGTGATAAGTTACTAAATAAAGCACGAACGGACCTCAACAATGACTTTTATTAAAAATGTAACATTGTTGACAGTTTATTTGTAACCTTTCGTCGGCCATATTGGGATTTAGAAACTCATTCTGTTGTTACTTCTATTGTTGAACTTGGTTTTTCGTGGTTTCCCACAGTCCTTGAAGCAAATGCTTAGATGAAGTACTAATTGGCCACGACCTTTAATTAGTAGAGTGATAGACCTGATTATACCAATTTAGATCCATCACTATTTTTTTTCCTTTTGTATAATGATGAACTTGACATTTGCTGAACAGATTGCCCAACAGACTTAGTTCAAAGTGGAAGATATCAACATTCGTGTGTTTTGTTTACTCTCAATACCAATGTTGATATAATGTCCGGATATATATCACAGAAACGGTTTTTACTTATAATGTGTTCCGGACTTTTGGAAACTGAAATACTTTTATCTGCGGCCGAAAATTATGGACACAAACAGCGCAGTCCTGGTGTTGAAGTTCATTAGTTTTACTTTTAAATAATTAAAATGGGGTGGTGAGATCGCCCTTGTGGTGCCCCGTCCAAACGATCCCATCTTTCATCCATAGCCTTAATTGGGGAACAATGATTTGTAACAAGTTTCGAAGTTATTAAAAAAAAACTTTCAGTGTCGAATAACTTGCTATCTGTGGACAAGAAACAATGAACCAAATGAGAAAGATATGATTTAAACCGAATCTTCGCTATCTCTTGAAGAATTGAATTGTGTCAACATCTAGTTATAGGCCTATTATCTTTAGTATCAGTCAAGAAGCGCGTGCCCTTCTGCATGTTGCTCTCTCTCTCTCTCTCTCTCTCTCTCTCTCTCTCTCTCTCTCTCTCTCCCTCCCTCCCTCCCTCCCCCCCGTTCAGAAAACGGAATGTTCCGATCGACCGTCCCCCCTATCCCACAACATTAGCGCACGGGTGGTTCGCACCTTCATCTTTCGTCAATACAATTATTTAAACGTGTACTTCTAGATTTGGAGGTTCCGATCGACCGTCCCCCCTATCCCACAACATTAACGCGCGGGTGTTTCGCACTTTCACCTCTCGTAATACGTGAACAGACTTACCTGATAGCCGCATAATATTGCCGAAAATAAATGAATAGCGTATAAAAAAAAATATAAATTAAAATTTTTAAATTTTTAAAGAAAATAAAAAATTGTGATCTACTTGTAAAATAGTAGTTACTCCTACCGTTTTGAAGGTATTAAACAGATCTTTGTTTCTGTCGTATTATAATCTTGCTATCTCATACCGTTCGACACTTATCAACAAAATAATTCGCCAATTTCTTACATCGTCTCCCATTGCTCATGTTATGTATAATGATGTATAATGTATCATGAGTTATGGGAATTATTTGGGTTGATCCCCCTTGGAGTATTTTGTTTCCAAATATAATAATTGTCAACAACATATATCATCTACGAATGGATGAAAGTATATAATTAATTAATACAAACAAGAGGGCGTGGTTGTCAATCAACAAATATTATAAAATTGACATGAATAATGTAATTTGTCCACCATGAGTGGCGGAGCCGGGGGGGTCAGGGGGGCCGGCCGACCCCACAAATATCATGCGATAGGCCTAATTATAGCCACTGACTCGGCCCTTAATACAATCGATAATACGAATTGATATTATTCAATTGAAATGTAATTTTTAGTATTCTGTATTAAACTAATTGAATATAATAATTATATTACATATGATAATTGAATGGTTTATCAACACAACATATTTTTCATTGTTGCAAGTCTGTCTACAGTAAAAATGTGAACGGTACTTTATTATTTTTACAAATTGGTTCATATTGCTATATAAATCAAACATCTGACACCTGCAAATACCAATCAATTGCGCTGCCCCATCCCCTTATTCCCTAAATCACGTTAATATGGTCCCCTGCTCCACACCATTTTCTATTACTTCGCAACAGTTACTCATTTATTTATTCATATTAGGTTTAACGACGACGTACTATAATGATAAATAAGATCGATTGGCGTCGGATGAATTAGTGATGAGATGATGAGATGAAGGTTTTATGGGCATTGGGAAGGATAGTAGGAAGGAAGCGGTCGTGGCCTATATTGTAGAAACCATCCTTGCATTAGCCTAGACTACAGAGGTAAACCACATTTACCCCTGTAAAGATGGACGGTAGCAGGGATCTAACCAGGTCCGATATGCCCCTTCACCTCCCGGATTACGTGAAGCGAGTGCGTTAACCACTGCGCTGCATGTGCCGGTGACCTGACAACTTTATCAAACTTGACCCGTCAATAAGTTAGGTATCCGCCGCCTCTGTTTGTCACTGAAATCAAAGACCTTGTGATGCTAATATCATTCTCTTTACCTTTATATTAATATTCAATTGGTTTAATGAGTTTTTTAATCTGTTTGTTGAAATCAAGTTATTAAATAACAAGTGTTCTTAATAGCTTGTAATAAAACCAGCTCTGCTGTTTATTAATTAACTGTGAAATGGAACAAATAACTTCATAATAACCTAATTAAAAATGTAAAGACATTTCATAAAATGTGTATCCAGGTAAATTAAAATAATTGGCCACGAGGTAGTATTGCATTTTAGGATGAGTGATATATTTGTATGAAATTTAATCGAAATCTACGCATCGTCGTTTTGATACTATTCAGTCTACGTGGTCACTCATCGGCTTCAGTATGCAGCTTCAATTAATTATTCATGTTGATCATTTTAATAGATATTTAAACTTGAAAATAATCATTTTTAGGCTTTTAGTCTAACAGTCGTTTGGTCAGCAGAGTCAAAAAGTAATTTTGAAATTAATTCTACATTGGGGAAATTTTAGTCAAGCTTTATTGAATATGTGTGTTCTTGAATTGAAATTACATCAGAAACACTGTCATATTTTTTTTGCCGAAGTTACAGCGCTTTAATGAAATATTAAGTTGCTATTTTGACTTCATTTTGGTGAAAAATCAACTATTTTTCCCCTTAAAATGAGTGTGATCCATAAATGAGAACGGGTACCTATATTTATTTTTGCATAATTCCATTTATAATATATTCATCCACAATAAAACAAGTTTTTTGATTGAATGTTATTCCTTTTAGTATATTTTAATGATCTGTTGAATAATAAAAACGCATGAAATTTGAAGGTTGCGTGTTGAATGATAGGGAAACATCCAGTATTTGAAGCGATATAACTCACAATTTATCCCGGTTAGCCTATCATCTGTTTGGATATTATTATCGAGCACATCAAAACGAATCGACTGACAAAAACTCATGATTTTTTCATGACCTTGAGGTAATGGAGATTAGACCTTAATTCAGGATGGGTTGTCTGATCCATATGAAATTTGTAATAACGTATCATTTTTGTGATTATTTTCAGTAAATAATTTTAAATTTAAAAACATGTCTTCCTAATTTTTTCCCCATCTGGGTTATTTTCAGAGGGTTCCTCAAAATGTGATTGATTTTTCTCGAAAGTGATCCAATCGATTTCTCGGTAAACCATGAAAAAGTAAACAGTTTACAAGGATGTGCAAAATTTGAATATTCTTGACGCAACTTTGCGATACGATACTTGAAATACGCTTGTATTTCAAGTGTTGTATTGCAATGGATACGGTATGAAATACCGCATCGTGTCTGCATGAATGTATCGTATCATTTTGCCATGCATAAATGTATTGGCATAAATGTATTGTATCACTCTGCGATAGATGAATATATACGCATAAATGTATCTTAGGGGACGTCCATAAATTACGTGACAGCTTAGGGGGGGAGGTGGGTTGTCAAGATTTGCGACAAGGTGTTACAAAGGGGGAAGGGGGGGAGGCAACTGTGTGACGTACTATTTTTTGTTCTATGTATTTGGCACCATTCTTCTAGATTCTTATATTTATACCCACCTTGGAAACAGCAGATGCATATCAAATAATAATTGAGCTCGACTACTTAAAAAAAAAACATGAAGAAATGAATATTTTGATTTTATTATTTTATTGTACCTTTGCCACCTGTTAATTTCAATTTTTTGTCAGAGGGGAGTATGAGAATTTGTGACGTATTTAAAGGGGGGAGGGTAATAGGTTTTGTGACCAACTGTGACATGGGAGGGAGCGGGGTTCAAAGTGGCCTAAAAAAGTGTGACATAATTCATGGACGTCCCCTTATTGGCAATGAAATACAGTAGTACCTATTTCAAGTCGATAAAAATGTATTTTGCACTTATGGCAAAATAAGTATTTTGATGTCACCCTCGGTCTGTCAGCTGAGGCACTGCTTCAGAAACTGAAGTCATTGTTGGGCGTGGGTTCGAATCCTGCATAAGGCATGTATTTTTGTAAACGTCCTCTCACTTATCACTTTTCATAATCACCCGCTCATTCGTACCCCCGTATAACCTAGCTGTTGGCGGGGTCGTTAAGCGAACAATAATCATCATCAAGTATTTTGATCTACAATGTTGGCTACGACTTCATTTTCACTGCCCACATATCTCAGAAAATGATCTCCACAAAGTTTGGTCCGTTGCCTACATATCGACAAACAACTTGAACGGAAATTAACTCGTTCGCTGCGGCAAGCGCATATATGCGCTCGCACAATGTTTGGCTAAAACTCGGCATTTACATTAATGCGCTCACCAGCTGATCGATAAAAGCCGAGGCCGTTAGTATTTTTTTCCACAAATAAAACATTTTTAAATAGCCGTAATTAGCACAGTGAAACTTTGAATAGTGTCCCTAATTAACGATATTTTATGGGAAAGAATAGGGCGAGTAGGGGTAATTCAGTGCTGAAAAGCGCGCAGTAAAAGAGTTGACCGGCACAGTAGCCGAGTGGTTAGCTCACTTGCTTCGTGTGATCCGGGAGGTGAAGGGACATATCGGACCCGGTTCGATCCCTGCCACCGTTCATTTTTACAGGGGTTTTTCGTGGTTTGCCTCTGTAGTCTAAACTAATTCCAGCATGGTTCCCACAATATAGGCCACGACCGCTTCCTTCCCACTATCCTTCCCACTATCCTTCCCACTACCCATAAAAAAACCTTCATCTCATCATCCCATCAATCATTCATCCGACGCTAATAGATCTTAGTCATCATTACAGTGCGTCGTTAAAACCCAATATAAAAAAAAAAGAGTTAACAAAAATCATCTCATTTTCTTCTCCGTAATGAACCTTCTCTCACAGTGATCATGTCTTTGTTCCAGCCCGTTTGGTGAAGATGATTCCCGAGACGACCGACTGCGGCAGTCCCGTTGGCGACCTTGACAAGCGCAACCGCCTCAACGCGGTGTTCGGCCCGCCGATGGCGCCGCCGCCCCCTGCCTATCCCCTGCACGACCCCGCCGGGCTCATCATGCCGCGCAAGCCGCAGAACCCGTGCCTCGAGTCGCGCGGGCACAAGGACCTTCACAGAGAACTGCTCTTCAACCAGAAAATGTAAGTGATCGACCAATTTTGATTTCGTCAATCCGAGTTAAAAAAATCATATTTTGAATTGAAATCAATCAGATTTTTAATTAAAATCAATGGGAACTTTCATCAAAATCAAATTTTCAATCAAAATCGATCAAATTAAAAATATTAATCCATCCAAATCTCCAATTTTTTTTTTTTTTTTAATATTTGGTTTTAACGACGCACTGTAATGATGACTAATATCTATTGGCGTCAGATGGATGATCAATGAGATGATGGGATGGTGAGATGAAGGTTTTTATGGGTAATGGCAAGGATAGTGAGTGCGTCCCATGGTAGAATATGCTAGTTCAGTTTGGGATCCTTATAGATTAGGTGAGATAAGGGATGTGGAAAGGGTTCAAAGGATTGCTGTGAGAAGGGTTACAGGTAGGGTTAGGAGGTGGAAATGGGATGAGAATGAAAGGGGGGAGAGGGTAAGAATGTTGGAGAGTCCAACTGAGATGATGAGAGACCTGGGGTGGCAGAAATTGGAAATACGGAGGAAGGAGGATCGTTTATGTAATTTCTTCAGGGTAATGGAGGGAGAGGGGGGGTGGGGGGAGCTGCATGAGTTGATAAAAAGAAATAAGTCAGGGTATGGAGGTAGGCGGGGTCATGATAGAGCGGTAGTCATAAAGGGGGCTACATTAGATGTCGGTAAATTCTCTTTCTTAAATAGGACAGGTAGGGACTGGAATGGGCTTAGTAGAAATGTTTTTGAAGGGGATGAAATCAGGTTAAAGTTATTCCGTCAGAGGGTTAAGGAGATGGTGGGATAGGGGTACTTAGGGAACTTGCCACCGCGCATTTATGTGCATTTGCAAGAGTTAAATAATAATAATAATAAAATAGTGGGAAGGAAGCGGTCGTGGCCTATATAGTGGGAACCATCCCGGCATTAGCCTAGACTACAGAGGGAAACCACAAAAAAAACCTGTAAAGATGGACGGTAGCGGGAATCGAACTGGGTCCGACATGCCTACTACCTCCCAGGTCACATGGAGCAAGTGCGTTAACCACTCAGCTACCTGTGCCAGTAAATCTTCAATTCAATCGTTTCATTTTCTTTTCCCCTTGACGTCACAAAACAATCAATCGATCCAATTAAATCAATCAACATCCAATCAATTATGCTTTTTACTAGGGAGGATTTTCAAAAACGCCACTCAGGATATCTCGATTGGTATAGACCTAGGTAACCGATTAATATGCCTCAGATGGCCTGTTGGCAATGTAAGATGTCTTCACATTGAACGATTGCATCTTTAACGAAATAATTTGATTATTTCCACAACTGATTTGTTTGACGTTGATGTACGGCGTGATTTCAGCGGCAAGAACGTACTCGGCCAGAAGTCTGAGCTGCAACGAGCGCTGGAGAAACACAAGGAGCAGCAGGTGAAGAAGGAGACGGAGCAGATGAAGGAGGAGACGCCACTCGAGAGGATGATCCACGAGCGGGCGAGGAGGCTAGAGATGGTGAGGACACGTCGCATTCTTACCGCGAGCTAGAATCGTTTCCGCAAATATTCGAGATACTTAAGCGGGGTTTCCAGTTTTGATTTTTGTTTGTCGTCGGACGCGGTTTCGGTACGATTTTTCGGGTGTTGAGATCGCCCTCGTAATGTCCTATTTAAACGATCCTATCTTTCATCCATGTTGCCTTATTGGGGAACGATGATTTTGTATCGAGTTTCGATGTTATTTTTTAAAAAATTGGCGCGCCTGTTTCCACTTGGCTGTGCCGTAATGTTTTCGTGACGTCATAGCCATAGCCTTCATCACTTTAAACTCGCAGGTTTCTTTGCATGTGAGGAATTGAACTGTCAGATTACAAATTTATGTACCTAGTTCTCAAGTCGCGCAATTGTAATTATACGAACACGGGTTGCCCTAAACCACGTGGATAAACAATTATACTTCAAATGGCGTAACAATTCTGGATAAAAAATCCGTCAACGTGATTCTGAAAGCGTGGTGATGTTTGAAATTGCAGCTTCTATTAATAAGCGAATCGATATTTTCGTGAGTCGATTCTTTTTTTTTTGTCGTTCTATAAAAATCTTAACAACCGGAAAGAGATGAATCGCAATCGCAGTGCAACTTCCGGTAAAATCATAATTTCGGATGAAAAAAGTTGAAGTCGAGTCAATTATCACGACACCGAAGCGACACCGAAACGGTGACGTGAACCGCCGTGTTTTTAGGTGAATACTGGCTTGTGATTGGGCAGTTGGGTAAATTGTGTCGGACGACAAGAAAAAATCGGAACTGGAAACCTTGCTTAAAGGCTCATTTACAATGTACACAACACTAACAATATCATGTAACATCAATGCCTAATACCCCGTTCACATTATGATCACTAACTGCTGTTAGCAACGTAATGTGAACGGAACGCAGTCAGCGTTAATTGACATCAAGCCCCAACTTCATTCTGTAAACACAGTACTTCTAACAAAGATCAAAATAAATCGCCTTTGCAAAGAACAACAAAAATTTGCATTGTCACATGGTTGGTTCAAAACGGGGCTATCTATATTGTTCACATCATGTAAGTAATATATGTAGATGACTTTTTTGGAGGCAGTGTAAGATATCGACAGAAAATCTGTAAATCAAATTAAAAATCAACATGAAATTGAACAGGAAGGTGGCAATGCATGACGTCACTTCCAACCCTTTCATCGCTATCAGTGCTAGATCCTTGTGTTCTCAGTTGTTGTTGTTGTTGTTGTTTAATTGACATTTTTTGATAGTTTTGGAGAGTTAGAATGGTATCACCGATTATGCTTTGCGCTCAGGTAACTGCTGTTAGCTTAACAGCAGTTAGCTGAACAGCAGTTAGCTGAACAGCAGTTAGCTGAATAGCAGTTAGCTGAACAGCAGTTAGGTGAACAGCATTTAGGTTAATAGCAGTTAGCTGAATAGCAGTTAGTGATCACAGTGTAAACGGGGTATAACGTATGACGAGAACATTAAATACAAACTGTCTATTCACAAAACAACGTAGAACGCAAAAATATCAATCAATCAGATTTCAAGGTCATTGCCTCATCACTGCACTCTCAATCGTCGAACTAAATCCGGCGACCAGTCTAGGTAGTTCGGTTTACCACGCCACTTGTGTCTCTCATTGTTCCAAAATCGAAAGTTTCTATTGGCTGATACTTTTGTGTTACACTAACGTCAAGCTTGCTAATGGTCGCGTTTATCTTAGCGTTACAGTTAGTCGTGGTTATAAAATGAACCAAGGACAATCCATTAGACAAACAAGTCTCGCGTTAGTGTTATTGTTACGCGTTAACGCGTTGTTATTGTCACGCGTTAATGTTAACGTTGCATTGTGAATGAGAATGTGAATTATGACCTTATCTTTTGTTTGGCAGAGAAGTTTGGTTTTATTGCTTATGAATACATTTTGCAGACAGTTTAATTCATTCCAATAACCTTGTGGGAATTTGATAGGTGTGAGGTTTAGTCGACATCTATATGGAGGCACTGGATACTTTAGAAAACTTGATATTTTATTGCACTTTATAAATTACTTCGTAGTAAATACTGCCGCACTTAGGATGAACACCGTATGTGCATTGTTTACGTTTTTGAGTTAGATACACTTTCTTAAGTCATTTTTTCTCAGCTTTCTAATGCACGTAGTTAGAACACCGTATCTACTCTCTAAATGGGTCCAACCAATAAGCTGAATCACCGTATATGCAGACCCAGTGAGGGTATAAGTAAATAAAACACAGTATCTACCAATACTTGAATAAATCTCTATAAGTGCAGCATGGAGTGGTAGATGCAGTGTTTTATCTAAGTATACACGGACTACAAACCAAAACACTGTTTATCAAATATCTCAGAACCGATATTTTGCAGATACTGTGTTCTTTCTAAGTGGGGCAGAATAGGGGTTAGATCTATTCTGTCTTAAGCTGGATTTCCATGCACGCGATTCTCATATCGCGCGATACCATGTCGCGCGATACCATGTCGCGCGTCATAGCGGCTCAAAGTCGCGAGGCGGCAGACCACTGACCAATCAGGGACAAGTCGCGAATCGCTTCACGAAAGTTGAGGTTTGTTCAACCTTTTAGCGCGCCGCCATGAAGCGCGACATGGTATCGCGCGATATGAGAATCGCTTGCATGGAAATCCAGCTTTATACTCTCCTCTTGTACTTTTTTTTGTTCTAATTAACAATAAAATCTCAATATATAATCATTGTTTCCCAATTAAGGCAAAGGATGAATTAATAGGAGCATTCAGAAGTGGTATCTCTTTTGATTGTTTCAAGTTTTTGAGGCAGTCTTGTCAGCAAAAAGTCTTTATATTAGCTCAAATATGAGACGATCTGTTAGCTTTATTATCTTCACTCATATCATGTATCAGCCACATTTTGATCTCCCAGCTTGCACAAGGGACATGTGGAACGTGCTTTAATTCCCATTCTCTTTAGATGTTTTTTTTTTTTTTTTTTTTTTTATAACATCAAAACTTGATACAAAATCATTGTTCCTCAATCAAGGCTATGGATGAAAGATAGGATCGTTCAGACGGGGCACCACAAGGGCGATCTTACCACCCCATTTTGATTATTTAAAACTAATGAACTTCAACACCAGGACTGCGCTGTCTGTGACCATAATTTTTTGCCGTAGATAAAAGTCTTTCAGTATAAACACACGTTTGTAGAGAAAATTTGTGGCCAGTTGCACTTGCCCCTTCAACATTCTTAACCAAACACCACAATTATACACCTAATTAAAATTTTCAAAAAAGTAGCCCGCAGAAAGATTTGAAATTACAACCAAGCGTTTTAAACGCTCGCCCATTCAGCCGTATTGTTAGTAACAGCATACGATTTACCGTCAAGTAGGCTCTTCGTAACGTAGAGTTTCAGGTCTTTGCAGAAACGATTCTACTCGAACACGATTGGCAAAGGCTTGGGTATATTAAAATAAGCCCACCCAGCCGTTTATTATTGAGTTGAAAAAAAATCGGAAAAAAAGTTGCACAAAATACTGCGAATGAATACCAACTGAAATATGTGATGCTTCATCTGGCATTAACATAATTATCGAAGGAAAAATAGAAGAATTGTCTTGAGAAATTATGAGATATATACCAATTTCCAGATAATGAATAGTGAATCAAATCTAAAAATGTTTCGTGAAATTGTTAGATTTAGTGCTCAAATTACCGTCAAGGGAGTAACTTCGCTGGGAGTTAAAACTGGTTACATATGAGATGACTATGGCTACCAATTCTAGTTGGTATACTAGTTTATTTGGTTTAGATTTATTTATTAGATTTATTTTTTTATACTGAAAGACTTTATCTACGGCGAAAAATTATGGTTACAGACAGCGCAGTCCTGGTGTTGAAGTTCATTAGTTTTAAATAATCAAAATGGGGTGGTAAGATCGCCCTTGTGGTGCCCCATCCAAACGATCCTATCTTTCATCCTTAGCCTCAATTGGGGAACAATGATTTTGTATCAAGTTTCGATGTCATTAAAAAAAAAAAAAAAAAATGTATTAGCCTTAATTGGGGAACAATGATTTTGCATCCAGTTTCAATGTTATTAAAAATAGAAGATTTATTTGCTTTTGCTTCATTCGTTTTATTTGGTGTACTTACTGATCAGTGATCACACCCCCGTCAATTATCGTAATTTCCAACTTTCAGGATTAGAAAAAATGACTACACGTAGAGAAAAAGAAAAAATCTAAATATTTATTATCGACTTTGTTGTCGTCTGTTTGGCTCAGGCAGTTCAGGTACTGCTTTGAAATAGAAAGCCAGATAGACGCAGATCTAAGCTCAAAATATTCCGATCTTGGGTGTATAAAATTGTTGATAGACTTTAAAGGATATCGATTTCTTACCAAGCCTTTCGAATGCATACCAAAGTGGAACATGTCTATACCTGTACTTGGAAATCCTGGAAAAAAATTCATCTACCAACTAAATAATTGTAAAAACTTCAATAATTACCATATTCAATTTCACTGTTACCCGAGGGATTTAACGCTTTTGAACGAGTTTTAGATCGTAAACCCTGAAAAGTCATACCACCCTAAAAATACCTGCAAGCATACAAATATAACAGTAATATTTGTGTTTGTTATGTTGGTAGATGATCTTCGTCTGTCGTGAATTCAAATATATTGAGCCCTTATCCGTAGTGTCAACTTTTTAATAATTACATTTCATTTTTTCGCATTTCAGAAAGACAAACCCGACGAAGTAGAACAGAAAGTCGGTAACAACGGCGCTCCGGAATTCCTCCAAGTCCACGCCAAACTCCGAGCGCGGATGGACACGAAATAGTGAGGCCCGCTCCGTACGACTCGTGTGAATTGTATGCGTTTTTAACTCTCCGAGAAACATAACCTACAAATGTTGGGTGATATTCGCGGCGTTCTTTGCCAACGTTTATTATAGACTTGTATATTAAAAGATGGAAAACGCTGTTAGGTTCGTCGAAAGAAGGAGTTATATATCTTGTTCTCGGAAGTCTTGGATCTAAATTCTCAGCTCCTTCGATATGTAAATAGGTTATACTAGAAGCTATTGGCCGATAAATTGCCAAGCGATTTGTTTTATAAGTAGAATATTGTCGAATGTTGACGCTTTTTCGAAGTAAACTTGAGTATTATTTTGAATTTTTTATTCTGAGAATATCGAATCTTGAACAATTATAATAAGTGTTTTATTAAGTGTGATGAAGAAGATGTCAGAAGATTTCATTGTGAAATTTTTCAAACCTGAACGACAGTATTTTTAAGTGTGTTTTTAGTAATCGCCGACGGTGATTGTTCGAACGATTTGTTGAGGAAAGTTGATCAATATCTCGAGCTTTGTGAGTCGTTTTGACGTGATGAAGATCTTTGTAAGATTCGGCATGCCTGTAAAGTAAGCGCAACGTTTTTGTCGGGTTTTAACGCAACGTGAATTTCTCTTTGTCAATATCATTTGAACTTTTAAAATTTGTTCAGATACAAATTTACAAAGAAACATCAATAATTGATCGTAAAAATGAACGTGAACTTTATTTCATCAAAATTCTGTTTCTTATTACATTTAACTACCAATTTACAATCTCACGTTATGAACCATACTGTCTTCCGTATGGACCTACTAGTTGACCAATTACGGTAGTCAACGTGATAAATTTCATTTTTCAAATTACATCGCAGGAGATTCATAAAAATAAATAAATAATTATCAACAGAATTTATATTCCCATCAAGAATTTTACTATAAACTCGGACTACTCTTATGTCGCACCATGAATTTCATCAAAATTTAACAAACTTTTATTGAAAACTTTTGCTTGTGTCAAACAAAAATTCTTATGTATTAGAAGAACTGGGACCTAGTGACTATCTGAATTGAAAACCAACCCAACTGTCATACGTATTATCAATTTCCCATTTATGAATACAGAAGAGAGCAACACTTGCCTATCGTAGTTCATATATAATATAGTGTATTAAATACTACAACGTCAACATACCTACATTTTACCATCTTTTATATATTGATAAACAGGAAATTAAAGATACAACAGATCACTTAATCACTCACGATAGTCCCAACATACAAGAACTAGGCCCCAGGAATGTAATCCATAAGTACGGTAATGACAACTTGGAATGTGAATAACTATGGCAACGAGTCTTCAAAGATCGCGATGCTGGCTTTGATAATATATAATACGTGTGCCTTCCGTGTGTTAAGCATGTCTTTCTCTTGTATTAGTTGCTATAGCAACCAAACATTGTCTTGTACATGCTTGTGCAAGCTGACAATGATGGCCAGATGTAGAGTGTTTGAAGTATTGAGAATGTCGAAGTGTTCCATTTTTGAAATTTCCTTGAATTAAACATATGGTATTTGACAGTAAAAGACAAAAGTTGGAGGCCTGTCAGTTACAGGAGCAGAATTGAAGAAGTTACAAGAATGGCAGTTATAACAAAATTTGTCATTGTTGCCAAGTTTTTGTTTCTATTATTTTGCTGGTCATATTGCATTTATAGGAGCGCATTCTATTGCTTCTTTTACTGGCAAATAGTTTTGGAAAAAAAACAAAAACAATTTTTCATTATTTTCATCTCTTTGGAAAGTTCATTTTAAGAATTTAACCATTGGCATTGAAAAAACACAATTGCTGTAACACTAAAAACAACAATAACGAAATCTCCATTTTTCATAAGTCCATCATACCAAAGCAAACATAATTTTGCAGCAGGAATTTCAATAGTGGAATAATTTCTTTGATGTCTCTTTGTTTTACCTGATGAATGAAAATGGATATAATAAATAGCAATGTAAATTAACATTATCAAATATACTGTTTAGTTGTATGTATAATGAATTAATGATTAATGTTTAAAAAATGACGTAATCTCAGACGTTAAAATAAGTATTTCTTGTTGTATAATTGACTTTAGTTTTGTCGCTGGTTCGTCACTTTGTTGAATACCGTTGCGTCAAGCTGGTTGCGTTGTGTTTACATTATGACTTCACACATCCACTCGGGGCGAGGGTAGAAACATTCTGAAAATTGAGCTCGTCTTACACACTCTAGTTTTCATTCGCGTTTTATTGTCTTCCAGTGTCAATTTAGAATGTTCTTTCATTCTACGAATAGTAACCTGTGCTTATAATTGAAACGGCAAGCTTGGATTAAATTACTGAGCACAGTGATATTGTGCAAAAAAAAGAGAAGTCATCACTTTAGATCTAGAGTGCAAGATAGACTTTGAGAGAGACCGACCCGCCGCTCAACATTTTAAGTGTCAACATAACCTATAAACTATCTCAACGTCTTTCCGGTTGAATTTTTGTAGTGAAATAGCTTCATATCCTTCAGAAAAGTATCATCTACACCTAAAATACATATAAATAATAAAGATTTACATCAGATTACGTGTTGACATGTTATGACCGATGTGTTGTAAATGCGTTGTTATTGAAGTTGCATTGTGAACGAGCTTGTCATGCGTTGTATAAACGTCGGACCAATCAGGGAAGACCGACGGTAATTAACGTCGTGACATCTGTAGAACATAACCCTTATTGTATAGTGTGATGTCTTAGTTATATATTTGATACCATATCTTCATTCAATTGTATATTTTATTGTATTGTACAAAATTAAATGACATATCGATCAGTTATTTGTTTAATTCACTCGACCTACGTCATATTTATATATTTTTTCTATTTTATGATTTAGCAACGGAACTATATAGGCCTACTGAATACGATCTATTGGCATCAGTGGATAATGAATGAAATGTTGGGTAGATGAGATGAAAGGTTTTTTTTTTTTTTAGGTAGCGGGAGAGAAATGATGGTGGTCTGTTATTGAAGAATCTTCACCTTAAGAGGCCACAAGCGCTCGTATTTCACGCCGCAAACTCTCACGGCCGTAATTTTTTAGATATCAATATAATTGTTTTTGCATTCTATTATTAATTGAAAAAAGGAGGTTATCGCATCTACAGAATTTTGATCAAAAAATTTGTAATTTTTCAAATTCTTCAAATGGAAAATGAAAAAATGTCTAGTTTACGAAAACCTAGATTCATATTTTTGAATACTGAAAAAAAATATAGACTGTGAAATATATCAAAAGTGTGAGTAAGGGAATTACGGCGTTCACATGAATATGAGTTCGGCGGGCTAGTCTATGGGTGGCGCCTAGCACGCGATGCATGTTAAACTCTAGTCCAAAGCGAGCAAACAACGAGCCCGTGCTGAGCGCCTGCGGCCTCTTAAGGTCTAATCTCCATTACCTCATGGTCACTGAAAAATCATGAGTTTTCGTCAGTCGATTCGTTTTGATGTACTTGATATTAATATAGAAATGGATCATAGACTAACCAGGATAAATTTTGAGATATATCAATTCAAATACTGAATGTTTCCCTATCATTTAAGATGCAACCTTCAAATTTCATGCATTTTCATTATTCAATAGATCATTAAAATACACTCAAAGTGATGTCCTTTAATTAAGTCAATCAATGATTTTAATGGTGAAATATTTATTTGAATTTTGATCATGTATACACCCCTACACAATTTTACGTTGGAAAAATGTAATACACCATGACTCTAGGAAAAAGCTGGTTATGGAATTGGTGTTTTTTTTAGTAATGACACAGGAAAGGTCAGTAAAGGTTGGATACGGATTGACAATATGCGTGGTGAAAATAGTTGAATGTTTTATCTCTTTGGTATGGTTCAACTGTATTAGAATGAACTGTCCTTCAAACCGACCGACCTGAAATCCAACCGTCCTAACTTCTACTTCTTGAGAAGTTGAAGTGGGTCGTTGAGCTCCTCCGCTTTACATTTTCCCCCCGATTTTTATTGGATTTAATGACGTATTATACTGATATGATCTATTGGCGTCGGTGAATGATATATGAAATGGTGGGATGATGAGATGAAAGGTTATTTTACTATGTGTTTTTGGATAGTGGAAAAGAGTCGGTCGTGGACTGTTGTTACGGAACTATCCCAGTATTGACCTGAATGACAGAGTTTAACCCCAGTCAGGATGGTTGACCATAGCGGGAATAGAACCACGGTCTCCTGAATGACGGTACAGTGTATTAACCACTCAGCCACTTGTCTCAGTTGATTTACAAATAATTGTTACTTCCATGAAATGTTTTATATGTTTTCCTTTTTTTCTGACTGATAGTTAAGGTTGTGTAAATAAGGTTTGTGTTAAATTAAATCTGTGAAGAGGAGGAGCCAAAGCCCCCACTTTGATTACTGTACAGGTTGCTCAAGAAGTAGAACTTTAGGTCCATTGTTTTCTAGTACAGTTTGTTTTTCGAATAGTCAATTCTTAGGACAGACGAGTTACACTTTTAAGACAGTTGATTTTTAGTTCAGTAAAGACCTTCTCAATCAGTAGACTGTTAGTGGAAATGGTATATCTATATTTGTATTGTATTTAATTGACTAATTACAGATTTTTCTTAAAACAGGTGGTAATGATTACCATCATGAAATTAAAGAATGGTGTTGGTGCTAATTTGTCCAGTATATTCTCCCACACTTAGTACCCCAAAATGCAATGTGTTGAAGGGAATTTCAGGGACCCTACACATCTACACAACTTTTGAGTTGGAAAAATATAGAAAACAAGAAAAGTGATTGACAATAAATCAACTTGAGGCCACCAGTTATGAAACTGCGTAATTTATTTTTTTTACAAAAGATTAATTAAATGTTAGTATTAGGCTGGTGAAAGTAGTCCCATATTCTATTCTAACCACATTATACATAATTATAGTTACCCAGTTCTGTGCGTGTGTCCGGCACGCGCAGTCGCACAAGCTCGGCAGGCTGATCTTAATCTAACCTTGAGCTGACCTTGATCTTCATGACGCACACTCTGCAACAATTATTACTTGAGTTCCCTTGTTATGTATACATATGGCCATGTTTTACATGGCGGGTTCCACTAGTTTGAAAATAGAGCTGTTGCTAATTCTCCAGGCCATCCTTCAACGCTAGGCAAATGAGTAGCGCCTTCTTAGTTTATTGCAATCAATGGATATTAGGATAGGAAAGTTTTGTTCAGAACCAGGTTTTATTTCGAGCCACAGTTTGATCAAATATGTTGATTAATTAAAAAGTGCAGTTAGAAGATATTTAAAGTTAGCTATTGGTCATGTTTCGATGGTCACCATGATCACCAAACTCATCAACTAAACTTTATGATCAACTTCATATAGATATTTGATGGGCTTGTTGTAAAGATTTCAAGATATCTGTGTTTACATGATACCAAACATAAATGGGTAAATATCTGTCAATATAAATATATTGTATTTTCCCAGTATTCATAAACGTGGGCCTTTATGGAATGACCTTCACCCTCTCCCACGATATTCCCAGTGACCTAACTGCAGCAGTAACAGCCGTGGCAACTGCCCGGGTTCCCATGGCCTCTGGGGAGGCCCACCATATTTTATTACATCATCAGAAATAATCAGGCCTATAAAGGATATCATCGAAAAAGAAATATTAATACACATGTATATAATTTAGAAAACATGTTTTAATAATTTTCTGGAATTATTTACAAATTGACATTATAATATTTATTTCACGTTTTGAAACGTCAAAATGTAGTATGAAGGGAGGGGGGGGGGAGCTGGATGCTGCAACAGACGTAATTGTGAAGGACAAAGATGTAATTAAGAAATTGGCTATGGCATCTGCAGAAAGCCTACGTAACACGATATCCCAACTGACCTTTCTTTGCAAAGCGTAAAAAATTATTTGTGGGGTAGAGAGAATGGGGTGCGAGTCCTGCCCCGCGGACCGTAATTTCTAATTGAATTGAGTCACGTCGACAGCTAGGTCATTTTGTGCCTGAATATATATGCCATAATTTATTTACACCAGGCAAACGTGTTATGTGTTTCCGCGTTGATGGATGAGCTGGAACATATCAACTTATCTTTGGATTGGTTATTAATATATATATATATATATACACCTTGAGATCCAAACCATTACATCACTGCCATCTGTTAATAATTTCTATGATAATAAAGAAGGCTTTGTTTTAATCGTTTACAATTAAGTGGTGTCACCTGTAGCTTGGATTCGATAGGTATCTTAATAGCTTTGAATTTTTATAAAAATTACATTATATATTTTTTTACATCTAAACGGCTGATCCGATTTGAGTGAAAGTTCGGAATAATGTGTATCATTATCAGATTAAAATTCCCTGAGAATTTGAATTCTTTTGAATGAAATATTTTTCCTGATTATTTTTCTCTGGGTTATTCTAATGGGTTTTTTGAAAACTTTGAAATGAGTTTTCTCATAAGTGGTACTTTCAACCGATGGCGCCTCAAAACTATACAGTATCGAATTGGATAATGATACTTGTGTGCCAAGTTTCAACTAATTTTGAATTTTCGTCTGACCTGTGGAGCGCGAACAAAAAAAAAAAAAAAGTACTTTTTTTCGGGTATGGTGTAATTGAGTCTTCGCTTCGCTCATCCAATTATCATTTCTGCAAATCTACTCTATATCCCAATCAATGTCATAATTATTTACATAGCAAATTTGCAAATTAAATAATTGGAATGATAGAACTGTTGATAAAACAAGAAAATAACCAATCTAAACACTTCGTTCATTCATTTTAAATCTAGATGTAGTATTGAGTGTGCTATTTTTGGACACTCTATAATCTATATCACTCAGGATGAATCAGTGATTGACTTTTAGTTTATAATTTGACCTTGCATCTCAGAGTATGAGATGTATTTCTTGAGATATTAGATTGGTGTTACTCATGTCATCAAAGCATAATAGCGTAGCTATGTTAAATATACTGTGATCAAAGCCTCTTAGTCATAGATAACAGCTAGCTGGCTCAGCAAGAATCAGTGGCATCATTGAGTTTGTTTTGTTTGTGTTATAGGTCTGTCGCCGATTCAAGAGCACTTCACTCCATCTTATATACACTATTAATCATGGCTCTTTCTAATTGCAATAGACAAACTATTTACAAAATGTAATACGTTTATTTGATTATTTAGCCACAGTCGATCCAAGTCTTTTACATATTATGTTACTTCGTGCAGTCGATTATTGTGGTCATCGGTTTTAGCCACGCCTCCAGAACTAATGACGCCGTATTTTATACGCGATTTGTAATTAAAGAAAACCACTATCAGTTGCTACAGAACGGTTGCTAACAAAAATTCTTCCTTACCCATAGTCTTTAGCCAAAATCATTTGTTTAATATTGAATGAGTAGCGTTGCGGCGGGAATCGAACTCAAGCCAACTGTCAAATGTGTTTTTCTTCTCCGTGTACCCGCCGTGACTCCCCTCGCTGTGCATTCAGAAGTTTTGTTGTGTGGAATGTGGATCCATGGCACAGACTCTCAGCGATTGGACTTCAACAATGACTGAGGTAAAATGTTGCATAATTCACACAATTAAACAATTTGATTGTTGGAAAATATACGATAGATTACAACAATACTTGAAACATTGGATGTAACATTCCTGTCTGTAATTTGTGAATAAAGATCTAGCTGTTATGGTTATAGAGTTTTAATGTAGGGCCTACATAATTTGATTATTTCTCGTCATATTTTATTATGTATGGTATCGATGTGTTCGTAAAACAACTGCCTTTGTGGCAGGACTTGATGAGAACTAGTGTACACAATTGCACCATGTGGTCTTTGAAAACAACTGGCTTGAGATGGGAACTGCCCTATACTGTCACCTGGAAATTGATTGAATATTTATTTATAATACTATATAAAATATATGTAATTATGATGTATGGCTTAGCATTTCGTATATGCAGTAAAATGGCATAGAAAAAAGGTTGGCATTCTTTTAAGGATAGAGAAAACAAAAGTGAGGTTAAGATTAAGAAAATCACACACCTATTCATTACTTGATGGCACCATAGATAAAGTAGCCTCTAGATAGGTAACGCGATATGACAGCCACGGTGTAGTGATACCAACCTATTTATCATAAACTCGGGTCTTGAAAGTGGAATATTTCTGGAGCAGTTCCCGAATCCAGGGTCCCAATTGCTTGTGGCGCAACTATCGCTTTTATATCGAATTATATGAAACAACAATGCTATATGCGGCTCTGTAGAATCATTATGTTGAAAGTTGCATTTGTTTTTTTTACGAAAATTACAGATTTTGTAAACTTGTTCAACAATACCACCGGTACCGTAGCTACTCTTTATTTACATCTAGTTCACAAGGGAATCCGCTAAATTGTGACAGGCAATCGGGACCTTTGGCTTTGAACTGAGCTCAAAACTGCTCACCAACAATGAGAAAGTTGGCTGATCACAGCTCTCCTAGCAGCATTCACTCGTAACAGTGCTCTAGCAAAATGGTATTTTCTTGGTGATCACAGCGCTCCTAGTAGGATTATGTCTGTGGGAACAGGTCAAGTAATCAGTTGTCAGCATAAAACATTCAATTTAACAACTTCCATTCCATCTCGTGCCCTTTTAAACTACCGTAATACAATATTTGAAAAAAATTAAATAATATTTGTTGACATGATTAATTAATTCTCAAGAAATTAAAAGAAAAATGTGTTCATTCTTCAATACCGGTACGTCAAGATAAAAATAGCAACAGATCTGAGATTTTTGGTATGTTTCTGAATTTATAAAACATCCTCAAAACTTGTTTTGGAATCTTTTTGTTTTTTGCAATTAGTTCATTGATGACTGATTTTTCAAGTTTGAATAAAAAAACTGCTATTTGATTGAATTGAATTATATGACATTAAAATATATACTGTAGGCCTACTTGGATAAGTGATTAAACCTCGTAGAATAGACATATACTGTACAGAATACAATTCTTGTATTTAAAAAGAAAATGATGAAATCAAAAAATCAAAAAATGTAATTTTTGCTTGTTGTTCATTACAATATTTTCATTCTACTACCTTATTATCTACAGGAGTACCAATTGCAAAAGCTTGAAAAGCAACGGCTGGAGCTTGAAGAGAGAGAGGCAGATCTGATGCAACGAGAGGACCGTATGACCGAGAGAGAGTTGGAGCTCTCTATCTACGAAAGCAACATCGACGAGAGAGAACAGAATGTGAGCGTGATGGAACAACAACTATCCGAGAAAGCTAGCGCGTTGGAAATACGTGACACAAAACTTGATGAAAAACTGCCAGCTACTGGAAGAACCATGATTCGAAACCACGAGATTGTAATCCAGAAACACCTCGAGTGTCCCATTTGCTTCAAGCTCTTCAACACACGAATACATATGTGTCAAAGCGGTCACAACATATGCGATGTTTGTCGTCATCAAATCGGTCTCATCAACTGTCCCGAGTGTCGCCAACCGTTCATATCCACACCGAACCTAGCGCTCGAACACATCAGCGTCGAGTACGCCCTACCGTGCGAAGATTGCGGGGAACGTATGCCAGCCAATCAAATCAGTGATCACGAACTCGTTTGTTTGCAAAGAATTCGCAGCTGTCTAGTCAGCGACACTTGCAAGTGGAACGGAATCTATTCTCACATACAGGTACACACCGAAACCGATCATCCGACGCGTTATTATTGCGGCGGCGACGAACATCGATTGACCCACTGCGAATTGTCCGACGTTCTCTCGGTGTTTCTAGTCGCGGCTTACGGCGAGCTCTTCACTCTTTCATTTCGATACGACGCGATAGAACAAAGGCTGTTAGCGACGGTGCAGTGTATTGGTAGTCATGAATTGGCAGCAAACTTCATGTTCACGTTGCTTTATTACGACGGAGAGGAAACCGCTGATTTGTTGAATGAGAAGCGAGTCCAATCGGACTTGATGGCTGTTGAAGATATATTTGAATCGGGGAATGCTATTGTTATGCCGTCCCAAGGAAGAGTTATGGTAGAAGAGGGGAATGCCTCCTTGGATTTTAAATTCAGAATAATCAAACAATAGTGAGTATAGTGGCTATTGGCTATAGATGGCCATGGTTGTATTCTATTGTATTGTCAAACAGTTCAAGGTTAGGGTGTAATTTGGTGCTGTCAAACGCCTGTACTGCATTCCTGTTCCCTCTGTCGGACCTACAGGAACAAATGCGCTCGTTCCCATATCAAAGTATGCATTAGCCCGAATAGTATTACAAACTGGCTTTTTCATTACCGTGTCACTCAACTTTTTAAAATATTTTTTTTTGCTTTCTGGTTTCTATTTGTACACATAACCTCAGTTCTATATTATGTATATTACTACCGGTAGTATGTTTGTAAGATTATATTGATTAAGGGGGTACAACACTGAAAATCCTTAATTCTACATTTTACACCCTATCGAGTTCATTTTTTTTTAATGTGGTCTCTCATTACCAACAAAAAATATTAAAAATTTGAACTTTTTCTCTTTTTCAATTGTTACCTAAATATTTCCAACTGTCACGGAGACACTTTTTTCTAGAAAATGGCTCGAGATAAGTAGTTTTAAAAAATCTCATAGTCTTCTCGAAAGTGCATTCGACAAAGTTATGCATTGGTGTTACTTCCAAAATAAAATTGTACGAATGACAAATTCATCTATTTTCACATTTTTTTCTTGGAAGTTTTTCATTTTTTTGCTTATTCAAGAATTTTTTCATGCATATTTTTTTCAAGATGTACTGTTGATAATGCATAATTGATAATGCAACTTTGTTTAGTATCCAGTTCATGAAATACCCACAAAAAATTGTTATAGATTTCATATAGATTGTAATAGATTTCACTCCATCCCAAAATACGTTGGAAAAAAAGATGGCTAATTTGGTTCGACACTATATGGTTAAAAGTTCATTATAAAATATACCGGTGAATCAATTCACATTATTTCTCCAGTAGCCCAAAAAGGAAATATGAAATAAATTGATCATCAAAAAAAAAAAAGGAAATCCCAACAAATGGACATATTTTTAGTGTTTTCCCCCCTTAAGGTTAGTTTAGGTTTGCTATGCTACCATAATGTAGGAAAGAGGGAGGTCGAGGGGTGTACTTGTTGAACATCTTATAAGCTCGCCACTTCCAACATTCTGCTCTAGAATCTACAGCAGTGGTGACCAACCTTTTTGGGCAGGGGGCAAAATGGTTCAATTCTATATTCAATGCAGGAATGAAAGAGTTTGATAAGTTGCCCCACACTATTAGAAACCTGACAAGTGTCGGATGTTTCAAGGGTAGGTGCGTCCAATGGATTAAAACTACTCACGAATACTTATGATTTGTCTCTAATCTATAAGAATGATATAATTTTAATGTTGATATACTTTTATATACCACAATATATTACCATGTACCTAGGTTAATTTTAAGTTACAACTGCATTGTTTGTAATGAAGTGTATGAAATTGGCTTCTGAGCTATCAAATAAACATATTATTATTATTATTATTTAAATTTTCCAAATATCACCGCGGGCCACACAAGTTCACTAGAAAAGTTGTATGTATTATATATATCAGCGGCGTTCGGTGATTATTTTGCTGGGTATGCTTCTCTTGATAAGAACGATTAGCACATACAGGGTAGTATGTGCAAAGCCGCAAACCCGCGGAGGATTTGGGGGGCAAGGCCCCCGATTTTAAGCTCCGCAGGGAATTTTTTTCAAACCATGATTTAAGGTGCATTTTGTCGACTTTCGATGGAGCGTATGAATGGATTCAGATGAGAAAACAAAAGACAAAAAGAAAAACATTACGTTTTTGATGGTAGGTCTTTGCTCGAAGTATTTTAATTTTTTTTAGATGCAAAATCACTGACAACACACCGATTTGCCTTTGAAGTAGGTAAATAAGTACATATTTGTCCACTTTTCCTGAAATAATCGACATTCATTATTGGTTGCTTTGCGCTTTGATATAATGTTAATTTCGCTCCGAAACACGTCTTGCCGTCACAACACTTATAATAGAACCAAAAAAAAAATAGTGACCAAGGGACAATGAGTCACTCACTCACTGTGAATGATTTTGTGCTTCGATTTCCAATCTGACCGGTAGCGTATAGTGGTAGCAAGCTAGCCTTTAGCGCGTGTTTAGTCCCGCATGTGGTACTGTTTTTGATACACTGTTTTGTTTTGATTTGCACGACATAACATTGATTATTATTTTTATTAATTTAGTAGTGGCTAGCTAGAGAATTACCCCGTCTTTGACGCTCTTAATGCAACCACGTCTTGATTGGCATGCGGGCCATTTGATTTCGACATGGTAAATAGTAATATAATTCATACAATTCCTCAGCGGGCCATTGAAATAACGCCCACGGGACATGGGTTGGTCACCACTGATCTACAGTATAGGCCTACCTTAATTAACTGCCTACTTGAACGCCTACTTAATTTAATGATATGTTCAATTGCACATAAGGTTTGGCAAAAGAGTTTGGCTAAGAGCTTGTTTGAATTGTAACATTTCTTATGGAGGATGGATGCAAATGCATTACTGGTACAGTATAATAACAACTTTTCCAAAGTAACTATTCAACGTGAGGGTTATATTCTAGTAATCAAGACAATCATTTATATGTTTTTATATTGCCCTCATTTTGACAATAATAAGTAACATAACAATACATTTCCAATAATTGAAAATGAAAAATGTTCCATTGGTAATTTATTTATTCCAATTTATTATACTTTAAATAGGTTTTGAATATATCTAAAAATGTTCAAGTACTGGTAGAGCCTACTATAAAGAAGTGATGATAATTTTTTTTATATAGCCTATATCATTTAAAGCTCTAGTTCACAAAGCCTAAAAGAGCTTATTTGTGGATTATGAAACTCAGAAAATAGATATTTATATTTGTAACTTTAAGATTTACGATGTAAGGTATGAATGCTTTTAAAAGTGCCTTAAGTACTAATAGGCCTATATAAATTATGTATAAAATATGTATAGTAATATTGATGATAATAATAAGGGGACGTCCATAAATTATGTCACACTTTTTTAGGTCACTTTAAACCCCCCTTCCCTCCCATGTCACAGTTGGTCACAAAATCTATTACCCTCCCCCCTTTAAATACGTCACAAATTCTCGTCCCCCCCCCCCCCCCCCCTCTAACAATAAATTGAAATTGACAGGCAGCAAAGGTACAAGGTACAAAAATACAAAGGTATTTTTTTCATACTTTTGTTATCTACCCTCTATTAAATTAGTTTTATAATATTTCAGGATTTTTCTGTAATCAATTTTTTATCACTTTTGTAAATAACCATTGTACTATGTATTGACTATATTACGCTGTACCATCTTGGTATCCCGCTATGCGGACAGCCGTCAATTAAATTGTCATTCTCTCTAAAATAATAAAATCAAAATATTCATTTCTTCATGTTTTTTTTTTTTAGTAGTCGAGCTCAATCATTATTTGAAATGCATCTGCTGTTTCCAAGGTGGGTATAAATATAAGAACCTATAAGAATGGTGCCAAATACATAGAACAAAAAATGGTACGTCACACAGTTGCCTCGATCCCCCCCTCCCCCCTTTGTAACACCTTGTCACAAATCTTGACAACCCACCTCCCCCCCTAAGCTGTAACGTAATTTATGGACGTCCCCTAATGGTAAATCGATTCGATAAAATGAACAGTTTATTTTTAAAAGCAATAGGCTGTGTACACACATATTAGACAATCAATATGTTCTTTATTTTTATTTTTCATTTTATTCATAAATGGGGGGGGGGGGGGGGGGGGGGAGGATTTAAACAGTCTGCTGGTGAAATTTGAAGTCCTGATTTTTTTAATCATATTCCCAGTTTTGGGAGTCAGTCGTCATTCTAGGCTCATGGACTAGGCCTGTGCTTTTGTGTAAAACACTAGGTCTGTTTGTTTGTCCTGAACTACTTGAACTAGTTCTTCAGTTCTTGCACTTTCGTGTTTGTTTGTAACCGTGGTGCTGCACCAAAGCTACACTCTCGTGTTTGTTTGTCCCAGTTCACTTGCACTAGTTCAAGTAGTTCTACACCAGCTTCGGAGCTGGTGTGCTTAGTTCAGTTCAAGATGGCAGGCGCTAAAATCAAATTGTATGCGGACACTATGTTGGCTTAAAAGTTGATGACACTTAAATACGTGCCGATGAGAATGAAAAATTGTATATTTGAATAAGGGTTGTAATTATTTTGAAGTAAGTTGACATGCAGAATTACGTCTCTAGGGATTTTACCCTAATAACTTTTCCCATTTTCAAAATTCGTGTCTAGGAACCGTTGAAATTAGCACTATCGTGTTTGTTTGTACCTCAACATTTAGGGATCATTTCCTGCACCAAACCTGTAATATGACGCATTTCCTTCCTGCACCAGCAACACTCTAGTTCAGGTTGGTGCAACACAAACAAACAAACCTACTAACTAGTACACGTGTAGCATGGCGGCATTTCAAGAACGCTTCCATAAATACATGACTAATTACTACGTACCACTATAGAATTTTGCGGAAACCTGTCTATTGGGATTAAATGTGGGATATTTTTATATTTGGAACCCCCAATTTGACCACTGAGTATATAAGCTAATTAGGTGCTATATTGTAAAAATGAACACTGCACTTTTCTACATATTGTAATTGCTTCAAGAGTCCATGGGAGTCGATTTAGTGAAATATCAGTTTTTTGGGGATAACTTTTGAATGGTGTGAGATATCAAAATTCTAATATGCAAGAAACATACTGGTAATTATAAGAGCTTTAAGAGCCCGCATCTTAGACAGATTTACAGGGTGCAATTTCGCCACATATATCACAAGAACTACAAACACTTCGGACTTTTGGTAAAATGCAATGAATAAACAATACTCTCACAATTAGATATGCCTGATCAAAAATTGAAGAATAATTTTATTATGGAGCAATAATTGAATCAAAATGTGCCTAATTTGATGGTTTTCACTGCCTAATTCCCGGTTACCAAATAATAGTAGAAAAAAATCACAAACGCACATCCTTGATTTCAACTTTGCTTATCAATATTTGAAATTCTGATTTGCCTTTTATTCTACAGTTTTCCCAATTTCCTTGGCCAAAATGTGTAATGTAACTAGATTATGTCTGAATTATCAAATGAAAAACTCCCTCATCTAGCGGCGGTTACTGGAACTCTTCCTATATTATCCCTTTTTCACTTCTCAACCGATAACCAAACTTTTGAGCTTACATCGAACTTGGGTCGAGCATTTCGAAGAGAAACATGCTCAGCTAAGATGCGGGCTCTTAAGATGATATAAGTCATAACTATTCAAGTCATGTCGCATAAGTCATAGCTGTATACAGTTAAAAAATGTGTTTTTTAGCTGACAGTATACGCTTGACAGTTATGCAACATGACTTGAATAGTTATAACTAGAGACATGTAAATATAGCTTTTATTTTTTTTTTATAGCATTTAGAATTTAAAAAATAGCACTTTGGTGCATCTATTCTTTTGAAACATCGTGTTTTGTAGCGTCACTACATTCTGTAGCATAACAACAGTATGGTACGGTAAAACCACTAGATAACGTGCAATAGGCATACAAGAGAAATACCCCAATTGATATTTTTCAGAAAAATAGCGTCCACAAGTGGGTTGATCCTACGCCTCATCTGCTGCCTGAATTTGCAACTGCACTTTTTCCCAAATTCGCCAACTAATTTCACCCGTTTACACCTCAATTGGAACAATTTTGTTAAAAAATAGCATCTAAAATGCTTCTATTCCAAAAATAGCATCAATATCGCCAATACATTGAAACGTAGCAGATTCAGACGTTTGTAGCGCTTTGTCGCCTTTTCAAAAATATAACAGAACAAGACAAAACTTATTGGAAGATGAAGAAATATCAGAAAAACATGTAAATAACCACTTTAACATTTCATCGCTTTTATAGCAATTGCTATTTTTACATGTCTCTAGTTATAACTTATATCATCTTGAAGCTACAGTAGAACCTCTGATGTAATTTTCTCGTTTATACATTTATTACATTTATAAGTTCTATTTTTTGATCCAACCCATATGCTCCACATGTTGAATAGTTCCATTAACAAGTTTTACACGTTGATACAACCTTTTAGTCTGGTCCTCTGAAAAAGGATAAAAGAGGTTCCACTGTATTATAATCATCTGTGTTTCTCGCGTATTATACTTTTGATATCTCATACCATTCAAAAGTTATCACCAAAAAACTGATATTTTGCTGAATCGACTCCCATGGACTCATAAGAGGTCGCAGGCGCTCGTATTTCACGCCGCAAACTCTCACGGTCGTAATTTTTGAGATATCAATATGATTGTTTTTTCATTCTGCTAATGATTGAAAAACGGAGGTTATCGCATTCACAGAATTTTGAACAGAAAATTTGTAATTTTTCAAATTCTTCAAATGGAAAATGAAAAAATTTCGAAAATGCGAAAACCTTGATACATATTTTTGAATATCGAAAAAAAATATTAAATGTGAAATATATCAAAAGTGTGAGCTAGGGAATTAATGTCGTTTATGTGAATATGAGTTTGGCGGGCTAGCCTACGGGTTGCGCCTAGCACACGATGCATGTTAACTCGAGTCTAAAGCGAGCGAACAACGAGCCCATGTAGAGCGCCTGTGGCCTCTATAATGTATTTTCCTATTCCTAAATATTCTGAATCATCGTATTGCTATACTGTATTTAAAACCGTCGCAATTAATTTTTTTGTCTTGTTTGTCTTTCAGGACTTACCTCAAATATAATCTTGATTTGCCCAACTCATTTAAATAATTATATGTATAATGTATTATATTGTATTAGAGATAGGGGCCTATAAGCTCAATTAAGTACTTGAACACTTTCTCCTGACACGTCATTTTGTTAGACCTGTAGAATGTGAAAAAAATGCTTACAAAGTTCAAACTCGAAGTCAAGTACTATAAGGCCCAGTATTACCAAGTCCAGTTAGCAGTTATCTGAGAGTTGGTGAAAACAAATATCCCAGGTAACCATAGTGATAACAACTTTTATCTGCCAGTTAGAGCTACTCCCACGTTGGTAATACCGTAATTGTTGGTTAATCAAATTGAATTGAAGAGTATTTTCATTGAATTTTATTGATGAATTATATAAAACATTAGTTGAATAAAGAGGAGGCCTAAACAATAAATATGCCCTCAAGTTGAATTGATAATTTATAGGTTATTGTAATTTTATAATCACATCACGCTAAATTGGTATCTTGCTATGCTATAGATTACTTGCCAAATTTGAATTGAAAGGAATTGAATGGTAGAAAATATGTTTAGTTGGATAGAGGAATGTGTATACCGTAGTTGAAAATATAATTGATTGTGTTGTTTATTGCTCAGTCAAGGGATACCGTGCCTTTTGTTAATCTTGTTGTTTATACATGGAGAAATTGACCATCCAATAAAGAAGTATTTTATATAATTCATTTCATATATAACACTTATTTATTAGAGACTACATCCGTAAAATGTTGGTAAGGGGACATCCATAAATTATGTCACACTTTTTTAGACCACTTTGAACCCCCTCTCCCTCCCATGTCACAGTTGGTCACAAAACCTATTACAACCCCCCTCCCCTTTAAATATGTCACAAATTCTCATACCCCCCCCCCCCCCCCCCTTCTAACAAAAAATTGAAATTAACAGGCGGCAAAGGAACAGTAAAGTAATAAAATGAAAATATTAATTTCTTTATGTTTGCTGTCCAAGTAGTCAAACTTAATATTATTATTTGATACGCGTCTGCTGTTTCTAGGGTGGGTATGAATATAAGAATAGTGCCAAATACATCGAACAAAAAAATCGTGCCTCCCGCCCTTGTAACACCTTGTCACAAATCTTGACAACCCCCCTCCCGCCCTAAGCTGTGACGTAATTTATGGACGTCCCCTAAGCTGGATCAGGTGCTAGTTCACTGAATTCCGTACAGGAGACCAAGCTCCGATCCCCGCCAGGCCAACCATCCTGACGGGGATCTTCCGTACTTTCCTTCTGTCGTTTGAGTGATTCCTCGAGACATCACAACTATTACTAACGTATACCACAAGGTCGGGAAACGGTTTAGGAAAACCGGTTCAACAAATGGGTGTTTATCACAATAATTCAGAATTACTTGAGCAAAACGTTTCAATACCAGCCATTTTGAATATTTGCAGCGCCTTGTGAATCGTTATCGCCCGCGTTCAAGCAAGGCTTTGGACCTTGAGCAAGGCCTTCTATATTACTGTATTACAATAATATAGAAGGCGTTGCCTTGAATCGGTTTGACGTGTATATCAATCGTATCGAGATGTCCAATTCACTTTCCAAACTGGGTTGGAACTAAAGTGTTTTACACCAAAACCGACAGGTATATCACCAACTCTAAACCGTTTCTGCGTAAACCGGTTTGCCTAAACCGTTTCCCGACTGTGTGGTATACGTGGTTCCTGACACCGTATTTCAACGAATAATGACGATATTCATTTTTCTAATATCAGAGAAAAATAGAAATCATCAACTTAATTTTAGAATTTGTGATAAATTTTTTGTCGTTCAGAGACCATAAGTCATGACCAAGATGTATCGATGATTTGCCGATTTGATATGGTGTCTTCACTTCCTACCTCTTCCATGTTGAAAGTATCTACCAACCTACTGGCCAAATCCTTGGAAATACCGATTGTGCGTAGTGTAGTAGGCAGTGGCGTAACAAGGCCCGACGAGACGGGAGTGCAAAATGTATAAATGGGCCCTCCCCCTTTCTTCCATATTTGGCAAAGTCCCGAAAAGTACTCGTGTTCTTCCAATTTATTTTATTATAAATGTGATACAAATTTTCTTTGAATTTTCATGCCATTTATTGCACATAAATTATTTCACTCACTTATTGATTGCTATTAAAATTTCTTCACCTTACTTTTTGCTTTGCAAAAATGTCTACAACATCACTAAAATGAATCCGTCTTGTTCTCTCAGATTCAATTAATCAAATTAAATCTGCACCGAGTCTTGTTACCCGCACAGTAGCTGAGTGGTTAGCTCACTTGCTTCGTGATCCGGGAGGTGAAGGGACATATCGGACCCGGTTCGATCCCCGCCACCGTCCATCTTCACAGGAGTTTTTCGTGGTTTCCCTCTGTAGTCTGGGCTAATGCCGGGATGGTTCCTACAATATAGGCCACGACCGCTTCCTTCCCACTATCCTTCCCACTACCCATAAAAACCTTCATCTCATCATCCCATCATCTCATTAATCATTCATCCAACGCCAATAGATCTTAGTAATCATTACAGTGCAAAACCCAATAAAAAAAAAAAAATGAGTCTTGTTTATAGAACAAAAAATATATAAACATAAATTGGAAACAATAAATTATAAATTACCATCTCATCAAATTATGCCAGTCTCAGTGGGCCCCCAAATTAAATTTAGTCGTGGGCCCCTGTGCCACTGCACCGCCAATATTTACGCCACTGGTAGTAGGCGTAGTGATGAAAGGAACTAGCTTTGTTTACAAATACAAGCAAAATTACGTTTGCTTTTGCTCAGTTTTCTGAAACAGTTTCTTATGAAGTAAAACAGATGGTGAGGTTAAATGACGACTAGTGATTGACCCGCCCACAAACGTCACAAAATAAAACGTCCAACCAAATGGGCTGTTTGTTATGTGGGTAAATTGACATTGCGTAACAGAGTATCTCTAAATGCCCACATGAAGTATAGATAAAGGTGGCCTGCCGATAAGCCACGCCTATCACTAGTGGTGAATTGTCTATCATTTAAATTGTGAAGTCATTCATATGGGCTAATAACGCAAGTTATATTGCAAGTAACTTACATCTGGACAGTTTATATATTTAATCGAAATAGTGTGAGAAGTCCAAATGCCCCAAACAAATAAGTATTTATATTTTATTTTATTGCATTATCTGTGAATAATAAATATCCCTTTTTGTAGTTTACTTCCACCGCACCTTGGTTGGATGCAGATATTTATTTATTTATTTATTCAATTTTCATCCAAAGATGACGTTACATTCTCAGCATTCTACGAGGAAATAATGATTTATAATGTTACGTATATGGATAGTCTAAAAATACATTCGTCACATAGTCACAACATTTAAAAAATCGAAGATACATTGAAATACAGTATATCAAATAAAATACATTGATACAATACATCTAAAAACACTTTAAAATACATAGACCGTACTATAAAATCTCATTTTAAAACATTAAAATATATTGATAAGGCCGGGTTTCATCAACTTCAGTTCAAACTTGGCTTTGTAAAACTTGGTTTAATGATAAACTGGGTTTAAGAACTCGTATTAAAATAGTGTAAGCTCAGTTTAGGTCAAATCTAATCCCAGTTTAGGCTTCATGAAACGGCTTCCTAAATATAAACTGGATTGAAAATTTAAACCGGGTTTAAACTCCAGTTAAGAGGCCGCAGGCGCTCTACACGGGCTCGTTGTTCGCTCGCTTCAGACTCGAGTTTAACATGCATCGTGTGCTAGGCGCCACCCATAGGCTAGCCCGCCGAACTCATATTCACGTAAACGCCGTTAATTTCCTTACTCACACTTCTGATATATTTCATATTCTATGTTTTTTTTCGGTATTAAAAAATATGTATCTAGGTTTTCGTAAATTAGAAATTTTTCCATTTTCCATTTGAAGAATTTGAAAAATCACAAATTTTTTGTTCAAAATTCTGTATTTACGGTAACCTTCGTTTTCAATTACTAGCAGAATGCAAAAACACTCATATTGATATCACAAAAATTACGGCCGTGAGAGTTTGCGGCGTGAAATACGAGCGCCTGCGGCCTCTTAATAGTTGGTGAATCCGGGCCTAAGAGAGTCGATTCAACATTTGTGTCTACATGCGATTGAAAATTCATCCGTATTATAAATACATTTTCTAACGATGAATAATTTTAGAGTTTTTATGAAAAAGTCTTGATTGATGATGGATTTGATACATTTTGGCAATTTATTGTACAGATAAATTCCACTATATTTATTATCTTGTTCAAACCTAACTGTCCTGTTTTTCAGTTTGTAAAATATTTTTGAATCTTGTATTATGATCGTGTCTCACTTCCGGATTTCTGGATACAGTTAGGGGCCCCAAACCAAGCTAAACAGAGTGAGGCCTGGGCCAGTCCGCCTCTGAACACAATCATAACAAATTTCATCTGACTACATTAATCAATGCCAATAGAAAATAAATAGTCATGAAGATGTCGTATCTTGTTAAATTTGCCGCCATGAAAAAAAAATTGAAAATGGGAGAGCGTTGCCCGTAATACACTGCTTCCTGATGTAAAATATGTGCAACAGATTGATATGAATTATAATATTTGAGAAAAATATTGTAAAAACAATGGAAAATACAAAAAAGAGACTTAAATAATTTTTTTTTAATAACATCGAAACTTGATACAAAATCATTGTACCCCAATTAAGGCTATGGACGAAAGATCAGATCGTTTGGACGGGGCACCACAAGGACGATCTGACCACCCCATAAATTATTTAAAAACTTATTCAAAACTTATTTTGAAGTTATTCAAAATTTCTGACAGTATCCAGTTTCTAAGCTAAATTTTCATCAAAATATAGTTATTCAAATTTCTGAGAGTAAACAGTTTATTTTTATTATTTGGGTAATTCCAATGAAAAAAAACTTAATTCTGGCATTTTCAAGAATTGAATCTGCATTATTTTGCTCCAAATGGCGTTATTGGCCTACAGTCAGCTGTTATCCGGGTATGAATTATAAAAATTTTCTCATTTAATCTCGTTTTTGTATAGTCACTGTGAGTGGGCCTCAATATACATAAGAGCAAGCAGCTACATTTGCTCTTTTTGTAGAAAAGAGATGAAAATTTTAAATCAATTGATAACAGCAGTGGCAGCATATATATATATATTACCTCACCGAGATACGTTACTCCTGCAGCCGATAGCGACATATGCTCGTTCCAATCCCGGTGGCCATATTGGCCATTTACAAATAGAATCTAAGCAAGGTAATCTATATTATCAATTTGTCAAATATGGTAAAAACTTCCCGGTTTTCAAAGCGGTGTGAAGCTACTGCCGAGACATGGATATGTACGCCTTCAACGTTGAGTAACGACTATGACTAACAATTACGTAACGTTATTGAAGGTAACGGATCTCGGTAATATATTATGACTATAATATAATAAATAATAATATGATATATCTATGGTAGCAGTGGATCATTTATTTGGTCACTGGAATTTGAATTTGCTTAGTGTCAGATTTATTATTCCTTGTAAATACTACTTTTATTTTTGATTTCGTTTTCAATTGACTGACTTTGCTCATCATTTATATTTTAAAATCATGACAAGAGAGGCAGCAAGATGGGAATAATATATTAAAAATCCATTGAAAATTCCATGTAGAATTTTGAAAATTATCAGAACATATTGTAGAAAGTCGTTTTACGTCTCATGTAGTATTGTTTTCATATTTTTTACTTTATATTCAAATGACTCATCATCACTTCATGACGGGTACAGCTATCTAGAAGCTACAATAACCGGAAAATAAACCAAGGTTTTGCACCTTATAAATTCACAAAAACAGCTTCGAAAAATAGTAGTAATTTTTTAAAGAACTGCTAATTTGCATGAATAATTTAATATTTTTTGTTGCATTTGTACTTGGTGGCTGCTCATCGCCCTACCCTCAGGTTTGTTCGATTTGTCTGCACCAGAGGCAGTTGGTGTAGACTTGGTGTAGGCTCAGTGCACTATGGAAATTACGTCATACCAGTTTGGTGTAGCACCAAGCAGCTATATTACACCCCAAATCGAACACGTCCGAATTCGTTACGCGGCATTTGAGTTGAGCATATGAGACATGGTCATAGATTTTCTATATTATTATGAACATAGGCTAAGAATAACCTATAGAAATAACTCACCGTCAGAAAAAAAAGTATAATGCCCGTCCTGGACAGCTGGATTGTTGTTGGTGTTTAATATTTTCATGACTTAATTTCATTGCGGGACCCTCCATGTTGAAAAATGCGCCAAAACTATCTGCACTACACCAACACACCACCTCCAGAGCTGGTGCACTAAAAAGCTGCCCCAAGCTACACCAGCGCCAAATCGAACGCGCACGGTACTGCACTAGAGTCGGCAAAGTAGTCTGCACCAGACAAATCGAACATGCTAGTGCAGTGGTGTAGCGTGGTGCAGACAAATCGAACAGACCTCTCGATAGTCGATATACATAAAAAAAACGCCCCCTGGATGGACTTCGCAAACTACGGAGCTTGCGTAGTTTGTGAGGAGGCGTTGACAAGTCCGTTCACTACCTCTTTGGACAAGTCACTTCCGGCTTTCTGTCAAATGATCAAGTTCAATATGGCGGCTACAAAAGGTAAATTTTACATTATGCATTGAATTGAAAAATTTAATTTTTAGAATTCGACTGCGAAATTGTACGATTCGTGAAGCTGAAAGGCTGGATCTATGTAACATACGTACTTTTGTCAAAAGAGATCGTCAGGTTTACCGATCGAGCTTAAGTATAAATAGATTAATAGCCTAGGCTACCATGTGGACAGTGGATTTTGCAAACCTTAGGCAGTCAATGCGTAAGCCTAGGCATTGATTTTACCATATACCTTGGCCTACATGTCAAGTTTATTGATTCGATACTCGATAGGCCAATATATATATGTGTGAACTTATTTTTAATTTAGGTAATTATGATGTATGGTCTACTAGGCTTACGTTGTATGCTGGTAAACATATAGGCCTAGATTTGGGGCAATTTTTGGGGGCATTATTCCTGAACTGTTTTGACGAATGATTCCAGGTATCTTGATATGAACTGGAAATATTTGTTCAATCATTTCACGTCAGATTGATATTGCTCAACTGTTCTTTAGCTGTGTAATAAACGTATTCATAGCCTAGGGACCGAGATGGGTTGTAAAGTGCACACTTGACTAAATCCTCATTTAGGAGACTTGGGTTCGATTCCTTCCATGGTCGACCATCTTGATTAGGGTTGCTCGTGGTCTACCTCCATTGTTCAGGTTCATAGGTCTACTGGGATGAATCCTTGACAACAGGCCATGACTGCCTCCGTCTCGCTATCCAAAAACAACTACCGGTAATAAAATTTAACCTTCGTCTTGTTCATCATTCACTGTCCCCAATTTGGATTTTTGTCATCAGTTTAGTACCAGTATGTTGTTAAACCCAATATAAATGAACATAGTCTGGGGGAAGCAAATGTTTTCGTTGGGTTATTTGGATTTTCACCAGAAGTACTCAAACCTGGGGTGACCAGACATCCTGGTTTTCCCGGCATCACCTTGTTTAAAAATGTTCTCAGGACTTTAAAATGTCCAGGTTTTATAAGCGTACAAAATAGGCCTATAGACCCATTCACAATGCAACACTAACATGTAACACTAACATTAACGCGAGAAATGTTTGCCTTATGGGATGTCGTTGGTCCGTTCACAACCACCTCGCTAAGGTGAAGATGAAACCTTACAAGCTCCAAGCTTTCATGTTGACGTTGGTGTTGAAACTTAAGAATTGGCCAGTCAGAATCCTTCAATTTCCGAATAAAAACGACTAGTGGCGAAGTACAACGAAGCCATCACGATGTTGTTCGGAACTTGTCCCTCCATCTTGTTTCGACTTTGGCAAGAGTCCCTAGCCCATTTTAATTTTAGGTTATGTTTCCCCTTTCTTTTTCAAACATGCAATGATTGAGCCCAGATCTTTGACTTCTAGGTCCAGGACAATAGTATAAAATATAGGTATAGCCCATCAAAACTCCAAACATACAATACTGAAAAGCAGAATCATCTAAATCCATTTTCGAATAGGCCCATCTGTCTAATCGAGTTAAATGTCAGACGAAGTATACAGACGCGATAGCAGGTAGTCGTGTGAGATGGCAGTGGAATCGGCGCAAAAAATCTGGACTTCTGATTGGCTGTTGGTTATTGTTCACGTTGATGTCCTTTCCTATTGTGAACAGACATTTGTTTCATGTTCTTGTTAATGTTGGTGTTAGCGTTGCATTGTGAATGGGCCTTAAATATTTCATTGAGTATTGTTGATATGTTTGAATTCTTCCTAGGCTCATGATTAATTTTCATTATGAGTTTAAAAACTGCCATTGACACTACACGAGTCATTTAGTAGAATTTCAGGGAGTTGTTGAGATTGTTGTTTGTTGATCCATGGCACAACGCATGCACTCGTTGCATTTCTATCCCATAAAAAATCCTCCCATTACATTTTGCAAACGCTATTTCTTTGTATCATCATCTCTAAGCTGTGATTGGTAACCACCTTGCACTGTATTTAGCATTGTCTGTAGGTCTCTAGTGTATGCAATTGTTAAGGTAAACGATGATTTACAAACAGAATGGCCGCAGAATACTTGGAAAGGCTGCAATATTTGTGAATCACGTTTTGAATTTTACATCAAAAATGCAAATAATTCCATTTTCTATCACTACGGTACTGTTGTGCGGTATGTGTGCTTCCCTAAACAGGGTGTAGAAAATTAACTACTGTGAAGAAATTGCACTTTATGAAGCTTGCACTTCGTTTTTTGAGGATGAATAGAAAAAACTACGTTCACTTGGAAACATGAGTCAAAATGAGCATGAATGAGAATCGGTCTCTTTGTTCAAGTCTCACCTTCACAAATTTGTAATAATAGAATCTCACAATTGCCAAATTCGCTCAGTACCGTACACAAAGATCTTTCATTATATATTATTTCAGCCACCCTCAATATCTCGTGTCGCTTCAGAAACTGAAGTCACCGTTGGGCGTGGGTTCGAGTCCCGCAAAAGGCATGGGTATTTGCACACGTCTTTTCACTCATCATCACTTCATTGTTTCATAATCATCTGCTCATTCGTAGCCCCGTATAACCTAGCTGTTGATGGGGTCGTTCAGCAAACAATAATCATTTTTGTACTCGACACTTCTGTAGAGATGGATTCTCAAATGATTTGATAAGAGTATAAAGCCCTTCAACCCATCAACATTTTCAAATAAATCATATTTATAATTAGGTTTTAGACACTTATATAGACCTATGCCTTGTAATTCTCATGGGCAATTTGTTGACCATCAGCTGTGTGTGTCTATTCATGAGTGTATCATACAGTCACAAATTTAGAAACTAACCGGCACTGATGGCTCGGTCCTGGCGTGCTTGCTCTGTGACTGGGAGGTGAGGGTGGTTTGGTTACCTCAATTTGATCGGGCCACTGCCGTCCATCTTCACAGAGTTTTTTTATGGTCTTCCTCTGTAGTCTAGGTTTATTGATTTTAGTCATAGTATTTAGAAATGTGAATGCCATTTTTTTGCATTTCTTTTTCATACACTTTGTAATCTATATAGACCTACATGTATTAAACTAAACATGTGGCCCAGTTGCTAACACGCTCGCTTCTTGTTATCCACAAGTTCAGAGACATATTGTGCTTGCTTCGATCCCCCTCCACTGGTCATCTCTATATAGGTTTTTTCGTGGTTTTTCTCTGTAATCTGAGAGAAAGAGGAGAGAAAGAGAGATGGCTGATGCTGGGATAGTTCCTACAATATAGGCCATGACCAATTCCTTCCCATTGCCTATGATTTGTGAAACTTTCATCTCATCATCTCGTGACAATATTAATTCTTTCAATGTCAATGGATCTTATGGTCATCATTACAGTATGTCAGTATGACAATAGGTCTGCTGCTATGTAGACTATCTAATCATCCCATCATCTCATTATTCATTCATCCGACGCCTATAGAACTTGGTTATCATTGGGTCTACAGTACGTTGTTAAACCCAGTAGGAATAGAGTGAAAAATTCCAAGGTTGTGCTTGGACAACACAGTTTGAGGGACATTGATGGCGTTATTACAACAATGTTTGCGGTCACTTGGAAGAATCAGACTTTATCCTTGGTTTCAATTTGAACTTTCATCATTTGATTTTCAATGTAATTATTACAGGCTACATAGCATTTCAGGGTGGACACAAACGCAGTCGGACGTTGAAGTGAAAGAAATTACAGAAATTAAAGAATACATCAACTATTGCTAAGTAACTATTAGTGCCTACTATTAAATTTATAATACAAATTGTGAACCTCCTGCACAAGACCTCGCGCTTCTTTTTCACGTTTTGCTTCGGTCAAAGACATATGTCGAGAGTGGGACTTGATTCACGTGTGTTTCATCATCATACACAACATATCACAATTTCGCGGCTTGCGAAAAACTAACACCTCTACCTATAATCGTCGATGTGTTAAGTGGGTGACGATCCCTCATTGCAACATGTTTTATTTCTGTTACAGCTTCTGCCGACGACGAGATGGCCTAAACCACGCCTGTCTGTCATTGGCTGACTTCAACTACCAAGTAGCTTTCAGCAGCGTCAAGCTTCGGTGAGAATATCACTCATTCTCAAATACAATTACTTGTGATGAGTTACAATATTCCTCAATGGGCAATGTGCATACCGGACTACCGGTACCCAGAGTTCATTTAAATCTACGCTGTAAATGAGCTGCCCTCTGTAGCTCAGTCAACTAGAGCACCGTTCCAGAAACTGTAGTCACTGTTGGGCGGGGTTTAGAGTTTCGCATAAGACATGGGTTATTGTAAACGTCCATTCGATGGTTCCATTATCTCTCACTCGTATCCCTAAATAGCCTAGCTGTTGGTGGGGCCGTTGAGCAAGCAATTAACGCTGTAGCTCTTGAATGGAATTTGAAAATGTGATTTATTTTGTACAAGGCTTATTTTCAATAATAGTGAAGTTTTCAAAGCTTCAACAAATTAATAAGATTGAAATAGCATTTCAATCGAGTGGAAACCTGTTGATTTTATTTAAACGCCAGCTTTCGATCAGGCTCTATCTTTGTAACATCGTTACGGCCGATGAATTGAGCGGGGAGAGGTATTTCCATTCGTCAAGTGTAGTCAAGTGGTATGTGATTTTATGTAGAAAAGACAGTACAAGTTCAACTGAATTTGTTCACTCAATTGTTTTTCAATTCAAAAATTATTCTTCCAAACTCAATTGTTTGTTGAATGAGTTACATAATTATTCTTTGGGGTGGTGAGATCGCCCTTGTGGTGCCCCGTCCGAACGATCCTACCTTTCATTCATGGCCTTGATTGGGGAAGAATGATTTTGCATCAAGTTTTGGTGTTCATAAAAAAAGTTGAACTGTGTTTTGAGTAGGCCAAGTTCTTTTTTTTTACTATCACAAATCGGTACAATTTTGTGTCAAGTATTGTTATCAACAATTTCATTAATTTTAGCCTTAGTACTGAAAAATTCAAATGCCATCTTTTTCATCTTATTTTTTTCCCTACGCCATGTAATGTATAGGCCTATGTAGATATATCAAGCTGGCACATGTAGCTCAGTTGCTAACGCGCTTGCTTCATGTGATTTCGGAGGCGAGAGGCATTTCGGGCCTTGGTTTGATCCCCGCCACCGATCATCTTTCTAGGTTTTTCTTGTGGTTTCCCTCCACAGTCTAGGCCAATACTGGGATGGTTCCAACATTATAGGCCATGACCGCTTCCTTCCCATCACCTCAGTAACCATCATCTCATTATATATTCATGCGACACCAATAGATCACCTAGTTAACATTACAGTGTGTTTGTTATCACAATATATAAAAAATATGTATCAAAAATTGAAAAGATACAAAGGCTCAATCACTCATGATTTTTGGAATACAATATATTTTTTAAAAAGACTTGAAATATTGAATGATGCTATGACTGCACTTGCAGCATATTGAAATCCAAATGCTCATTTTTGTTTTGATACAATTCAATTTTAAACAAGTTACTGTATTTTGAATGTAATTAATTTCATTGGATTCATGCGTTAGAAGAAAAACTTCAAACTTGAAACAAATCAGCTTGCTTCCAGTAAAAGGTACAAGAAACAGAACTTATGTAGACTTCAGCAGAGCAATCTTGATTCACGCAGTGATGGGTGGTTTGCGGTCCACGGTATAATTGTATCCACTCAAGGAGGTTGTCAGCCAACATGACAAGCACAAATATCCCCGTTATATTTGTACAGCCCAATTATTTGCAGGAAATTGTGATTTTTCAGGACAAGGTTCACTATGAGAAACACGACTACGTATTTCAAAAGCCATTTTGTAACTACCCAAGTTTTTACAGTTATTCAGTTGGCATGTGACCTTCTTTCGTGGACACGAGTTTACCGTAGTTTACTGGGCAACTAAAGTCAACACTAGTTTTTTCTAAATCACTCATTGACTGCTAACTAATCGATGGGAAGACTTCATTACAAATTTATTTCCTATTGTTGCAGGTTGTCCCAGCTGTTCGACACACATGGATGTCTTCAAACTCAGTGCACTCGTCCCAGCCTGCATTACAAGACACGTGCCATGCCACTGACTCCAGGATCATGTTGGGGCTCACTTCGTCCATTGCAGCAATCGCCAGCTGTAACTTCAGCCAGTCAAGCAAGCAGCTGGTCAAGTCAGCCTGCTGTGTTTTTTGATTGGAACATGAGTGGATTGAGACAAGAGAAATAATGATGTGTAAACAAATATATATTGTGATTGCATGATTTATTGATACAACTTGTACAGAACAATGAATAAATTGATGAGTTATAATGACTTGATGTGTTCTGACTTGTGAAGATCCTGTGGCTCCCAGTAACCCAGTGCAGCGCGCAAGGGAGGGGTGAAAGAGACGTGGAGGATCTTGTGAGGCTTGACCTTGAACCCTTGCGTGCAAGAGAGGCTCATGTAGCTTCCGAGAAAGCTACGCAAGTCTCTCTCACACGGTCGAATACAAGGTCTCCGCCACAACCTCTCCAGCGAATCTTAGATGGTGATCGGGCGTACGACAATGTACCCTTGAATGCAAGACAGGCTCATGCGAGTCTATCTCATACGCAAGAGTAGAAGGTCTCGCCCGAGAGCCATCCAGACCGTCTCCCCCACCCCAGCGAGCCTTTTATCCACGTGCTCGGGTGTTGCATCGATTGCTTAAGCTCGAGGAGATGCCTTTCCTGTCGTGGAGCTTTAATCAACTTGGTTTAAGACAACAGGGCTGATCAGACCACACTAGACTGGCCTACCCGGCTCAGGGATCATTTTACAATAGGCTGAATCACACCTGGTTGCGCGCTACACTGGGGACAGTTTACCCACATGCCGGTGCATTACCTGCTATCTCGTAGTCGCCGCAATACCACAAGAAGTGAGTCTTCGAGGTAAGCTGCAGCCTGCAAACACGAAAGTGCTCAAATTATTGTAAATAACTTTTTTCAAATTCTATAAATTACAAAAATTCCGCTGGATTATTCTTTGCACAGTTTTACTTCATGTTCACACCAAATTTGAGACACATCAAATATTGAAAAAACAAAATTTTCCAAGTCATTTTTTGTTCTAAAATCTTTAAATTCAACTCAATTTTGAAACTGAGACCTGATCTGTGTTCTAATTTGATCACTCTACACATACATAACTACAGAACTGAGAAATTGAATATTGTTTTACAAGTAATTACAAGGATTCTAAATTCTATATAAGCTGCCTATGACAAATATACTGAGTTAATTTTTGCTCTAAAATCTTTAAATCAAACTCAATTTCGAAACTGAAACCTGATTTGTGTTCCAATTTGATGAATCTAAACATGCACAGCATTACAACGAAACTAAGAAATGCGACAAAAAATATCAAATCGATGAAAAAATATGCTCAAATGTTTTTTGACCTTCTGCAATTAATTTCTACAAACTGGTGAGACATAGGATGCTCTAGTATTTTTTTATGGGAGTATATTCAGGATCTCTAAATCATTTCCTAATAAGGCTACGCTCGCTTCAGCCGTTTCCAAGAAAAAAGTGTGGGAATTACCAAAAAACTGTCATTTCCAGCGAATTTTCAGAACCGACTTTTGAAATGACGTGAATTTTTCAAATATGTTGAGATATTCAGATTGAGAGGGAAATTTTAAGAAAGAAAATATTTCTCTGTAAATTTTAAAACCAAAATTGAAGTCAGAAATCAAATTTGAATAATGTGGGAAAAAAAGTCAAGATTTTTTATTTGGCTAAAATTTTGTAGGATTATAGAAGGACATTTCAAAAACACAAAACCATTGAAATTATCCCGAAAATATTTTTTTTCAAGTAATTACAAGGATTCTAAATTCTATATAGGATGTCACATGACAAATATACTAAGTTAATTTTTGCTCTAAAATCTTTAAATCAAACTCAATTTCGGAACCGAGACCTGATTTGTGATCCAATTTGTATAATCTACACACACATCACAACGAAACTGAGAAATTTAACAAAAAATATCAAATCGATAAAAAAATATGCTCAAATGGTAAGGGTTTACCACACTAGTTTTTGACCTTCTGCAATTAATTTCTACAAACTGGTGAGACATAGGATGTTCTAGTATTTTTTTATGAGAGTATATTCAGGATCTCTAAATCATTTCCTAATTTGGCTACGCTCTCCCCAGCCGTTTCTAAGAAAAAAGTGTGGGAATTACCAAAAAACAGACATTTCCAGCGAGTTTTCAGAACCGACTTGTGGAATGACGTGAATTTTTCAAATATGTTCACATTTTCAGATAGAGAGGGCAATTCTGAGAAAGAAAATATCTTTTTGTGAATTTTAAAACCAAAATTGAAGTCAGAAATCAAATTTGAAAAATATAAGAAAAAAAAGTCCAGATTTTTGATTTGGCTAAAATTTTGTGGGATTACAAAAGGACATTTTAAAAACAAAAAACCGTTGAAATTATCCCAAAAATATTTTTTCTCAAGTCACTACAAGGATTCTAAAATTCTATATAGGCTCCCATATGACAAAATATATACCAAGTTATTTTTCGCTCTAAAATCTTCAAATTGAACTCAATTCTAGAAGTGAGCCCCGACTTGTGTTCTTATCTGATTACTCTACTCATAAATGACAACAGAACTGAGAAATTCCACAAAAAATTTCACCAAAATACAATTCAGAATCTTTACCGCGACTGCCACTTGAAATAACATCCTGGGCCTGCCTAACTACAAGAGGCTAAAGCAGGGTTTCTTCTTGTTGTCCGACACGATTTTCCCAACTGGCCAATCACAATAATTCACCTAAACAACATGGCAGTTCACGACACCGTTTCGGTATTGATTCGGTGTCGTGATCAACTTTCGTCGGTCGAAACTACGATTTTACCGTAAGTTACACTGAGATTGCGATTCATCTGCTTCCGATTATTAGGATTTATATCAAACGACTGTAAAAAAGAATCGACTCACGAAAATATCGATTCATCTATCCATGAAAACTGCAATTTCAAACATCACCACGCTTTCAGAATCACTTTGTTGAATTTTTCATCCAGTTGAATTATTTATTTAGGTGGTACAGGACAATCCGTGTTTGTATAACTACAATGGCGTGACTTGAGAAAAGTGCGTCAATTTGTAATCTGACAGCTCAATTTCTCACATTCAAAGAAGTCTGTGAGTTTGAGGCAATGAAGGCTATGGCTATGATATCACGAAAACGTTACGGCACAGCCAAGTGGAAACAGGTATGGCAAAAATTGTACCGATAACGTGTCGAACAACAACAAAAAAATCGGAACTGGAAACCCTGCTTACGAACTTTGATTGATTTCTATTCACTATTAGAGATAAGTACCATGGCAACATGTCCAGTATTTATGTAGATCCATGTCGATTGTTGTCAGCACAAAATCCTAACCCTGCACTTTCTAAAATCCTAAAACCTAAAACCTAAAAATCCTACAATCCTAAAATCAAAATACTAGCCCTGCCTGGCTAAAAACAGGTCGCATTTTGCGTTCTAATGTTCTGTTGAATTATCTCGTGTTGTCATGGTATTCAGCTCGCCTAGAGAATATTATCCACTCAGAATATTAGTCTTTTGGAGCTAGCTGGGACTACACGTTATTTCAAGTGGCAGTCTCGGTAAGGCTCCAACCCACTGGTTTTCGAAATTTTGCAAAATTTTTATTTTTATGAACTGATGACACTATGATCTACTATTTTTTCATGATTGTAACTCTGGGATCTTCAAATCATTAGAAAGTTCTGTGACGATTTCAATTTCGATTTCCAAGGAAAAGAATAGCAAAAAACTGTAATTCCAAGTGGATTTTCAGAACGGACTTTTGAAATAACGATAATTGTACAATTATGTAGACTATAGATATTCAGATGAAAGAATCAATTCTAAGAGAGAAAACAGAAATTGAGAAATTTATGCACCAAAACTAAATTCCGAAAATCAAATTTAAAAAAAGCTCCTTACCATCTTCTCGTTATCTTCTTCGCTCGCTCGTTATCGACTCCTCTTCATCTTCTTCGCTCGCTCGTTATTGTCCCGTCTTCATCTTCTTCGCTCGTTCTCGTCCATTCTTCATCTTCTTTGTTCGTTCGTTATCGTCCCCTCTTCATTTTTATCTTCTTGAGCTCCACGTTCGTTATTCATCTCTGAAGTTATTAGACTCGAGGAATTGTTACTCCCATTTCTCTCTACAACAAAAACACAAAACTATATAAAAACTCTCGGAAATTACATACTAGTAGCTGATTATTGTCGACTCAACGACCCACCAACAGCAAGGATATTTGGAGGTATGAATGAACGAGTGATACATGGATGATGTTTAAAAAATCCATGTCGTTTGCGGGACTCGAACCCGTGCCCAACTTCCCTCTAGTTCCTACCGCATGTTCCTACAAATGAAAGTTTGGTAATCAATTTTAAAAGTTCAAATTTAAAAACTTGGAATGAGCCCACGTATTTGAGAAGATTTAAAAACTTTTGGGGATCATTTAGAATAGAATGGAATGTTTCTTTTATTGGTTCGTTTGAATACCAATATATACTCTGTACCGGTAGGCCTACTTAATGCATGTTGACACCAACCTCATTGAGAATATCAGAAAAATGTTTGTACCTTGATTTACATAAATTAAAAACATTTGGAATGATATAGACTGACCTTGAATATATATAGAGTTGATTATGACCATCAGATTGCAGATTTTGTCACGGTATGATTAAAACATGTAGGGACTATATATAATATGAAGCAACTGGGAATTGTCTGAAAGATTTGCTTTTCCAAGGACTTATAACCCAGAATAGATTCAAATAAATAATGACGCCATTTGTTTCCCTAATTTTAGAGATAACCAGTCATCTCAATTCGGATAAGCCGTTTTAAAGACGAAAACTATTTTGTATTTTACCTCAATTAACACTTTTAAGAAGCCTATTTGGAAGATGATCAAGAGGTAGAACCAAATGAATTGTGAAACGATTGAAATCATCAATGGGTGAATCAGTTATACCCCGTTCACACTATGATTAAAATCACTAACAGCTGTCAAGTTAACAGATATTACCTGGGCGGAAAGCATCATGGGAGATACCCATACTAACAACCATTTCATCGATATCAATGTGAACACCTCACCTCAGATAGAACCGTAAGCAGGTAGTCGGGCAGTCTTATCAAAATCAAGGCACAGTATTGAGAGAACCTAGTAGCGTCAATCCTATACATACGGAATAGAACGATTTGCTGCAATTATTGTGAAATAAGTTTTGACTGTCAAAGGATCTAATCTTTGATTTGACAATAATGACATGAGCCAAATAGATTGCAAAGTCTAGAACAGCGCTTTTGTGGCGTCTAAGCTTCGAATCATGTAATCACCGGCATTGAGTTTACAGACACTGTAAACTCAATGTCACCGGTCACGTAGAGCAAATATTTGTAGCCACTCAGATGCACGAGCAACTACATGTATTTAGAAGTACGAACACCAGGAGAGCCTTGACATGTGCAGTCATAGTTTTGCTGCATTTACGGAAACCCAAGTGATGCTGCGGGAGAATAGCAAAGTTACCATTCCAAGTTTTAAGTGATCCAGATATAGGCCTACACAGTCTTCAACTTTTTTCCCAGTAAATTTCATATAAAATCTTGCTCATTTTACAACGCATGCTGCATTATTCTAGCTATTCCTTATAATCTGTATATCTAGAACTACATGAAGTGTCATCAGTATTTTTATAGAGATGACATTGTAATAAATATGTCCAGATCGTGTGAATATAAAAGTGAGGTTAGGGAATTCTTGCCAAGCTGTCTAGCCTATCTGTACCACTACAAAATTAATCCATGCATTACTTACTACACGTGTTCGGCTGGATTATCTAGTCTAGAAGAGATGTGTGACTGTTGATCATTACATCGTGTGAAAAAACACATAATCACATTGGTTTTGTCTCATAACACGTTAAACAAGCAAAACTATGTGATGACATGTGACCAAGACACGTGATGATAGCATCATTGAATTTGATAGCATCAACTTGACATATTGCCAATGCAACGTAAAAAAAAAAAAACTTCAATGCTTTAATCCAGGTCTAATTAATTTCATTCCAACTGATAACTTTCAAAAGAAGTAGAAATCTCATCTCATGTCATTTAGCCCAGTTTATTAGTCTTCTATAATTTTGAACTGCTCTCGATCTTCAAGCAAAATCAATTTTTTGTGGGATGGTGGTGATATTTTTTACAGAAACCACAAGAGATAAGGCATACTTAGGCAAGCTAGCACTATTTAATTGAACTTAAGACAAAGCAAGGCTGCTGCCAACTAATGTATATGGCATACCCATGTGAAGTCGTGAACAATAAAACTCCATGAACTTAATGAAAAAGAGCTGAACAAGTGCACAGTGGTGATTATCGTTTGCATTGTTAGGACCTCACAACCCAGCTACCGTATGTAATTGGAGGTACGAATGAGCGTAAGATTTTTTTCATTAAAACCCTGCAAGTTGCAAGACTTGACGTGAGTTTCCAAAATACCTAGCCACTGGACATAGATAGTATCCTACAAGTTTCCACATGTGATATTACAGGATTTTATCTTTAGCAGACATATTTCTTCAATTTTTCATTTATTTAATATTACTAAACATTTTATTATAATTCCAACCATCAACATTCATAACAATAAATTACAGAACTTTATACCAAAGAAAATATTGTAACAAATGCAAAATAATATTTACTACATTGATATTTAATATAAATTAAATAAACATAAGTCAAAAATACATATTTATTATTTATAAGCAATGACAAAGTTCTTCGCAAGGGTGATAACTGGTTCGGCCAAATCAATTCAGAAAGACGGCCAAGACGTTCCAATAAATTGTTGAAGCCATTTGATACTACCAAATCACTTCTCAAACATTTTGGCCAAAAATCAACAAGTATCAGCACGTTCGATCTATTTGAGGCTGAATCGATTCGGCTGAACTGCTTTCCGACCATGTATTAAGCATAGCCAATATCCGAGATTCATTACCATTACTTGAATTGATGAAGACGCCCATTTTTATACATGTACAGACAGTTATTGTTGAATACAAAGTTTGAAAAACAATCTTTTGGTCCCACGCTCTAAGATTGTAACACAAATTCACTATATGATATTCAAATTTATTTTCAATTCATTTGAAGAATTAAAAAATCCATGTCTATTTATACTTGTATCCACGAAAGGAGAAGTTCATGTACCAACATAACAAACACAAATGTCACAGAACATTATATTTTTATAGCCGTGGAATGTTGAGCGTTGATGTTTTTTTGGTCCGAGATTAACGATTAACAACACAATTACATCTTTCAGATCTGTTGAATATCAATTGCAGTGAGTTTCTACGATTATCCGGTGTTTACAGTTGGTGGACGACTTTCTTTGGTGGATAAAAGTGTATAGTAACATTTCAATACTCGAAAGATCATAAATGATTTAAATAAATTGATGGACGTTATAATTGAATAATATTTACATTCTACTCATTAATAATTAATATTACATTGGCCCAAATACATATAAATAGAATGAAAGACTGCGAACAAATAATTATTATCAACAATTTCAAATATTTCTTTCAATTCAACGGTAAATAACATTACCACTCTATTCTAGTATGAGGCAGTGATTAACATATAGGCTATATAAGAACTAATCAACTTTTAACATACATTTTTTACATGTTTGTAGGGAGCTAGAAACCATAATTTTTTAGCTGTATAATGGTGATTATGTTACGATTCAAACTTATCACTCCCGCATCCATCGTATTCCGGCTTAGCTCAATCGTTTTTCACAACTGAAGTCACAAATGGAAATTGAATTTTCCTACATGGATGTTTTTTCCTGGTCCCTTGTAAAACATTAGGCCTATAACTAGAAAATTCACTGAATATGTTACGTACAGTAAATACCATTTTGAAAGTATTAAATACATCTGTATTTTGGTAGTATTATAATTCTGATATCTTGTGCCGTTTATAAGCTATCACAAAAAAACTGATACCGTATTCATCAAAGACTTGGTACATATTACCAAGTCCTGTTAACTTTATTCTGTTAGTTAGTGAAATCAAATAGCATTGGTAACCATGGGGATAACCAGTTTTAGCTCCCAGAATTACGTTGGTAATTCGAGCGCTAAATCGACTCTCACGGTCTCTTAAGCGTACAATATATATACGTATTATAGTTTATAGTTTTTCTCAGTTTGCATAATTTTGGCTAAATTTATGAAAAATTTCCCAAATATCCAATCTCACTTTACTATTTATTGACTTCTTGTTCATTGGTATCAAGTTGAAGATATTCTCTCTCTCTCTCTCTCTCTCTCTCTCTCTCTCTCTCTCTCTCTCTCTCTCTCTCTCTCTCTCTCTCTCTCTCTCTCTCTCTCTCTCTCTCTCTCTCTCTCTCTCTCTGTTACACCCATTCACGGTGCTTAAAACTATGACTTGATATTGGATGATGACATACAGATATTGCTAACGGTGTAAAAGCTATCACAACAATGAATAAGATTTAGATAATAAATAGGTCACAGTCTATGTTGTTGATAGGCTCGCTTGATACGGTATTCAAATCAAGTCAGTTTACAAGATTCATGAATCACAGAAGTTATTGATGCTGTTGATGATTATTGTTTGCAAAATAACCCCAGCGACATATACCATATTGTACCGAATATAAGTCGAAAGGTTTTCTCGAAATTTCGAGCCCAAAAGTCACCCTCGGCTTATATGCGAATCTCAGCCTATAATCTGTCGAAAATACTTTTTTCTCATTTTAATTGGGCATACTACACCCGTACTCATAACAAAGGAATCAACTTGAAACCGCAAGATATTCCACTAAAAACACGTTCAATAAATGTGCCATCATGAAGAAGCATGATTTTCCTAATTTCTAACATTTTTATTTGACGTGCAGTAATAAACATGAGCACGTTGTTGAGCTGTTAGCTGTCCTACTGTGTGTGTGGTCTAACGTGGTCTGACCTTGACGAGCACTAGTAGACTGCTGCATAGCGTGAAAAACACTTGTTCGTCCGACTCGAGACGGCCGAGCGCCAATTGACGATAGCGTGAGGCTCCTTTCACCGGTTTCTCACAAGTAGTTTCGGCTCTAGTTTCGGCCAGTAGCATAGTTTTCTCTTGAGCGCAATACGAAATTCTATAAATTCTACCCCAGAAGAGTGATGATTTACGTAGAAAAGGAGAAAATTCCTTTTTTCAATTATTGGTCTAAAAGTTTGGGGGGTCGGCTTATATTCGGGACAATACGGTAGATTCGAGGGTACGAGTACGCCGGCGATAGATGAATGATGTTTGAAAAATCCCATGCCTTACGCGGGACTCAAACCCACGCCTGACCTGACTTCAGTTTCCGCCGCAGAACGTTTTAACTGACTGAGCCATACCGAACTATTCATCTAAAAAATTCTTCAGATAAATCAGAAAAACCAACTTATTGAGGACCTAGACTGAAACCTTCAAGAATTACAAAAGATTCAACGTCTTACAAAAGTAATTATTAATAACAATAATAACCAATAATATTAACGTACAGCTTGATACGGAGTTGGAATAACTATGTTGATTGATTATTTTTTGCTCAACGACCCCACCAACAGATAGGATATTTGGGGGTACAAAAGAGCGTGTAATCATGAAATATGCTTACAAAAACCCATGTTTCATGAGGGACTCGAACCTTTGCCCGATATGAGTTCATTTTCTAGCGATATGAGATTCATTTTCTAGCGGAGAGCATAACTGACCGAACTAGAAGGGTGACCAACAGCTATGTTTACGTGATTTAATCGTTTACACGATTTGTGTTCTGCCTTGTACCTGATTTTAAATATGGCATTTTGATTTTCAACGCTAAACCAGGTTCTATCAACAGAGATCTGTAAAGCTGGCCTTACGTGAACATTTTCAATGCAATATCGTAACCGCATGCGGGAGCGATATCGGCCATTTTGAATGATTGACCAATCAGCGGAGACTGCGTGATGGCGCGTGGTTTTGTCGCACAAGTTCAGCTCTTTTCAACTTTTCAACTTTTCACTTTGACTTTACTTTTTTTTTTACTTTTAACTTTTTAGTCAACTTTTTGTACCCACCGCAGAATGGCCGCATGCTGAATGGCCGGATGTAGCTTGGATTCAGGTAAAATTTGCTTTAGGTCACAGTCATTTCATAATGCTTCTCCCAGAACAGCCGTGTCTATTTTAGCATAGATTGTTTCAAAATTCAGACTTCTTTTATGAGATTTTGTTTTAATATACCTAGTTATTATTATTATTTAGAAGACACCAGCGATGGCAACAAAATTTAACAAACAGTCAACAAACTTGAGTCATAACACCAAAATCGCGGGACACTATATATATATACTAGGGATGACATCGATTCTCTATGCTCCAGAATCGATTAAAAATCGATTTTGAAAATGAAAAATTGAAAAAAAATTGAAAAAAAAAAATTTGAAAAAAAAGTTTATTCTCAAAAAAGTAGTATAATTTGAAACTTTTTTTTCAACCTTCCCAAGGCGTTCACGTGAAAAATAGCTGCTAGAGACTTCTTTGAACTGTACTGTACTATTTGGGTATTACCGCCAACGTTCGGCTGTCAGACGTAACCGAAGGGATAGCTTTTGTCCAGATAGTAATAACTCGACAATACAGAATAATATAGACAACGAAATGAGCACTTATTACGACGTAAAGAAGTACAGCACTGAACCGAAATAAATTTTTTTTTTTTTGAAAAATCGATTTTTTGATTTGAGAATCGTTTTACATCAGAATCGGTTCTTAATCGATTCTTGATTAGTCGATGTTATCCCTAATATATACGCGCCCATCTCTTTGATCAACTTGAATTGCCACTAGGCAGCAGCAGTTTTGTTTAATCGCAACGCACCGTCCCGCATGCAGGAGCGACATCGCATCAAAAATGTCCATGTGAGGCCAGCTTAATATTCACGTGTAACCAGATAAAAAGTCGTTGACAACTTGATAGAGACTATTTGACTCGGCTTTTGTGTGACCAATTTATCTCAACCGAAGTCGATAAGAAATAAGAAAGCCACGGTGAAAATATAAATATCTATAATATTCAAACTATCAGCTTGATTTAGCTCAAAGCACAGCTGGATATAATCTACACCTCCGCAACGTAAATACTAAATCATCAATACACAATACTTACACCAAAAACTATCGAATCGTTTCGCCAAGTCGTGAAATTGATGGTAGTTGATTGGTGGACATTAATAGTAGGGATGACATCGATTCTCTATGCTCCAGAATCAATTAAAAATTGATTTTGAAAAAAAAAAAATTGAAAAAAAAAATTGAAAAAAAAAATTCAAAAAAAAGGTTATTCCCAAAAAAGTAGTGTAATTTGAAACTTTTTATTTCAACCTTCCCAAGGCGTTCACGTGAAAAATAGCTGCTAGAGACTTCTTTGAACTGTACTGTACCATTTGGGTATTTCCGTCAACGTTCGGCTGTCAGATGTAACCGAAGGGATAGCTTTTGTCCAGATGGTAATATCTCAACAATACAGAATAATATGGACAACGAAATAAGCACTTATTACGACGTAAAGAAGTACAGCACTGAACCGGATTTTTTTTTTGAAAAATTGATTTTTTGATTTGAGAATTGTTTTACATCAGAATCGATTCTCGATTAATCGATGTTATCCCTAATTAATAGTCGAGTCGCCACTGTCTACTCGGTAGGTAACTATTCTTTTACAGCCACAATGCCTCGACCGATATAACACGAGTGTATTCAATTTGCTGCATTAGACCAGGTTGATGAGATGGTACTACTTTATACATCCACATCTGGCGCTTAGCAATTACGGTGAAACCTCTATCCATCATGTTTCAACGATGCATCGAGGTCTCACTGTAGGTACCGTTAAATTTAATTTCCAATCTTCGCAAAGCGATTAATATATTTTCGCTTACACGTATCAACTAATTGAAATAACGTCCTTGTCTCTATATCTCCGAGGGGCTAGAACTTTGATTGGTTAAGGGTTACCAAATGATACCAACATGTCCATTCTTTGGATAGTTCCATTGTTGTTAGTAGAAATCTAGCTCTGCGTACTGCGTCAAATAAAGAATATATATTACTGTATTACAGTCCAAGAGACCGTGATGTCTTGTCGCAGTACCTAGCTCAATTATTAAAAAATAATAAAAATTATCATTAAAAATTATTAATTAATCATTATATTATTTTGTAATGGACAATATGAGATGAATGATTAATTAGGCCTGATTATTAATTAATTATAATTGATGATTAATATTAATATTAATAGTTGATACAAATTATTAAAAATAATCAAAATTCTTGTCCATCAGAGACATTCCAAGACGATATTTCAAATTTTTGTCGCAGTGAGAAACTCAGTATTTTATTTCGGCCTACAATTCGACGTATAACGATTTCGAAACTCGACGCCCAAATCATCATCAACAATCTCTTTCATTGGTCCACATAATATTCTACTACACGTCGCGATACGACAACGAATCGAAGCAAATCGTGAATGATCGTAGCGAAATCTGAGTGATAAGGCGTGTCCAACCGAACGTAATATCGCGTGGAATGTGTGGGCTAAACGTAACGACGCAGGTATCGTCGTTAACTGGAAACGTGTTGTGATTTGTTCAACGCGTTGGCCGCATCGGCAGCCTTAGCTGCGTCCGCTGCTTTGGCCGCCGGTATGACCGCCTCCCACGCTGACAAACTCTGAAAAAGAAAAAATTCATATTTTATATTCATATTCCATCCCGACTTAGTTTTTCGTGGATTTCCACAGTTCTCGAAGCAAATGCTTATGAAGTACTAATTGGCTATGACCTTTAATTAGTAGAGTGATAGGCCTAATTAAAACATTTTCGGCCTATCACTTATATTTTTTTGTTTCCATTTTGTATCATGATAAACTTAACATCTGCTGTTAATGGAAAGAAGAAGTGATCATTGCTCAAGAGACTTAGTTCAAAGTGGAAGATATCAATATTCGTGTGTTTTGTTTACTCTCAATACCAATGCTGGTAATGTCCGACTATATATCACAGAAACGGTTTTGACTTATAATGTGTTCCAGACTTTCGGAAACTGAAATACTTTATCTGTTAATTATGGTCACAGACAGCGCAGTTTTGGTGTTGAAGTTCGTTGGTTTTAAATAATTAGAATGGGGTGGTAAGATTGCCCTTGAGGTGCCCCGTCCAAACGATCCTACTTTCATCCACAGCCTTGATTGGGGAACAATGATTTTGTTTCAGGTTTCAATGTTATTAAAAAAATATAGGCCTATATATATATATATATATATTTCGGATGGGTAATACGGTACACGCTCAATAGGGTTAATTCAATCTCAGATAACTGAAAAATGTGCTTTAATGTAAGAAATAAATAGCATTGTGAAAATAATGGAAGGACTTCAAACTAACCATTTTCCCAGACACAAGCATAGCTTATGTGAGTATTTGATTTAAAGAATATCAATTTGCGATGGAAGATATGAGAAATGAATGCTAGGTGATGAAACAGAGTAAGAGAAACAAGTGATATGAGAATAATGAGGTGGGTGCAGATTGGAAGAAACAGATAGACAGAGCAGAAAAAAAAGACTGGACATTGAGTATTAGGAGGTAGGTTCCACTTATGGTTCCACCTTAGGTTCTATATATATTCCAGCTATGTGGGTGGGTAGGTAGTTATTTATTCACAGTTACATTGAATGTTTGTAAATGTAATTTACATAAGAATATATGAATTAATTTGAAAAATAGCAATGTATCGGACTCCTATACAGTACAGTGAAACCTATCCATCGTTTTTCAAGGGACCAAGAAAATAAAACCATCCATCCAGAAAAATTCAACATTGATTATATGGGAGTAGGTTGAGAAAAAATGAATGATACAAGCAGGAAAACGATAGATCCGGGAACGATGCATAGAGGTTTCACTGTATCGTTATTCGAGAGACCAGGAGGAATAAACCATCCATCCAGAAAAATATAATGTTGTATAGTAGAAGTATGGTGTAGGTGAATGGTACGGGTATATGCGACGAATAGAAAAGGAGAGAATACGGAGAGCAATGCTTGATATAGCAGAAAACAATGGAGCCAAGAGAAGAGTTGGAAGACCAATAGAAAGGTGGCAGAAGGGAGTCAAGTTCACGTAAAAAGGAGAAAAATGGAAGTAAGTGGTAGGCGATAGATGGTGGGAGGATAGAGAACGGTGAGGAGGAATTGTCGGTGAGAAGAAGAAACAGAGGATAGTAGTACTAGTGATGACATCAATTCTCAGAATCGGGAATCGATTCTCTATGCTCCAGAATCGATTAAAAATCGATTTTGAAAGAAAAAAAAAAAATTGAAAAAAAAATGATAAAAAAAAAATTTTCTAAATAAAGTAGTGTAATTTGAAACTTTTTTTACAACTTTTCCAAGGCGTTCAAGTGAAAAATAGCTGCTGGAGACTTCTTTGAACTGTGCTGTACCATTTGGGTATTTCCGTCAACGCTCGGCTGTCAGACGTAACCGAAGGGATAGCTTGTGTCCATATAGAGCGCTAAATGACCTCGCTGTCGATGCGCCTCAAAACCCTAATATTCATTCATTCAGTAGAATCTCAACAATACAGAATAATATGGACAACGAAATGAGCTCTTATTGCGACGTAAAGAAGTACAGCACTGAACCAGTACAAAATTTTTTTTTTTAAAAATCGATTTTTTGATTTGAGAATCGTTTTACATCAGAATCGATTCTTAATCGATTCTCGATTAATCGATGTTATCACCAAGTACCGTATTTACTCGCATATAAGTCGCACCCGCGTATAAGTCGCACCCCTGTTTTTGACAGTCATTTTTTGAAAAACCCTTTGTATGGTCGTATAAGTCGCACCCACAGTCTCCAGTATTAGTATTAGTATTATCACCATCATTTAGTAGAGTGATAGGCCTAATTATAACATTATAGTCCTATCACTAATTTATTTTGTCCATTTTGTATAATGATAAACTTTACATCTGCTGAAAATGGAAAGAAGTGATCATTGCCCAAGAGACTTAGTTTAAAGTGGAAGATATCAACATTCGAGTGTTTATACTGAAAGACTTTTATCCACGGCAAAAAGTTAAGGTCACATACAGAGCAGTCCTGGTGTTGAAGTTCTTTAGTTTTAAATAATCAAAATGAAGTGGTAAGATCGCCCTTGTGGTGCCCCGTCCAAACGATCCTATCTTTCATCCATAGCCTTAACTGGGGAACAATGATTTTGTATCAAGTTTCGATGTTATCAAGAAAAAAAGTCTCCAGTACGTCAAAAATACATCGCGATTGACATGTTTAGCTCTCTGTTCCCGACGCTTAAGAGAGAAACCCTTGGTATGAGACATGAGAAACCATTGTGAGGGGCCTCAACTAAACCGGGAGGGTGGGAAGGGGACTGGTTGCCTAACATACCCGAGCGTGACGACGGGACACAGAGCACACGATGATTATGTAAATATCTCCCAAGTTTATATTCATTTTTATCTAGCCTCTTCATAGTGTTCAATGAATAGCCCACTATAGACTGTTATCACCCATACATAGCATTGTTGATTGATGTTAAACAGATGTGTCAAAAGTGTTCTTGTTGGTAATCAGTGTAACATTTAACATGATACTTTTAAAGTATCATGTTACACTGATTACCAACACGAACACTTTGAGACATCTGTTTATCATCAATCATCAATCAACAATGCTATGTATGGCTGATTTGTTTGTAGGGGGCTACTCATTCAACACTAGGAAGAGGCTAGATAAAAATGAATGTAAACATATTTACGTGTATTTATTTGCTTCAACATTGATGACCGCCTGTGCATCAATTCTGACGACGATTGGGGGTTCGCTCTATACTGTAACATTGGATGACCAGTGTTTCATGGCAACTGTTTTGATGATGAACAGATGTGTTGAAGTGTTTGTCTTATTATTCAGTGTAACACAAGACTCTAAAAGTATCATGTTTGCTTCAGCACTGACAACTGTCTATAAATGAATTCTGACGACGATTGTGGGTTCGCCCTATGCTCTAACATTGGACGACCGGCAGTGTTTCACGGCAACTGTTTTTATCGCAAAATGTGATGTTTTTTCTCACTTGAAAAAATGACATGAGACCCATGTGACTTTTTGATGACGTAAAAATAGCAAGCTCGACTGTGATGAGAATTGATGCACTCGACTTTTATTTTTTGAGATTTTGTGCGCGGCGCGTATAAGTCGCACCCGCGTATTGGTCGCACCCCTGTTTTGAGTTCTCAAATTTCTAAATATACATGCGACTTATATGCGAGTAAATACGGTAGTAGTGAAGAAGATGAGGCAAAAGTCGGAACCAATTGATGTAAGAAGACAGCCTTAGAAAAAGTGGTGGAAACACCCTCCTGGCCCGATTTAATTGGTTATCTGGGTTTGAACGGGAAAACGATGGACGTAGAAACAATGAAACAAGGTTTCACTGTATTACCGTTTAGGGGTGTGCGAATCCATGATTTTCGAATCAAATCCGAATCCACTTTCAGATTCGGTTCAACATAAAAGATTCGAAAATTTCGAATCTTGGCGCCGAAAACGTGGCAACATTGCATTGTCAACTTTCTAGATCGAGTGAGCAAGTGCGATGCGCACTAGCCTACGAGTGGGTAGGGTCGTCATATATGGCCGGCTTCGATTGGCGCTCGGCCATCTCGAGTCGGACGAACGAAAGTCTCGTCAAAGACCTTAGTATCTTGCTTCGTTAACGAAGTTAGATACTAAGGTACTTGGTCTCGTCCTTGTCAAGGTTAGAACACACACGTCACGACCACACGCAGTAGTAGGATGACAGATGCCATGCAACAAACAGCTACTATGTTTATAACTGCGCGTTGAATAAAATTGATGGAAATTGAGAAAATGATGCTTCTTCATGATAAAACATTGATTAAACGTGTTTTCAGTGGAATACCTCGCAGTTTCTAGTCATTATGAGAATGCTGAGATAGGATTTTCACTTCCTGGATCAAGTGTAACTTGATCAGCAATGTCGTTTTTCCCATTTTCACGCTTCACAATGCATATTAAAAAGATTCGGATTCGGTATTTTTTATGAAGATTCAGTTCGAAATGAAAAACATGGATTCGCACACCCCTACTACCGTTATCTGCCATCAGAATGTAAACGAAAACTCTAACCCTACAAAACCAACCACGAAATCTGCGTGTTCAAGCTTACCTCTTCGTAGCACTTGATTTGTTGATTGGCTAACGCCAGGAACAGCTGCTTCAAGTCGGAACGCTTTTCGATGTGCCACCGTTCGAGGTCGGAACGCAGATTCTCGTTGGCGCACTCCATTTTATCTTCGTTCTCCTGCGACAATAGGCAACGCGGTCAAGATATTTCACATGTCAAAAATATTTGTTGAGAACCAGAAGTGAAAAACAATATACAGAGTTGTAGGAACATAGCATTTATTTTCATGTTTGGTAGCCTGTATTCATGTGAAATATAGCATATTATAGCAAACTACTGAGGAAACACGAGCTGCCAACTCTGATCAACTGAGCTGATCAACAACTACGGGATAAGGGGACATTCATAAATGATGTCACACTTTTTTAGGCCAATTTGAACCCCCCCTCCCTCCCATGTCACAGTTGGTCACAAAACCTATTACCGTCCCCCCTTTAAATACATCACAAATTCTATTACCCCTTCTAACAAAAAATTGAAATTAACAGGCGACAAAGGTGATAAAATCAAAATATTCGTTTCTTTATGTTTGCTCTTTGAGAAGTCAATCTTGATAATTATTTGATATGCATCTGCTGTTTCTAGGGTGGGTATAAATAAAAGAATCTATAAGAATGGCGCCAAATTCATAGCACAAAAAAAATGGTAGGTCACACAGTTGCCTCCCCCCCCCCCCCCCTCCCCTGTAACAAATCTTGACCACCCCCCTCCCCCCCTAAGCTGTGACGTAATTTATGGACGTCCCCTAACCATCGTAAATTACATTCTCTCAGGATTTTCAGTCTGAGGCAGGAAGTTGTCCAAATATCACCTATTTTTGATAGATATTCAAGAAAACTGAAAAGAGGAAACGATTCTTTTTAACTTCACATTTGGTTCCTCCAGTTGATTTTATATTTGAACACACTTTTCAAAAATAATATTTCCCATGATCCAGCTCAATATCTTCAAAATCATGCAAATTATCACAAAATGGCTAAATGTAGCTAAATAAATACTCTGAAAAATACAATTATATACCGTAGTGAAAAATAGTGAAATGGAATATTCTATATATTGATAAGTCGTTAAAACATGAGTATTGAAAGTTATCACCAAAAAACTGATATTTCGCTAAATCGACCCCCATGGACTTTCAAGACGCATTGACAGCGGGGTCATTCAGCGCAATACTCGTTGGATTATAGTTCATTATAAACTAGATTACGAGCTACGAATCGAACGACAAGCTTACCTCGACTTGCTTGACTAGTTCGGGAATGCTTTGTCCGAGCTTCTGCAGCTTGTCATCGTTGCCGTCGACCGCTCCTTTCCACGGCAACGCGTTGCTGAAACTGAAACCGCCCGAAGCTTTGGGCGCCTGGCTCGCCACCAACAACTGAGAACCGGATAGAAAAACACTTTATTACAGCATTCTTCTTATTTACTGTGCTTCAAGGCTCGTTTTCATGGTTGTGGCAGGCGGAAGTAGTTAAAAGAACGCCTGCGCTGTTCACAAAGTCACGTTTCTTCGCATCCACTTCGAGATTTGACTTATTCATTTAAATATATATGCCTAATTTTAGTTCAATGCAGGCGGTCAAGTGGTTTTTAGGAACGTATTATGTGGGATGCAAAAACAATCATAGTGCATATTCAAAAAGTAGAAGTAGTAGCCTACTATTTTAGAAGTAATATTCCGACATAAACTTGTATGACCAATTGTATGACCACTTGTATGACCAATTGTATGAGTGAGGGAATTTAAACAGTGGCATTTTTTTACAAACTTGAATTTATTTTATGTCTCACGGCAGAAAGCAACAAGTGCTAGCGGTAGGAATTTCATCCATTCCGATTGGCGAGAAAAAAAAGCTTGCCATGAAAATGTGCCTTAGCCTTTGCACCCTGCTTAACCCCCATTTTGATGACGCACAAAATGATGGAAACAGGATAACACGGATCCAGAAAAGATGCAGTGATGTTCATCTTGTATTAAACGTTTCATTACTTTTGGGGTGGTGATATCGCCCTTGTGGTACACCGTTTAAACGATCATATCTTTCAACTTTCAACCATTGCCTTAATTGGGAAACAATGATTGTGCATCAAGTTTCGATATTATTAAAAAAAAAAGTACTGAATACTTGAATAGCACGACCGTTTCGAAACAACCGAGAGGTGCCGTTTCTAAAGAGTCTTATTGATTCATCCTTAGCCTCAACTAGGAAACAATTATTGCATACAGTGAAACCTCTATGCGTCGTTATACCCTGTTCACACCGAAAAGTTAATCTCGATCAAGCTAATTGTGATTAAATGTACGCATGGAATTGTGGGTAGTAAACTAACGGCGTTAACGCGCTAACATGGTTTGCTGAACGAGATCAAGACGTTAATCACTGTTAAAGTTAATGGAGTTGCGTTCACGGTAATCGAGATCAAGTCGTTGATCGTGATTAACATTCTCGGTGTGAACGGGGTATTACCGGATCCATTGTTTTCCTGCTTGTATCATCCATTTTTCTCACCCCACTCTGATATAATCAATCTTGAATTTTTCTGGATGGATGGTTTTATTTTCCTGGTCTCTTGAAAAACAATGGATAGAGGCTTCTCTGTGCATACATACATATATATTACCTTACCGAGATGAGATGAGTTACTCCTTCAGCCAATAGCGACATATGCTCGTTCCATCTCGGCGGCCATATTGAACATTCACAAATAGAATCTGAGTGAAGCATTCTATATTTTCACTAATATATGTCGAATAAGGCAGAAACTTCACGGTTTTCAATGCAGTGTAGAGCTACTGCTGAGACACAAATATATACGCCTTCTTAACGATGAGTAACGTACCTCGGTAATATATATCTATGCTCTGCGTATCAAGATTTTAATGTTGATAAGATTATTTATAAAAGTACTGAATAAAGAATATATTTTACGCGTGTAATTTTCAATTCATGACTAATGCTAATTTTAGTTCTGGTACCGAAACGAGAGCCGCCACAACGCAAACACAAAATCCCCTCCCCTCACCTGATCCTTCTCCTCCCGCTTCTTCTTCAGCTCCTCGACCGTCAGCTCGTACTCGATCTGAACCGAGTCGCGTCGCGCAAACGCCTCCTTGACGGCGTCGACGTACATCAGGTACTCCTTGAGCGGCTGCGCGACCTCGGGGCCGAACGCGACCATCGTCTGCTGGTGGGCGGACGCCTGTCGCTCCACGGCCGACGCCATGTGGAGCAGCAGCGGGCTGAGTTCCGGCTCCGACGTCGACCACAGCGTCAGGATCGGGTGCAGCTGCTGAAGCTCGTGGAGGTAATCTGTGGACGACACGATCACTCGATAAACTTCAAGTACAAGTTCAACTTCGAAACAAGTATTTCTTACCTAATCACTTGAAAGCCAGGCTACAAAATGACTACCCTGCCTCCCACGCCGGGTTTTTTACCCTGTTATATCACACATATACTTGTATTTAGATAGCCTTTCATAACATTTGTAACAGAAACAGTTAATTTTATTGCGTTGATGTATTGTTTATTGTTGTACTTGATATGTGAAACAAGAAATTTGCCGATATCACTTTTCTTTTTCGTTCAGAGGCTTGTCAATTTGACACATTTAGTCTAGAACGATGTTTTGGAATAACAATTGACTGTATATCATTTTTGGATACATAAGCATATTCTATCGGCCAAAAAAAGTTAAACTCGTTTCACAATCTATCTCCCAAATGTCAGTACAAGTCTCATGTCAATATGGCGTCATTTTGTCGAGATATAAAATGAAACGTTTTGGAATGTGTCGGGACGTAGATGTGCGCCAGCGGCTTGTGCAGCACGATCGTTGCAAACGCGTATGTGCGCCAGCGGCTTGGGCAGCACGATCGTTGCAAACGCGTATGTGTGCCAGCGGCTGTTAACTGGTTAATGGAGAGAAATGTTTACGTAATCGTTATTGTGGAAGTTTATTTAATGTGACGATCACGATGAAGAAAACTTCAAGCACAGGAGTGCTGTCAAAACAAGTATTTCGTATTTATTTATTTATATTGAGTTAAACGACACACTATACTGATAACTACGATCTATTGGAGTCGGTCAATGATAGATGAGATGGTGAGATAAGATGAGACCAAGCTACCGAAGGCGGCACAAATACAACTGCATGTGGGCAAGTTTATCACTTCATTTAGATGAGCATTAGCGAAGATTCCATCCCACTCTTATAGAGCTTTGTCTGTGTTTTTTTTTTGTGGGCACTGCACAGGTCGCAGGGGTTGACTAATTGACATGAAACTTTCTTTGTACACGCAAACTTATCCAACTTAGAACTGTATAGTTTTTGGAATGAATCAGTCAAACCGATTTTGAGAAATATCATCTCAAAGTTTCTAAAAACCCCATAAGGTTGGGCTGGGCAAGAAAATTTGAAAAATAAAATCTCTGCAAATAAAATAAAATTTTCTGTGAATGTGTACACATGAATGATACACATTATCACGATTTTATATGCAATTCAGATCAGCCGTTTTCAAGAAAATAATCAAATCATCTGTTTTTATTCATCAATTAATATATTATGGAAATAAATAAAGATTTAAATTGCCAAGATTCACTGTTTTCTAGATTCGATATTTGCCCAACAATGAAGGATTTTCTTTATATGCCAACGTGTGTAGAATACCAGAGTTGATAAAGTAGCAAGGATGGAACTACTTTAAAGACTATTAAACCTTATTCAGATATCTCGCTCATCTTTCAACGCTTATGTTGCGTTTGCCAAGTATATTTATTTTGAAGGTCAACGCACCTAGCCGCTCCTTATGTATGCGTTGGCTGATCTTGTCCATGCTGGCCAGCTTCTCTCCGAGAACCGTCACGTACTCCTTGGCCTTGTCGAACTCTGGCGACGGCTGGCGGACCATCAACGCCGACGCGATGTTGTGCAGCGACGTGGAGACGCGTCCAAACAGGTTGTGGCGGCTCTTGCGGTGGATAGAGAACTCCTGCGACCAGTGGACAAACATGTCGAGATGGAACGATTTTCTTCACAATAAACATTCAATTACAGTGAAACCTCTATCCATCGATTTTCAAGGGGCCAGGAAAATAAAACCATCAATCCAGGAAAACGATCCATCCAAGAAAATTTAACATTGATTACAGTGAAACCTCTATGCATCGTTCCCGGATCTATCGTTTTCCTGGATGTATCATTCATTTTTTCTCACCCCACTCTCAAATAATCGATGTTGAATTTTACTGGATGGATAGTTTTCCTGGATTGATGGTTTTATTTTCCTGGTCCCTTGAAAAACGATGGATAGAGGTTTCACTGTATGAGAGTGGGATGAGAAAAAATGAATGATACATGCAGGAAAACGATGAATCTGGGAACGATGCATCGAGGTTTCACTATATTACTCAACTAGTGGGACCCGCCACTTGAAGCAACCTCAAAAGACCTGTAAAAGAGTATCGAAACATCATTTGACATTGTCGAATGATATACCGGTACGCAGCTTTCCTCAGTGTGACGGTGTACAATGAATAAACACAATCACGCGCTAAAACTGTTAGCTACTTGGAGGGAGGAGTGGCGGTGGGTGAGGTGGGGGGGGAGAGGAACGGAAATGTAGCCAACCCGCGGCAGGGTGCGTGTACAAGAAGAGTTACTCGACAGACAGACGGATAGACACAGGCGCACTGACGCACAGGTCTAGAAGACTCTATGTATAATAATTATTCAATTATTAACCACTTGACAGCCGCGTTACGAGATCACTATCTTACCTCCCAGGCCGGGTTTTTTCCCCTGTTAAATTGCACAGATACTTGTGTTTAGATGGCCTTTCATAACATTTATAGCAGAAACAAATGATTTTTCTGTGTTGATATATTGTTGTTCTTGATATGTGAAACAATCAATTTGCCAATATCACTTTTATTCAGCATTTAGGCTTGTCAATTTGACACATTTAGCCTAGAATGATGTTTAAATTAATGGTTGTATGAAAAAAGGCTTGGGCCTACACTAAGATGTGAGGGGTGACTTATGAAATCATAAGAGATTAATGTCTATACAGTAGGACTACAATTTGATGCAAGGGTGACCAAAATATATATAGTTATATTATTCTTCAAGTACATTTTGCAACATTTCTAATAATCTCTATTATTGAGATAGATTGAACTTATTTTGACCAACATATTATCCCAACAATGACTGCTTCAACTCGGCTTCAAACCTAAGCTTAAACTTTTCAAGGGTGAACAAAAAAAACATTACATTACACACACCTCTTCCTCATAAGGTAGTTTTAAAAGCAGGTCATGGCATTGCATCGGCCACATAAATACTAGTGATGACATCGATTCTAAAAATCGGAAATTGGTTCTCTATGCTCCAGAATCGATTAAAAATCAATTTTGAAAAAAAAAATTTTAAAAAAAGTTCTTTCCCAAAAAAGTAGTGTAATTTAAAACTTTTATTTTTAACCTTCCCAAGGCGTTCACGTGAAAAATAGCTGCTAGAGACTTCTTCGAACTGTGCTGTACCACTCAGGTATTTCCGTCAACGCTCGGCTGTCAGACGTAACCGAAGCGATAGCTTGTGTCCAGATAGTAAAATCTCAACAATACAGAATAATATAGACAACGAAATGATCACTTATTGCGACGTAAAGAAGTACAACACTGAACCATAAAAAAATAATATATATTTCTTTATTTTGGGGAGAAAAATCGATCTTTTGATTTGAGAATCGTTTTACATCAGAATCGATTCTTAATCGATTCTCGATTAATCGACGTTACCACTAATAAATACGAACATAACTAGACATTAACAAGTAAACAAGAAGTTTTTTAAAAATCTCACCGAAGGTTTAGCAGTCAGAAACACCTTGACGCTCTGATAACAGCTCAGTATCGGATGATTGGCGACCCTGTTCAAGAACCGATGTAGTAGCGCCATCCGAGCGATGATGAACTCTTTCGAGTAGCGGTCAAGCTGCGCTAGAAGGCCGTGCTTGGCGGGTAGCGGCTGAAACGACAACTCAACGTTAGACAAACGTACAATCTTGAGAGCGAACGGGAGTTACTTTAGCAAGAAACACAGAAATCCTCAGCCAAAATAGAACCCAGGTCTTCTGAATGATGGTTCAGTGTGCTAATCAATGGTCAGCTCGCCTTAGTCGTCTCCCAATAAATACCCAACAATAAACCTGATTGGCTGAGACTTACCGGGATGAGATGCGTGGGAAAACCGTCGACAAGTTTCTGCCGCAGCCAGACGAAGTCGTTGTACCGACGGCGGACGACGTATTCCGTATCGTCAAACTCGGCACGCGACGTCTACAACAATAATACAAATATACATACACATAAAAATGAAATTTATATTCCAGTCATTTTAATTTCATTTGCTCTTGTTGATTTTACTATTATAGACCTGGCTTGGCCTACCGTGTTTTATTCACTGTATTGAAAACATTTGAAACATTTAAATGTATTAATATGTATTATAATTCTTTCAAGAAGAAGAAGAAGATCAAGATCAAGATGATAAGAAGATTTGAGATTTTCTCGACCCCGCTGTGAATGTTTGAATTTTTTTCTAACCCTGACATTATTACCTCGTTAGTTAAATGAGCTAGATCTTATTTTCAATTAAACTTTGGGGTGGTAAGATCGCCCTTATGGTGCCCCGTCCAAACGATCCTATTTTTCATCCATTGCCTTAATTGGGGAACAATGATTATTTTGTCAGGTCTTGATGTTAAAAAATGAAAAAAAAAAAATTGAGAACAATAATAATTGATAAATAAATTAATGGTAGTAGGTGCCCAACTTCATTCCAAGTTATAAAATATAAGACAAGCTATTTTCATGTAAAAATACGACTTGACTACAATAAGTTTGGTTATACTACTAGGCCTACATCATAATCAAAAACCCATTTTTTAAATATTGTTGGTGGGCCCTAATAGGTGAATATGATAATTTGATGAGAAATAAATTTTGCCCACATGAAAATGAGTGTTGAAATAGAATAATATAATGTAAAAATGCTATTAGGATAACTATGAAGTAGGATAAATAAAGTCAGAAAAGTAATTAACAGAATTCTACGAAAAAAACTAGTACCGTACGTCTATAGAGGGTATGTTACCTCTTGAATCTGCAAATAGATTCAATAGACCAAACACAATGATTCATTGATGATATAGGCCAGGGTTTTCCAACTAGATAGCTCAAAGCGACATTTTTTCGCGGAAAAAGTTGAGGTGGGCCACACAATTGATTGCTCGATAATCGCTTGTTATCTATTCTGATAATCGCAATTATCGATAATCGATAATTGCTTGAATTACTACCTTGGTAGTAATGCGAAACGTGATGTACGTCTCGAGTGTGTCGAGATGTTTCTGCGGATTATCGACGCGTACTTGCAGGTCTCGCGTATCGAGACCATACTCCGACACGTCATTGTCAGCAAACGTGGAGAAACTCTCAACCGAAGGTGATGCTATCTGCGAGAAAGAAAAAAGTGTTCTTAGAAACAAAATCATGGTGAACACAATATTTTAAATTTGGGATGATTAAACTTAGAGATCTGTATTGATAAAGATTGTACCAGATAAAAAAAATACCTAAAAATAGATGAGGCCTAGGCTAGATTTTAAGCATGGCCTTTGAACAGCAATGCTCTTAAAATGATTAGGCCCATCATTTCCACATCGTTTTATGCCAACTACAACTGGCACGTAAGCCTGTTATATCCAACATTCATTATTGATTAGAAACCATAGGTCCCTACACGGAAAGGTGTTGCACATACCACGAAAATTTACATAATAAAGTAATTAACCTAATAAGCATCTGTTCCTGAAGGCTAGGAGATAGGGGTTTGTAGAGAGCAAAAGTTGAAACCAATTCGGTCAGTCACTCCAAATGTGTCTCTGCCCTTTGATGCGCATTCCCTTTAAATTACAATGATCTTTCTACGCTCATAAAACTAACAGTCAAAACGTATTTATTAGTATAATGAAGGGGTGGAAAAGTAAATTAAAATCGTAGTTCCAAGTTTTGGAACAGGCACTGGCAACAGCAGGTGAAAATGAACGAGTTTGGTTTTACACTTTGGAAGATAATATTCTGAAAAATTGAATATATTTACCAAAGAACCATCGTACGAGATACTATTATTTGACAATATATCTGTATCTCTGCTATCTTCGTGCTTTAACATCGTAGTTTTCGGCTCAGACGACACTTGTAGGACTGCCGATTCCGCCATTTTTAAAGCACCTGTCAGGCTGTCAGATGATCACAGCTGTCTTGAATTTTCGATCGCTTTTGTGGGCGTTGATCATTTGTTTACCTCATAGTGGATTCAAGATGGCGATCACCGGTCAGAAATTTCTAAAATTTTAGTAGATTTTCTTCATTATTTTCTAATTACTAATTATGGATACAGACACAATTACTGGAAACGGTGATAGATCGGATGACGAGGAATTAAATTCTACACTTTTTAATGATTTACAACCAGTGACTTGGTTGAACGACGATTTAGATGACGATGAAGATTGTAACTTATTTTTCCATAGAGTAGATTCTGATCAAATAATTTACCAAGCAAAGAAAAAACGGTGTAAAATGATAGGGAAATATGTAATGGGCGATTTGTTGGGGGAAGGTAGTTACGGTAAAGTGAAAGAATTGCTGGACTCTGAGACGCTTTGTAGGCTAGCTGTCAAAATATTGAAAAAGCGAAAATTACGGAGGATTCCTAACGGAGAGCAAAATGTTCAACGGTAAGTGTCATTACAAACTCGGTGATGTTGCTTATGTATATCCAGACTTATAAACATCTTCTAGCTTCTAATGCAAGTTCTTTCTTGAGCTTTTCCAATAGAACAGGAATTGTTATATCCACCCTTGAAGGTTAGGCCATTGATTATAAACACTCCGTTGACAGATCTACAACGCTTGTTGAAGGTCGTATTCATGAAAGATTTCAGAGATTGTTGGAACTGTTGTATTCTATGTAGATGGAGCTAGTGAGGTTATGGTATTTTGTACTTATATGGCCTATGACAGTTTTAACAATGTAGGCCTATACCGTAGCGTATACGTGACACATTGATTTTGTTCACCACAGTATATGTAGGCCTAGTAAAGGTACCTAATTATGGAGCAAATTCAAGATAATGCCATGTAGACATAATACAACAGCGTTTTCTCAACTCTGGAACTTTACGACACCATCTGTAAGTGCTGCAGATCTGTCATACAACCAAGTCATCTCCACAATAATTAATTACTAGGCTACTTACGGTACTAATAATTTCAAAACCAATCTATCCAACTACCGTACCTTTTTGTTCCAGAGAAATGCAATTTCTACATCAACTAAAGCATAAAAATGTGATACGATTAATTGACACAATGTACAACGAAGAGAAACAAAAGATGTACATGGTGTTTGAATATTGCGTCGGTGGGCTTCAAGATATGCTAGAAAGTACACCTCAGAAAAAATTTCCATTCTGGCAAGCCCACGGTTACTTCTGTCAACTAATTAACGGCTTAGAATATCTCCATAGCAAACGAATCATTCATAAAGACATCAAGCCAGGCAATCTTCTTCTCACACTAGATGGAACGTTGAAAATATCGGACCTTGGTGTTGCCGAAGTAAGTAAGATTCACAAAATGTGACAATATTTATTACGATATACATTGATTTGCCCCGTAATTATTATTACAAGACTTGTCACAGTCTCCTGAAGTGTGCAGGAGTTGATTAGCAAAGTAGTCCCAATATTTTTTTTCGTGATGAGATACTTTTGAAAGATATCAAATGACAAAATTTCAATATTTCAGAAACAAAGATCCGAGAAAATACCTTCAATATGGTGCAGCCTAAAGAATGTTTCACTTATCGAATTTAATCGTACCGATATGTACTAGTGATACCTTAGCGTAATCAATGAGGAACTGGGTACCTGGCAAAATCTCAGAAAAAAAATTAAAGAAAAGTTTGTTTTCGTTTCTACACCATCCCTTTTAATTCCTGCTATTCCGTCTTGATTGTGAGTTGAAAGTTCATGAGACCGGTAATTAAGACTTTATTGACCACATTTAACGTAAACCGAAACGTATTTGTACCACCAAGAGACGAGGATTTCTAATGAAAATGTGTACCAGTATTAAGATTTGACAATGAAAATATATGTAACAGATCATGTTCTCACTTTCATAGGCCTACATTAAATATATCAAAATATAGAGGATACGAACACTGCTCGTCCTATCCATACCATTAGTCCTAACGGACAGTTGTGAACTTGTATCCTTCAAACGGATCTTGTTTGCGCGATTTATGCATGCTATTTTATATATTTCGGATAACAGAATAATACTCAGGTTTGAGCATTACCCGTAACTGAACCGGGTACCTGAAGGCATCACTATTACGTATGTAGGTATACAGGTGAAAAAAAAAGGTTGTGGGGTTCACCTGTGAAAATGTTAGGATTCGTGGTTAATAATTTGAATTATAAATATAATCTCGAAGGTATTAGACCTACAGTACCAAGCAAGTGTTCTACAATATTGATAATAATACGTAGAAATACAAAGTCTTTACTCATCATGTAGGCCTGCAACAATATTAGAATTATTGGTAACAACATCAGCAAGAGTCTTTGAAAAATCAAGAGATGCCATTTTGAACGGTCTCACTAATTCATCCTTGACAATAATTGGCAAACAATGATTGTAGGCCGAATGATTGATCTTCATGTTGATAAAAAAAATTGACATCTAAACCTACTGTTCGAACGTTACGAGTGACCAAGAAAACTGATGGACCTGTTTCACAAGATGGATTCCAATGCGCTCAAGCCAGTTCATACGGCTAATTCACAGATGAGACGTACAAAATGATCAGACATTGCTACGTTGAGGAACAAATCCAACGGTTAAATGTTCTTATTTTTAAATTTTATATTGGGTTCAACGATGCACTGTACTGATGACTAAGATCTATTGGCGTCGGTGATATATGGGATATATGAGATAGTGGGGTGATGAGATGAAAGGGTATTTTATTAGGTGTTTCTGGATAGTGTGGAGGAGTCGGTCGTGGCCTGTTGTTGAGGAACCATCCCAGTATTGACCTGAACGACAGAGGGAAACCACGAAAACCCGTCAGGATGGTCGACTATGGCGGGAATCGAACCTCAGTCTCCTGAATGACGGTTCAGAGTATTACCACTCGACCACACGTCTCAGTATTAAATGTTCTAATAAGCGGGTTTGTCGTTTCTTGCTCACGTTGGTCGTATTGTTCCAGTCGTTTGACATGTTCGCCGAAGACGACACGGTATACGGAGGTCAAGGGACGCCCGCATTCCAGCCGCCGGAAATAGCCAACGGACTCGATAAGTTTGCCGGCTTCAAAGTAGACGTTTGGAGCAGTGGTGTGACGCTGTGAGTATACACTCTGTACTAATGGTTGTAGGTCTAACTGTAACCAAATATGTACATTGGGTAAAGGGAAAGAAAGAACAACAGCTTCTCGGTAAACTGTTCTTTTTTTCCCTTCACCCAATTGATATATTCAGCCTAAAGCTGGCCTTCCATGAACGCAATTTGCGTTTTGCTTTTGCAAGGCGGTGGGATTGAGGCGAGCTCAAGAATCAGAAATCGAATGACTCTCGTCACTGATTGGGCGTTTTTATCATCATGGCGGCTTAGAAAAACGCTTAGCAAATAACGTTTTCATGGAAATCCAGCTTCGGGCTATTTTCCTATACACACCATGTAACTAAATAGGCATTATTCATATTCAGTTTTCTTTATTTTTGTTGGTGAATACAACAAAATGGCAATATTCATATTTTTAGTGCAGGTTATACACTAAAAATGTTCCACTCTTCCATGTAACCAGTCACATTTTAACTATGAGCTGTTATTAATGAACAGAATATAATAATTGTATTCATACAATTGTATTCATTTGTATTCATTGTATTTGTATTGTTTTGTATTCATTTTAATTTTATAATTATTGGGAACAGCATTATAACCAATTACCATACTAAAGAATCCATATTCCAGAAATTTTGGTGACGTAGATCTTTTGCATAGGCCTACTTTCGTGCAGGTAGCTCTGAATAGTATAAAACAATTTTACTAAAATAAGTTCCAATGTTATTTTTTTTTTAATAAAAAAAAATTCATATAGAAAGTCGTTACAAGTTTAGGCCTATATATCGTGCTGATGCTGAAAACGTTGTGCTGTTCCCCTCAAGTTCTAAAAAAAAAATATATAAATAATTGAATCAATTCAAAGCAGAGTTGAACATTTACTCTGTTTGTATGTTCTAGGTACAATATAACGACAGGTTTATACCCTTTCGAAGGCGACAACATCTACCGACTGTTCGAAACGATTGGCAAAGGAGAGTTCACGATTCCCGACGACATTCTAGATCCGCTGCGATCGTTGATCCAGGGCATGCTCGAAAAGGAGCCGGACGTGCGGTTCTCGATACAGCAAGTCCGCCAACACCCGTTAGTAAAACATTTCTCGGTATTAGATCTAGTTCTTGTTTTCTTTACGCTGCACGACCTCGTTTCTGTACGCCGTCACTGTCGTAAGCGTAATTTTAATCGACGTACCTTCAACTTCTCATTTATAGAATGTAAGATATGAATATAAATGATACCAAGACGAGTGGTCCAGTGGCTAGCACGCTGAATTGTCCTTCATGAGACTGGGGTTTGATTTGTTACTGCCATGGAAGATATCTCATTGCTCCTACAGTTTGTTCCTGAAATTGGACCATCGTGATTGGCGACGTAGCGAGGAACGTACTTTAGAAGACGTTAATTGATTTTGTATTTGTTATAAGTGAATGTTTTCCCCAAAATAATATCTAGTCCGAGTATTTCCGCTGGTGACGACGTGGTGATTAATACCTTGGATTTGACTATCGTTATTTTATCTGATCTTGTCAGGTAGTTTGGGGAGAAGCGGTTGCGGCAAGAATAGGGATCGGGTACGACCCGCCAACCCTGCGCGCTTGTGATATGTCGTGGGAACCGAACATGAATCTCAAGGCCAGTAGATTGAACAACGCTTGTAACAATGCGTTAAATAAACGAGATGTTCAAGTAGTTTTCTTTTGCGGTGAAAAGAAAAAGGTTGAAAGTGTAAATTTAAAATCCAGCTTGAAAACCTGTAGGCCTATCTAAACATAGTAGTTCAGTAGACCTATGTAATAATTAATTCATTTTCGGCCAGTAAGTAGATGACGCTATGTTCGTTCGACTTGATGAAAAGAGCGAAGTACCGATATTCATTTCACTTTCTAAATGAGTTGATAAATTTAAGGTTAAAATTGTTTAACCTGAAAAAAAAATTCATTCACAAAATTTTGCATGTAGGCCTAATGTTTATTGCTCTTGAACATATCAAAAAGGAATTCTTGTAAATTAGAAATAACTTTTTCACGCTTGTGACATCAGTGTCAAAAACGGTATGTAACAACTTTTTTTGACGCGGTCTCAACTTTTAAATTGAAAAATGAGGGGAAAAGCAAAGATTTCATTTTACAACAATAGAATTTGTATGATCAATAACAAGGCAGAGAATGTAAGAAAAAGTGTCAAAATATCACTGTAGCAATGTATTCCAGACAGAATACGTTCCCGGTGCATTTGAATTTTGTATTTGTATTGTTCATTGCAATTGCGCTCGTTTGCGCGGTGGCAGTTGTTATTCCTCTCCAATTCTCCTCTTGAACTCTTCTATACTTTCTTGAATGGCATCAGGGTTAGGTTAGTTTAGCATATTTGTTACTTACCAAACCCGTATTACAAAGCTGTGACAAAGAAAACGAACATATTTTGTTCGAGAAGATAATTCACTACTAGTCGCAGTACGGTAACTCAATCCGTTCTCTTACAATTCTCACGCTTTTTTCACATACGGCCCTCTCCATCTTTGCACAAACATTCATAATGAATTACCTGCCCAAATAACCAGCCTTACCAAACTTCCATCTTTTAAATACAACCTGAAATATTTTCTACTTCAGAACCCCTTTTATGATCTTAATTAATTTCTCAATTTCAAAGTCACATTATAAACAATTTCATCATCATACATATATTATCTCTTTTTTTCGATAATCTCTTTCTGTTTACTAATTTTTATTTGTACGTAGTTTCAAGTTTTTATATTTCCTATAGTATTTGTATAAAGCTGCCCTACCATGAACGCGATTTGCGTTTTGCTTTCGCAAGGCGGTGGAATTGAGGCGAGCTCAACAATCAGAAATCATGTAACTCTCGTCACTGATTGGTCGTTGTATCATCATGGCGGCTTGAAAAACCGCTTAGTGAATCGCTTAGCGAATACCGCGTTCATGGAAGGCTTTATGTGCTAATCGTTGGAATAATAAATTAATAGATACATTTTGCGTGGCGCCGTCTGTACTCAGGGTCAACCCGACATATAAACATTAACAAACGTAACTTGTTCAACAGGTGGTTCGGACGTAAGCCCACGCGGACGCTCGAATACGTGCCGATACCGCCGCTACGAGGGGACGAGTTCCATACGATGACGGTGCTGCCATACCTCATGGAGTACAACTACGGCTCGATGGCGGCCAACCTGAACGACAACATCGGCGGGGAATACGTCACGGAACACCAACTTAACGGTATTAAAAACAAAAAACGATCCTGCTGTGTTGTGTGGTGATTTTTATAATTCTTTTCGTTCAGTTAGGTTGGTAGACTTGATGGTGTTAATAGTCGATGAGAATCTTATACGTAGTTTATTTTTCTCTATACATATATGTATATATACTATTTTCTCTGTACCTTTTCTTTACAGTTTATATTATAATTTATCGAGTATAATTTGTTAATTTCGAATTATGCTTGTTACGTTATTTTTTTGATTTTATTAAAGGTGTACTAAAATTTTGATTTACTAGAATTATTTGGGCCCTTTTATCTTCTCCCAGCTAGCTTGTTGTACATGTTTATTACCAACTACCGTTATATTTTTAAATTATCAAAACATTCATTATTTTTCAATTGTAGAACAATTTATGAGGTGTATCATTTCATCAACCATCATAAAAAATTGATGCGTCAATGTCACTTCTTGATCTCGAATGGCAACTCTAGTGTAGAAGTTTGCAGATTTCTAGCATCAGAGACCACATTTCTACTTATTGACCATTAGGCCTAACATCCTGGCCGATTGGCTTGTTTCAAGTAACAAAAAACCGGAGTGGTATCCACGGAAAAAAGGTCAAGTACTAACCAAATGATTGTAACAACTTCAGTAATTGCATAATTTGGTTTCAAATACAAGGTATTCATATTTTTCAAAGTTGTGGTTGCATGTCTCATTGTAAACCACGTCCTAAAAAATTATAATCACCCTAAAACGAATGTGGCCATTATAAATAATAAATATATAATGGTGATATTTGTGTTTGTTATGTTGGTAGAATGATTGCCACGGCAATACAGTAAACTCTTGAACAAACAAAGATTAGGATTGTTTGGTATCAGTTGAAAAGCGTTGTTCTGTCGTTGAGTTGGTCTGTTGAGATATTTATAGAGCTGGAGTACCGTATTACCGCTCCATTTCATAATTAACACGCTGTTCGTTCGATATAAAAATTACCAACAATATCGAGCTGTTGATATCCAAAAATGAATCAATAGGCCTAATCAATAAATAATTGAATAATCAATCATTAGGAGCCCGCATCCTAGCTGAGCATTTTTCTCTTCGAAATGCTCTACCCAAGTTCGATGTGCGTTTACAATTTTGATTGTGGGTTGAAAGGTGCAAAAAGGATAATATTGGAAGACTTTCAGTAACCACCGCTAGATGGGGGAGTTTTTCATTTCATAATTTGAACAAAATCTAGTTACATTACACATTTTGGCCAAGGAAATTGGGAAAACTGTAGAATTACAGGCGAATCAAAATTTTAAATATTGATAAGCAAAGTTGAACTTAAGGATGTGCGTTTGTAATTTATTTCTACTATTATTTGGTGACCGGGAATTAAGCAATGAAAACCATCAAATTAGGCACATTTTGATTCAATTATTGCTCCATAATGAAATTATTCTTCAATTTTTGAGTAGGCATATCTAATTGTGAGGGCATTATCAATTTATTGCATTTTACCGCAAGTCCGTAGTGTTTGTAGTTCTTGAGATATATGTGGCGGAAGTGCACCCTGTTAATCTGTCTAAGATGCGGGCTCTTAATATTAGCACGCTGTTCGTTCGATATAGACATTACCAATAATATCTAGCTGTTTATATATCCAAAAATGAAATCAAAATTCAAAATTTTCAATCAATTTATTGAAAATATTGAATTGAACCAAATTGTAACTAGACCCCTATGATTAAGGAACAGAATGTGCCAAGCAAGTGAATGTAGTTTCTCAGCAACATAAATTGTTTTGAGTTTCTAGCTTGCAATACGAAATTCCCAGCTCTATGGTTGATCCAAAGACCTTAGTATCTAACTTCGTTAGAAGACGTAAAACTAAGCCTTCTTAGCGACGACAGAGCGATGCTAGCGCACGTATCGTAATGGAGTGAATTATTCTCTAGGCGGGCCAGTTGGAATGATTACCAGAATGATTTTTTCTCACACCTTCTTGGATCCACATAATTATCCAACTAATGTTTCTTTCAGAACTAGTAGATTTCAAGATTCATCAATATGTCTAGGCCTATCATCATGATAGGCCATCATGAGTGGTCGAGACCACGCTATCTGTTATATCGCCGAGTGTTTTAATTATGTAATCAAGGCAAAAGTGAGATAATTCTTCAGATTCGGGGAGAAACGGGAATGTGAGTAGGCTTGACCAATTGTAATATCTGTTCATTCGTCCATATCCATACTATTTTTAATTCATCAGGAATCTTTCTATGAATGATTCACAACACGATAATCACGTCAGCTCGGTGCTATACGCATTGAACATATTGGTGGTAAAGCAGATATCTCTCTTCTAATTCACTCCACGGAGACAGGTAGCACTAGTGAGCAATGTCGCCAAGCGTTACATGGTAAACAAGATCAGTTTTACGTCTTCTAACGAAGTTAGATATTAAGGTCTTTGGTTGATCTATAGAATTCATGTGTAACGACCTCACGGAGTACTGTCTACGTTATGACCCCACCAACAGTTAGGTAATTTGGGGGCACCAATGAGCAGGCAATTATGTAACTATGAAGTGATGATAAGTGTAAGGACGTTTAAAAAGCCCATGCCTTATGTACGATAATGCCTCATAATAGGTCATAACCTATACCCAACGACAACTTCAGATTCCAAACCTGTGCCTTAAGAGTGGGAAGCCGTTCGAAACAAACTCAAATGATTAGATGAGCGTAGCAAAGTCTTCATCCCACTCTTATAGGGCTTTGTCTGTGTGTGTTTTTTTTTTTTTTTTGTGTGGGCACTGCACAGGTTGCAGGGTTTGACTGATCAACATGGAACTTTTTTTTAGATGCAAACTTATCCAACTTAGAACTGTATAGTTTTTGGTATGAATCGGTTGGACAGATTTTGAAGAAGTATCATCTCAAAGTTTCTAAAAACCCCATAAGATTAGGCTGCGTATAAAAATATGAAAAATAAAATCTCTTCAAATGAGATGAAATTTTCTGTAAATGTGTAAACATGATTGATACACATTATCACAATTTTGTATGCAATTCGGATCAGCTGTTTTGAAGGAAATAATTAAATTATCTGTTTTTATTCATCAAATATTATTATAGAAATTAAAGCAGATTCAGGTTGCCGAGATTCACTGCTTTCTAGATTCAATATTTGCCCAACAATGAAGTCTTCTTCATATGCATCAAGGTGTGTAGGATACCAGATTTGATAATATAGCAAGGGTGAAACTACTTTAACGACTATTACCTTATTCAGATATCTCGCTAATCTTACAAAGCATATTTCGCGTTTGACTAGTTACATAATCAATCGTACACTGAGTTCAGAAGGTCTTGTATCAAAATTCTGTATTGGCAAGAACCTAGATTTTTCATTCAGTAACATAACGAAATGCAAACCTATTTGATGTTACAAACTATAGTCGTGAGAGTGAACCTCGTGAAAGCTTGCATTCCTGTATTTCTGATGATAAGGCGAGCTGTGTACTTTACTAGGAAAACGCAGCATAATTTATGCGTAGTAAGTCAAGCGAGATTTTATATGAAATGTAATGGAAAGCTACATATGCTTACCACCTTGATTTTGAATTTTTTTTCAACTCGCTGCCTTCCTGATTTACCCTTTGGTTATCGTTCTATGATACAATAGGGTAATCTCAAGTGACGTCACTCATTGTTGAAAAAGACAGACAACAATGTGCACCAGTTGGAATTGACCAATCAGAATATTTGGTAGTCCACCAGTTCGCTGTGTTGCTATAGTAACGATTGTTTGTCGTCTGTTACGTGCGAACACTCTATTGGTTCTACTTGTTGATCTCTTCGATGTTTTGTTAATTGATGTAAAAAAATATATTATCATTTTCATCTTTATACGGCTCATCCGATTCATGTAAAACCTTGGAATTATGAGTACCGGTATGATCATGTGAATTATGAATGAAGAAATTTGAATTTAGATGGAGATTTTTTTCCATATTTTTCCTCATGGGTTAGGCCTATTCTTACGGGGGGTTTTAAAATGTCGAGATTATTTTTCTCCCAAGCGGTGTAACCGATTGCGCCTCAAAAAAGTACAGTTTCTAGTTAGATGATGGCCTATGTGCACACCAAGTTGCATTCAGAAAATATCTTCTATTTGATATGTAGAAGGCGAAAAAAAAGGAAAACGTTTTCTTTTCTAATACGGTAAAATTGAGTTTTCGCTCGTTCAATCAGAATTCTGTATTTCCCCAGAACTGAATACGTATATGAATCTAGATTTTTTTATCAGTAACAAAATGACAGAAGAATCAATTTGCTATTTTGAATAGTATAGTTTTGGGTGAATTCAAAGTGTAAGCTAACTAAGCTTACACAACTAGAAGCCCGGGCCTGTGGTTTCTTAACTACCGTAACTGATCTATGGAGGGTAGCTACAAAATATATACTACGTAGGCTAATACAAGACTTGACAGAAAGTATGAACTTCTATTCTTATCGATAATTAGACCATGGAATTATATATATGAAGGTCCAGCTCAGCGACAAGCCGTGTACCAGATCGCGTACTTCCGGTTACTTCCAAACGGCGGCCATGTTCTTGTTTCAACTGCCAGTTGGAGCTACTCAGGGGTTTGTAATTCAGCAAGGCCTACTATATCATTACATATTACGTAAAGATAGAGAAGGCCTTGAATTAACTAAATATAATAAATATATAACACTAAATATATAACACATTTTGATAGGCCCACACCTGACAACAATCAGCTTGAACAACGAACATGGTCGCCGTTAGACACTATTTAATGTCATCAAGTGGTACGAGTTTTTAACACAGATTTAAACCTCCAGGATGACACTACGTACTATATACAACTCCTTACCTGCTTCTTGCTTCGTGTGACCCGGGAGGTGAAGGGACATATCAGACCCGGTTCGATCCCCGCCACCGTCCATCTTTACAGGGGTTTTTCGTGGTTTCCCTCTGTAGTCTAGGCTGATGCCGGGATGGTTCCCACAATATAGGCCACGACCGCTTCCTTCCCACTATCCTTCCCATTACCCATAAAACCTTCATTTCACCATCCCATCATCTCATTAATAATTCATCCGATGACAATAGATCGCAATCATCATTACAGTGCGTCGTTAAAACCCAATAAATTAAAAAATTAATTATACAACTCCTTAATCGGTGACAGATCGGATCAGACAATATCCAAACCGTCGACGGTAAAACCAAATCTGAAATCATTTCCACTCACCGAGCACGATCGTTGAGCAGTGATTCATCCTCGTCTCTCTCTCTCTTTCTCTCATCAGAGGAACGTCGCCTGCTCGAAACGGAGACAACCGGCGAAGAGGTCAACCGTCGAGGAGGGGGAAAACGGCGCTGGCGGCGACCAATCACGTGCATCAGCGTCAAGAAGTTCCCGTCGTGCAAACAGTCGTGATCTCGCTGCGACGTCACGTTACGTTGTACGACTGCGACGGGAGGGCTGAACGTCGAAGCGGTATCGATGCCGCAATCCATCAATTCTAAAATATCAGGATCGATGTTTCGGATTTATTTTTCGTTAATTATTCACATTTCCGAAATGAATTTCTAGATTCGTTCTCAGTACTGAATAGTACCTAATGTTATCACTAGTTAGTGTTAGTATTAGTGTTAGTTAGTGTTCTTTATAAATAATTACGAGTGATATGCAAATTCACAATATCGAGAAGAGAAAGAGAAATACTGGTACGGTACTTCATTTTTCAACATTTAAAAAAATTTGCTTTCTGCACAAAATCAAATCAGTCTAGTGCAGGTCTTTCGGTATCTTTAACAGTCTCCCCTGGGCCCCGCCCCATTCATTAATTGCTATGTACCGTTACTTTTATCATATTTTAAACCTGGATACCGGTAAATGTGCAGTGTAGCGTCAACATTTTCGGTGGTTTTGAGCGCTTGATTTTCGGTTATATCCACATGAATTCTGTAGTAACTGAATGATGTATTGGTTGAACAATACATTTGTTTTATATTTTCTCTACAACGGTATAATTTAAAATACCTCCTAAGAATGCTGACTGGCAAGGTTTTGGCTGCACCTGTTCGACATTGACTCTACACTGTACATTCATCAAAAATTGTCATAATAATAATAATTTTATAATGTGAATTGAGATTTGTTTATAACGTATGAAAATTGAAGTTACGAGCTAGGTCAACATTGAGGATAAGGTTTTTAAAGTACACCATCATCCATCATAAATAGGCAAGCAAGAATAATTTTGAAATCGTAAAAAAACAGTTGACCTACGGAAATCTACGATAGGAGAAATTTGAGGTTGAATACGTGTTGTGTTAAAAAGGTGATTCATGTCAATTGACTGGTCTGTTTTTTCTGTTTTTTTTCCTGGCTATTCAATTCTGCTGCCAAGCTACGATTCTGTTCATCTCAACTTTTCCGTAACTTAGTTTTTCAGACTGAACTCCTTAATATCAATCTATTGGTCGAAATACTACCGTTATTTGGAAATTATTCAATAAAAATGTACTTAAATACATAACCTGTAAAATCGTTGACATGAAGTCTACCATTACAATTCTCATCACAGTAACGTCGTATAAATCGAAACTTCTACGTCAATTTGTAAAATCAGTAACGTTTTTTCTTCAAGTGGTCAATTGACCTGAAATATTTTAACCGAGAATATTTCATCGCATGATGGTCATTGATAACAAGACTGTGGAAAACTTGGCATTCTGGTTTCAAATTTGTCGATTTCTTATGTCACGTTATAACAATTCATGATTTTTTGTCTTTCATGACCTTCGTAATATTGTAACAAACCAAAAAATGTTGATCATTTATCAAACATTTTAATAGAAACATACTCAATACTTTAACAACATACTGGTAGAAAAAATCAAACTACAGTAGAACGTCGCTTATACGACTTTCAGGGGACTGAGAAAAAAAATCGTATAAATGGATAAACGTATAAATGATTTATTAATGAATCTGGGTTCAAACATTTACCCACTGCATAATCAATGGTTTTTTTTTGGTCTTTATTTTCTTGTGTATGATGTTTTTGATCTGGTCTGTAAGTAATGACGCGTCACAGCTCTCCCCTCCGCCCCCTCACCAACCATCAAGCCACTACAGCATGCCATTATGTCCTTGACAGCTCTCAGATGACATGTGCTTTGTGAGAGACAGACGCAGACATTTACCAATGCTCATAGCAACCAATTAACACTGTCCAGGCGACTCCTAGTGTGGCATTTACTTCAAATGTTTGACATGACATTGACAGAATTACATTTTTTTGTTTTTCTGTCCCTGTTAGAAAAGGAATATTATTGAAATGACATTTGACTTCAAACAATGAAAAGCGATCATCATTGCCTTTTTAAAATACTTCGATTTTGAAATCACTTCTTGTTGACATGAAAGAAATGCGCTCCTGCACACGCCTTACATACCCCCTCCCCCCCCCCTAGCCCCCTCCCACACATTATCAGCTGTCACTGGCTGGGCAAATGTGCCAGTGTGATTGCAACATTCTTGGCAGTGTGCTTCCAAACCTTGAGGTTGGAGGTCCTGTTGCTCTAAAGAGTGATGATTGGTTTAGGAAAATGATGCGTCTCTTCATGTATATTAAGTGATTTAGGACTAGACAATATCTATAAATATTTTTGGGGGTGGGAAAAACCTGGGTAGGAGTGAAGAAGTCATGATGAGGTGGTATTTTTACTAGGATAAACAGGTGTGCTTACGCATGTGTTGTTTACGTTTTTGGGTTTTCACGACTTTATGATGAACACATGACTAGAATTATTGAAAATGTTGGAAGGAGACAAGAAATTCAGTTGTATATACGAAAAGTCGTGAATAAATGAGTTGTATAATGGAAGAAATTTAACATGTAGTCTTATGGAGAATGGTTGGGACCACCTGGAAAAGTCGTATAAATGTAAAAATCGTATAAATGAGAATCGTACAACTGACGTTCTACTGTATAAAAGATGTTTTGAAAAAATACACTGATTCTTGGATACTAGCTATCGTACCGATAGATCAGCCACTGTGACGTCGCCCTTGCTATCAGTATTTCTAAAGCAAAGTCTCTTTAGAGCTATGTGATGGTGACGTTGAATTTGTAGGTTATTTATCGGATCTTACAGTTATGCATAATAGACCCTAGCCCTGGTTGAAGTTCAAACTACATGTGTATGGTGAAATTTTTATGTATCGTCTTTCAAGGTACCATCCGTGAAAATCCAAAAACGAACCATCCGTGCAGGCAAACGGTCCATCCAGGAAAATTCAATATTGGTCAAATGGGAGTGGGGTGGGACAACATGAATGATAGAAGGGGGGAAAACAATTGATTGGGGAACGTTGCATAGAGATTTTATTGTACAGTTAACCATCGTTATTCCAAACTCGGTTAACCCGAAATTTGACATATTTTTAACTTGAAGTCGGTCTCTGGCTGAAAGTATGAGCATTTTAATTTCAAAAATATGGTTAATCTGAATTCCATCTAATCTGTCATTCAAACCAATATTTCGACCCTTCAATTGCTTTAGCACTGTTTTCGTATTGGATAATTCGAAATAGTTCGACTGAATTCCTTGAATTAATCATTACTTTGCCAATTTAAATCATTTTTATTTGACGCGTAATTATAGGCCGAATGAATCACGTTGAGCTTTGTGTGTCATCCAACTGAATGGTCTGACCTTGATGAATGTAACACTATGCTGGGCTCGAAACGTTCGTTCGTCACACCATCGACTCGGGACGGCCGAGTGCTAATAGAAGTGGGTCACACGACGATCGCGTGTCGTCGGAGCTAGCCGAGTAAACACTATCAGTGAAGCCTTAGCAACAGGTTCTGTTACGTAGTATCGGCCGGTCACCTAACTTTCTCTCGCGCGCAACACAAAATTGACTCAATTCTAAGCGGGAAGAGTGATGATTCTCGTGGAAAGAGTTCTTTGGTGGAACCAAATTTTTGTAGATCAAAATCATTTTTTTGGGTCCCTTCCATTTTGGATTAACGAGGTTTTACTGTATAGGATTACTGTGACGTTATACTTTTACAGGGTTCATGTGAGACATGTTGTACAAAAAATACTTCAGTGCGCAGGTGACGTGAAAAAATTACATGTTACAAGTATTTTGGACAAATTTGTTGTCACACAAAAAAATGTTGTGAATTATCGAATTGAAAACTAGCAGTTGAACGGCATGATGGAATTTGTAATGCTGTACAATACATTTTTGTTTTCAATTTTACTACCGGTAGCTGGTTTCATAGCTCTCGAATATCATTCCATCGGTATGATAGCTATAATCCCAATTTACTCCAAGGTGTCCTTGACTTATTAATAATTATAAACAATTATTGAATAACTTGATACGGTAGATAGCTATTTGTATATAAAATTACGTAGTACGGACGTAGAGGTACGACTACAGCATATCGATGCCATAATGTATTGTAACTTCAATATCAATGTTTGCAAGTACGTTGCCGGAGGTTCATAGTGACATGGCATAAAGTTGACGGTTTCGGTATATTGGGTATAGATATAATGTGAGCACTCACAGTCCCATGATACAGTAAATATATGCTAAGTGATTATTAGGGATGACATCGATTCTAAAAATCGGGAATCGATTCTCTATGCTCCAGAATCAATTGAAAATCGATTTTGAAAAAAAAAAAAAATGAAAAAAAAGTTTTTTCTCAAAAAAAGTAGTGTAGGGGCCTAATTTGAAACTTTTTTTTTCAACCTTCCCAAGGCGTTCACGTGAAAAATAGCTGCTAGAGACTTCTTTGAACTGTTCTGTACCACTCGGGTATTTACGTCAACGCTCCTCTGTCTGTCTCGGCTGTCAGACGTAACCGAAAGGATAGCTTGTGTCCAGATAGTAAAATCTCAACAATACAGAATAATATGGACAGCAAAATGAGCACTTATTGCGACGTAAAAAAGTACAGCACTGAACCAGATTTTTTTTTTTTTTTGGAAAAATCGATTTTTTGATTTGAGAATCGTTTTACATCAGAATCGATTCTTAATCGATTTTTGATTCATCGATGTTATCCCTAGTGATTATTAAGGACAAGCATATTCTAGCCAATGATATCCTATGAATAATTAAACAATTGTGTCACTGCCATCCATAATTAATTAACACAGCTCATTTTGACATTTTGCTCAACCAATACATGTATATAGTGAGATTTTCAAGTGAGATATGAGATGCAATTGAATGTTAATCAAGTAACTTACAGCTGATGGCCATTTTGAGTGAAGAAGGCCAAATCTTACCTAAACTCATCAAATATTGCTTTTAAATAATAAAATTCAAACAGCTTAATAAATAAATAAAATGACTTTGTTCAAGTAACATATGGTAAGCTTCTTGTTTGGCAATTTTAAATAAAATAAAATTATATAAAAAATATAGGCTCATAAAATAAAAATAAATAAATTTCAATAAATTTATAATATAAAATATATAATATTAGGCCTATTTATAATTTATAATGTTATAATAAACTATAATTATAATGAAATATATTATTTTAAATGAAATTAAATAAATAAACCGTTGAATACATTTGAATCGACTCTCAAGGCCACTGCCTTACGAGCCATCAAACGTATTCGATTGGTTCACAAGATTTACCGGAGAAGGGAGAAACTGTTGTCTTGTCACTATGAACTTTGGGATTCTGCGAGAGGGTACTATAGGACTACTTGTTGAAGGGAGCAAAGAGGTTACATTATCTAATATCATTCATAATATAGGCCTACTTGACATTATGTAAGAGTGACGCTTGGGAATATGGCGCATATATTTCTAGAAGAATTTAACTCCTAAAATATTTGACTAAATTAACTTTGTAAAAGCAACAAGTCTAAAAAAATTGTTGGTTTGCTTCACCTGAAATTGTTTGAATAATTTGATTGTTATTGATATCTTCTGAAAAAAAAAAAATTTATAGGCCTACTTGAATATACCTACTACTCTACAAGTAAATTATTTTTTAATATCCTTACAAACACCGGTAATTTAAAATGATTCCTTGTTTACGTAGATTTTTTTCAGTATTTTTGTAACGTTCAAATGCATCATAATTCATAACAATTGACGCAGTGACATAGTGGTTCTTCATGTCTTGAAAACCTTTCAAATAAAACTTCAATAGAATTTTAATTATAAGCTTTCACTGTTCAAACGCTATATTTTCCTACGAAAAGAAACTTACCTAACATTCAATAAAACAAACACATTCAAGGAAAAGTTGTAAAGCTAATACGTCATTTCAAATAATACACTCACGCGGACACACCGACTTTCATTGAGCTCAAGTTTTTCAGTAGTTTATTGAAAGTTGATCAACGGTTAACCTTCATCTTCCTTGGTTACCGAAATATTTTTTTTTATATTGGGTTTTAGCGACGCACTGTATTGATGACTAAGATCTATTCGCGTCCGATTTAATTTTACTGACTAATCAGTCTCGAGAATATCTTGACTGACTATTGAAATACCGAGCCCTGGGGTAGTTTGCTTTGCTCCGTACAATCCCCGATGCATTTATAAATACAACTTCTGCCGTACTACGTAAATCTGGATTATAGTGCCATCGATTCGTTAACGAATCAAAAAATGACAAGTACAAAGAAAAAACTAGTAAGTTTTAAAATTTTACGCTAATTATGTTCTAACAATACGGGCTCATTAGCTTAAATCATTGTACCAGTAACAAATAATACTGTATTGTATATTATGTACTATCAATGAAATAAATGTAATATAAAAGTGCAATTAGTGTCAATTTTTTTATTATGATGATAGTCATAATATCAAGATCGAATATTAAGGTGGTAAGATCGCCCTTGTGGTGCCCCGTCCAAACGATCCTATCTTTCATCCATAGCTTTAATTGGGGAACAATGATTTTATATCAAGTTTCGATGTTATTAAAAAGATATATAATAATTAGACGAGCTATAGCGAGGATTCAATTTGAAATACTGAAAAAAATTGGTGTTCGTTTTTATGTTTTGTTTTTTTTTAATGTTTTTTTGTCGGTTCTCCACAGGTCAAACGGCTACAGATATCAACTTCAAACTTTCTTTCATTATGGTTCCTCATCTAACTTGGATCTGTATAGTTTTGTGGCATTATTGTATGATAACTTTTTATCAATCACTTCTTATAATGATGACGTTTACAACGTATTCAGATTATTACAGAAATACATTGAATCATTTTCTTGACGGGTTGACGTAATTAATAACTACCTTTGACGAACAAATTATTTAAGGATGGATTAGGAGAAGGATATTTATTATTTAATCTGTGTCGCCATAGTAGGCCTATGCCTGATTATTATTATACCGGTACCGTTTCCAGCAAAGCGACTATTAATATTATTATTGGATTTCAAAGCCATCACAACTGCTCGCAAGGCTTGTCAGAGGCGTCGTGAAACCGGAATATTCGTTCGCGCTCCTGCTCAAATCCGAACAGGTCGGTCAGGTAGTTTGTTAGTACCTTCATGAGCCGCAAAATCGCGCAAAACACTCAACAGGTTTTGTAGCGCTCCAAGTATCTCGCCAGGGGTACTACCGCTAAAACCGGCTGACTTTTAGACAATGGGATGGGGTCTCTATCTAAACCTCCATACTCAGGCCCGGTTTCATCAACTTCAGTTCGAACTTGGCTTTGTAAAACTTGGTTCAATGATAAACTGGGTTTAATAAGTCGTATTAAAATAGTATAAACTCAGTTTAGGTCAAATCTAATCCCAGTTTAGGCTTCATGAAACGGCTTCATGAAACGGCTTCCTAAATATAAACCTGGATTAAATATTTAAACCGGGTTTAAACTCCAGTTAACAGTTGGTGAAATGAGGCGGTGCAGCTTTGATGGTAGTGTTCTTGTGTTAGGGGACACTACTGCGCCAGAACCTCTTGTCGAGTCTACCACGAAGCTACTTGCTGAAAATTAGGGGATGAGATTCTTTCCTTTTTTTTTTTGTGCGAAATTTTGTACTAAAAACCATGAATAAATAAATAAATGAAAAATTATCATCATAGCATTGAGTTAAACTCAAATGATAAACTCAATGATCATAGTCACCAATTGTTCGGAATGAGGTTATGTTGAGGTAACGGCGTTGTATGCCTCCCTCATTCAAGATTATAAGGATTATTGCAGCGATGTCTTACCTTGTGTGTTACCCTCTGTTCTCAGCTTCAAATATAAAAATGCTATCGTTTTTGCTAGTTTTCTATAAGGAAAGTGAGAAATAACAAGCATAACTCGTTAACACATTTCGCACTCTTTTTGAATTTCTGACAGTTGTCACATCTCTGCATTCTGGCGACAAAATACGCAACTAATAGCGGCGGAAATTTAAACAGCTGTTCATAATTTTACGTCACAAATTTAAAAATAAAACTGTATCCTTGAACCAAACTTACGGTTGAATTTAAAATTTTCGTAATAAAATGTCAGATATTATACAGTGGCAAAGACACATTACACACTAGTTGCTTACTGCTGAAGTTAAGCAATTTATCTTCATCTCAAATTTCAACTAGGCCTAATAGCAAATTAAACATGTCAAAAGGGGAATGGAAAATTGATGAAAATGATGAAGGTAAGGAAGGTTGGTTATTTGGCTTATCCCCTTCTCATCCAGAAGAGAACCTCCTGGACCGATTACAGGAAACTCTTTTTTCGTATGACAAAGGTTTCTCTTACATGCTAGAACAAGATTGAATTAATTTTGATTTAGCCGCAATACACTAAAATACAAAGATATCAACTTGACATTTAAAAAAAATATCTTTCATTCTAGAATAATCAGTATTATTAGCAACTTGTAAAATGAATTAATATATATTAGGCCTATATGTACGGTGCCATACATTAATTAAAATATTTTCAAAAGGCTCAATTATATTTATTTCTTACATCAATATATTGATTATATTTCCAAATATAATTTAAAATAAAGAATGAAAATTTGAAAAAATGAAGCTGAACTGAGACGTGAAAACTTGTGCTGAGGTGCAGAAGAAATCACGTGTACATTAGAAACCCAATCAGTAATCTATGTTCAGTTTCATAGAACACATTTTCACAAATACCGGTATAAGAGCTAATTATAAATGAACACTGGTATTTGTATTTGTAAACATTCTTGCAGATGTGCTAGATGCTCGGTGGCAAGATATTATTCTATCGGATAATTTTCGGGAATTCTAAAAATTTCTTAATTATTTCTTAATTAGGAAAACGCCATATAAACGTTGTTAGACGAGCGGATAGTAATAGTATGTCGACTTTTATGGCCAAACTTTTGCCTACATTCGCCAATTGGGTGACATTTAATTCAGAAATGGGTAAAAACTGCTTCGAGTGGTACCAATTTAGCACATTTTATGGTTTTTCTTCATAATGGCTCACCCGATCAAGCTGAAAGTTTTCAGAAATATGTATCAAAATGAAACCCAACTTCACGCAAATTTTTTTTTTTTTTTAAATAAAAATATTTCCTTTTTTTTCTGTCGTGTTTTTCTAATGGGTATTTTTGAAATTTCTAAAATTCATAAAAAAAAAAGTTAACATCCAATATTGCCACAAAACTATATAGATCCAAGTTAGATGAGGAACCATAGTGAAAAAAAGTTTGAAGTTGATAGCTGTAGCCGTTTGACCTGTGGAGAACCGACAAAAAAACAAAAAAAAAACATAAAAACGAGCACCAATTTTTTTCAGTATATCAAATTGAATCCTCGCTAAAGGTCGTCTAATAATAGGCCTATTATTATTTTTTCAGTTTATATAATGGTATTCATTAAAATGTATATAAAATATAATAATATTATTATTATCATTATTATTCATCTTTATCTAATTCTTATTTAGTTGAAAATTATAGCATCTATATATTTTATTCAAGCTGTCTTCATCGATTGTGAAGAAGAGGCATTCGAGGATGACACGTCACACGATTATAGTCACTGGTGCGATTTGCCAGACTTGATTCTCGAACAAGTGTTCAGCTACTTGACGATAAGAGAACGGTACTACGCGTCGATGGCGTGCAGGAATTGGAACCGGACATTCCGACTTCCATACGTGTGGTCAACGTTTGTTCTCGAGGACAACACGCTGACCCGACGCAAATTCAATTACTATTACGGCTGGCAGGTAGGTTATCCAAATAGCTGGGAGAGAATATTCAAAGAAGCATCTTAAAGGTACATTCATAGAGCCAATGCAACATGAATTTGCCGTGCCGTCAAAATGAATGAGCCAATCACAGACTTGCCGGGCTTGTCGGGCACCGTGGCCTTGAAAGTTGAATGAAGTTGAACATTTTGCCGGACGACAGAATTGACGTGATGACGTAGACGACATCACGGCCACTTTTATACTCGAACTGTGTGTTCTGCGTACGGACTATCGACTGTCAAGCTCGATCACTATCGACGTTGCCATGGTTATCGCATCGATTCAATATATAATTTCCTTGAGTCGGCGATAGTTTGCCGTGGTAGTATGAACGGTACCAATCATTTGACGTCCAACGGCACCCGACAAGATTGCCGGCCGGCAAAAATGCCGTGGCTCTATAAACTTACCTTTAGTCTTTTTTTTTGCAAATATGCTCATGATGAAGGCCTACGACTTTAGTTCCTATATTCCTTTTTTATTTTCACGGTATAGCTAGTCTAAATATTTCAAATGACAAAGTTCTTACTTTGTACAAAAATTAAACTACCATTACAACTGGCAGGTAGGTTAACCAAACATTGGAAGAGAGTACGCAAAGACTCCTCGTTAATCTTTTTTCGCAAATGTGCTCTTGATGTATGATCACAGTACGTATATTCATATTTATTTTTACGGTACAGATAGTCTGAATATTTCAAATGACAACAGCTCATTTGTCTAAAAATCTCCTTTCTTTAGCAAATCTAAACACCAAGCAAATAATTAAACAATAGATCACTGATTGGCAATCAATAATAAAAAATAATAATGAAAAAATAATTAATAACGAGCCGTATATCAATATTCCTCACGAGGTGAAGCATTTCTGAAGTACGTAGTTCTATTTAACAACCTAAAATATTAAAGTACTGACATAATTGTGTTTAAAAATTACCATCTACGTCATTTTTTAGTGAATTTTCTTACATTTTTTTTCATAACCACAATTGGTTGTTCAAAATTCAACATTACTGAGTAACATCACAAGAAATAAAAGAAGTGACATTTCCTAAATTCTAGTATGTGCTAGACCACTACCGTACTCAAATGTGCATAACGAAAGTCGGCCGCAATTTCCGCCGCCTCGTCTTCGAGCCGATGATGAACTTCTACAACTTGTACGAGTTCATGAACATGATCTCATACTACTCGGAGCGGACCGACGAGGAGGGCATGGCGTACGGCGTCGGCCCGAAGATACACACGCTCACCTATCACTTTCCATGTAACATGGCCGCCAGAGACGACGACGAGAGAGCGAGGACTTTCGGGACAGGAGGTCAGTTGACGATTATTATTTCCGCAACTATAAAAACGTTCTGTGTAAGTAAAGGGTTGTTGAGTATACACAGTAGTTATGACTTTTAATCAAAGCTGATGTGAAATAACAATCACTACGGTCATCTGGACCTATTCGGACCTAGTGTGCGTCACACAGTACCATGAGAAGGGGAAAAGAACAGTCATCTACGGGTAACTCAAGGCTCTTGAATATTTTGGCAACAACCATAGTAATTGCGCACAGCAAGTAATTTCTCATGCACAATGAAACTGAAGATAGTTTCAACATTTTATTAATAGAGTTTTTAAAAATTTCAAACATTAAAATATCTTGTAAAATTAATTAGTGAGTCTATAAAGATTACGAATATGTTTTCTTTCCTTTGCTCTTGGGCTAACCAAATTGTACAATTGATATAGCATAACTTTGAATTGCGCTGAACAAATTAATGTTCAAACTTCCAAGTTTTTCAATATTTCATAAAAAGAAATATATTTTGTCGAAATTTATTGAATAAATTGACCGTTTTTTAACGGTCAACCTAACCTCAATTATCAATACACTCGTATCAGTGTAACTTTCTACTCTATCCAGGTAAGCTGCTGGAATCGTTGAAACGACTAATGGGCAACCTAGTATCGTTGCGTCATCTCGAACTTACGGACTTGTTATTGGAACCAATCGAAGCTCAACATTTACTAGACGAAATCTGCACAACGTGCTGCCTGACATTGCAAACGCTGGCGATCATCAACACGACGAAACTTAAATACCAGATACTACACGCGGGTGTTTTTCTTAACCTTCAGGTAAGTGACTTGGCAGTATTGATCTGAAGTTGTCACGATCAATAACGGTAAATCAAACGTTGGATTTGATAGACACAAAAAGCAAATAAAAATGCCGGAAATGTGGGCCCTTACCGCGACTGCCACTTGGAATAACGTCCTATGCCTGGTTGGCTAGCTCCTTAGGACTACGACTTTGATTAGTAAATCATAAATATTCACTAGAAGAGCTAAATACTATGACAATACAAGATATAACAAAGTCACACTGTCTTCGACTTCATTAACTTGACATTTTTGTAGCCCTCCTCAAAAGCAGTGTTAGGATTTTGTGCTAACAATGGAAACATACACAAACTGAACATGTTGCGATAGAACGTGACTCTTCTTGTGAATATTAACTAATCAAAGTCCTAGAACAGTATATTTAGCATAGCTAGACTTCAGTAACATCTATTAGTTGATCGTACTTGCAACAAAAATATGACCGCACATTACGATAATATTAATATTATTACATAAAATTGCTATAGTTGCCGTGCCGTGCCTTTGCTTGGCCTGCCTGGCACCTTCGCTTGCCGTATATATACACACAGCTAGCTCACTTTCCAATATCGGAAAACGAACGTGACTAAATACAGTCGGAAGAATCTACATTCTGCATGCCTATTAAATATTTAAAAAAATATTAAAGAGTTCTTAATTCGAATTTCAAAATAGAAAGCATCCGTGTCATGTTATTTTTGGTGGGATATCGACGTGATTATATACCATTGCTTCGCGTGTGTAAATAGTTTTAATGGAAGTCCGCCTGATTGAAAAGAAGATTCACACGAGATTTCGGTCGTTATCTTATCGTAATATCATCTGTAATCATATAAATATAATCACAGTAATATTATCTGATGACAATGTTTACACATTGAAAAATGTACTACAACAGCTAATAAAATACAATACAATACAATACAATACAATACAATACATGTCAAGTCGCTCCTGGTGTTTGTGTATTGAAATACATGTAGTTGCATGCGCATACTTCTGGTTCCCGACGGGTAGAGAGAGACATGTAAAAATAGCAGTTGCTATAAAAGCGACAAAATCTAAAAGTGCTTGAAGCGTATTTTTACAACATTTCTTCTTGTTGAGCTCGACAAACTAATGTTCAAACTTCAAGTTTTTCAATATTTCATAAAAAGAAATATATTTTGTCGAAAATGGTTGAATAAAGTTTTTAAACGGTCAATCTAACCTCAATTATCAATGCACTCGAATCAGTGTAGCTTTCTACTCTATCCAGGTAAGCTGCTGGACTCGTTGAAACGACTAATGGGCAACCTAGTATAGTTGCGTCATCTCGAACTTCATACATTTTCTATACATTTTGTGTTGTTTGATTATGCTTTTGAAAAGACGACAAAGCGCTACAAACATCTGAACCTGCTATGTTTTAATGTATTGGCAATATATAGGCCTACGCTATATGTGGAATAAAAGCATTATAGATGCTATTTTCTGCAGAATATATCAATTGGGAAATAAACAGGTGGAGTCAGTTGAGGAATTTTGAAAACAAAAGCGCATCTGCGAATGATGGTGGCAGATGAGACGAAGCCTTGAACTGGGTCACACCAGTTCACTAAAACCATCAATTTGAGTGTTCCACTCACTTGTATGCCTATTGTACGTTGAATAATGGTTTTGAGGGCCTACCGTCCTGTTGTAACGCTACAAAACATGATGTTTCAAAATAATAGATGCACCAAAGTGCTACTTTTCAAATTCTAAATGCTATGAAAAGAAAAAATAGAAGCTATATTTACATGTTTCTACTGACGGGAGATTGTAGGTTATAGGCTCTCCTCGTGATTGGTGATAACGACGTGATTCGAAACATAGACGCCGCAGCAACGAAAGTGTTAAAACTTATTTTACACTTGCAGCTAGTCATTCTATTGCGTAGGTGTAGAAGTGATGCTACTGGGTTGTCTCTATACTGTGGCTCTAGTCTCTTGAATCTAGTTAGGCTTGGGAGTAATTTTAGATGGCAGTCGCGGTAAGGGCCGTGGAGTTGAAGAAAATTGTTATAGAGACTTGTATGATATTTTAGATGATGATCAGCTGTTATTTGGGGGTACAAATGAACAGATAGATGAATGATGATTAAAAAACCCATGATTTATGCCCTAGTTTGACTTGACTTCAGTTTCTAAAGCAGTGTCTAAGCTGACTGGGCTAGGTGAGCAGTTGCCATTTTATTTCATACAACTCTATTAAGGTTCAATACAGAATCCACTGAATGAATAAGTGTCAACCTCGTGAATTATGTATATATATGGAAAAATATCAGAAATCTTTTGCTTCTTGATTTTATTTTTAAATCTAAAAGTAAAATGTATTCATACATAAAATTTAGTTGGTATATTTTATCAATATCAACGTACCAGTATATATATATATACGTTATTAAATATCTGTTTGCAAGACAAAGATTGGGTTTCAAGAAATAGGTAAATAGGTATTTAAAAACTGGAATACAAAATCAAATATTCAATACAAACAATTTTTAGGCACGCTTTTCCAAAAGTCCGTTGACAAGTTTGTTCGGCTTGAATAAAATATTAAAATGTAAATATTTCAGTATCTTGAAGGCTGAAATTTTCTATAAAAATTGAACAAAAACTTCACTTTGGAGCACTTTGAAGTTCTGAACACTGGTGACACAATGTAACATGTTTTAGTAGTCACCCAATGCCCAACTTCCATCGGTCTGATATTCTTATATTTCAAGAACGCATCAACACATTCGATATCACGTCACTTTCAAGTTGCGAGTTCGATCGCAAATCTCCGACTATTCCAAGGTCGTTCTCACGCCCCGCCGTCTCCGGTTCCAGGTGCTCGTGATGTCTCCGCAGAACATCGGCGCCGACTTGATCCAGCTGCTCGGCGACTCTGCCCTGCGCCACCTTCACGTCGTGCAGAACCGTTACACGCCGCTCGACGCCAACTTCGTGTCGGTCGACTCCAAGGCGTGGCGCAGGTGCCGTCGCGCCAACCCATTCCTCTACGTCCACCTTGAGCTGTTCGACACCAAAGACAAGACCGATGTTATTTATCAGGAAGGAGCGCCCGTGCACACGATAATGTACGATACCGAATATGCCAAGGTAAGCTGCGGGCCGAGAAAAATACAAATCAGTGTTTTTTTTTATTTATCGAATTTTACAATGAATATACAAGGTAAGCTGCAGGTTGGAGAATCATTTGGTCCAACTAAAAATAGATTGTAGGCATACAATGCATATTATGAGTGTTGTGTGATGAAATAAAACAAAAAATTCCCAAAAAACTAAAAAAACTGTTACGAGTGTCCAAATTCCTCAAGTGAGATTTTGTAACAAAAGGTCAAAAAGGTGGCTTTCATTTATTTACATTGGGTTCAACAATGCATTGCAATGGTAACTAAAATCTATTGACGGTGGATAAATGGTTAATGAGATGGTGGGATGATGAGATGAAGGTTTCTTAGGCAATGGGAAGGAATATGAGGAAGAAGTGGTCGTTGTTCATACTGTATTGTAGGAATCATCCCGGCATTGGCCTAGACTATAGAGAGAAACCAGAAAAGCCTCTGAAAATATGGATGGTGGTGAGGATCAAACCGAGACTCGATCTACTCGCACCTCTCGGAATGAATTGTGTGGTCTTACGGCGCTTCAACGGCAAGGTTATTTCGTCACCCGGAGTGAGTGCGTTAGTACTGAACTACTTGTGCCGGTAAGTCACTTCTGGTTGTACGATTAAGGTATGTTTACTCTTGAGCTTTGAGCAACAAGCAACATGCTCTGAGCAACCGGCAACGTGCGTTGACCAATCAGAGAACGAATTTATTACACTGTTGGTTATAAAACGGTTTAGTCGAATCGATTGAAGGCACGTTTACTCTCAAGCTTAGTGCTACGAGCAACATGCTTTGAGCAACCGACAACTTGCGCTGACCAATCAGAGAGCGAGTTTCTCACGGTTGCACGGACACTTGCTACATGCGCCAAGAGATGGGCTATGTTCATATTTTCTAGAGACAACATGCGCTGAAACCCAAAATGCAACGGGAAGTTTTGTTTACTTGTCTGAACTGTCAGACCCAATTCATCGACTGCTATTCATGAACCGGTCTGCACGAGATATTTTATCAGTTTTCGGCACTGTTATTTGGGTAATAATGGTCCAACAGTATTAAAAAGCTCAAATAGTTTGATTGGATGAGCGTAGCGAAGACTCAATTTCTGTACTTGAAAAATCGAATGTGTTTTTTTTTTTTTTTTTTTTGTTCGCGCTCTACAGGTCAAACAGAAATTCAGATCATAATGAAACTTGGCACACACATGAACCCCTATCTGACTTGATGCTGTATAGTTTTGAGGCAAAATCGGTTCAACAATTCTTGAGATAAATCATTTTGAAGTTTTCAAAAAACCCATATGAATAAGCCAGGCGGAAAAAATTACAAAGTGAATGTTCTCCGAAATTTTTCAAATTTTCACAGAACTCGAACAACATAATAATACACATTATTACGGACTATTACAATAATCGGATGTGACGTTTCGAAGTAAAAAATTAAAAAATGCGATTTTTATTATGTTCAATTTCATTCATTAGAATAGCCTACGAATACTATCAATTAAATCAAAGCAACAAGTGGCACCACTTGATTGTAAACGATTAAAACAAAGCCTTCTTTATTATCATATGAATTAATAATGGAAAATAAGATGGCAGTGATGTAATGGTTTGGATCTCAAGGTGTATATATATATATATATATATATATATATAATAACCAATCCAAAGATAAGTTGATATGTTCCAGCTCATCCATCAACGCGGAAACACATAACGCGTTTGCCTAGTTGTATACACATACTGGAAGTTGAAAGAATGTTTCATGGTAACATAACTACAATTTGAAGTCTAACTATGACGTCGTCTCAGCACTCCAACAGTAAACGTATTCCTGCGCTGAGCGCATTTTGCCGGTTTCTCGAAGCATGTTGCACCTACCACGAAGCAGAATAGTAAACGAACCTTTACGAAGTATGCTACAGCGATTGCGTTTATTTCGCCCGCAGGTTCAAGCCGATTGCGTGACCAAGGCAATCGACCATTACAAGAACGAACTGCGAGTGTACGCCCACCGCGGTCTGCCTCGATTCTACCAGGCCAAGTCTTTCCACGAGCGCTGCGACTCTCCGCTACTACTGTTGTGCAGGCAGTGCCCGTATCTACACACCTTGGTAGTGATGCGTGCTGCCCCCTGTGATCCTGGTTGAACACTAACACGTGTGTGTTGTACGAATAACAACGCATTTGACTTGATCCTACAAATGAGTTTGTTCTAACAACTACAAAAACGCAGACAAACGCGATATTTGAAATGTAATTGACAACTACACACCTTGGAAGTGACGCGTGCTTCCCCCTGTAATCCTGGTTGAACACTAACATATGTGTGTCGTACGAATAACAATGCATTTGACTTGATCGTACATATGAGTTTGTTCTAACAACTATAAAAACGCAGATGAGCGCGATGTTTGAAATGTAATGGAAATGTACACACCTTGGAAGTGACGCGTGCTTCCCCCTGTAATCCTGGTTGAACACCAACACATGTGTGTCGTAAGAATAACAATGCATTTGACGTGATCGTACACATGAGTACGTTCTAACAACTAGAAAAACGCAGATGAGCGCGATGTTTGAAAAGTAATTAAAATCTAGCACCTTGGTAGTGATGCGTGTCATCCTCGTTGAACATTAATTCGTGTTTTACAAATAACAACGTATTCGGTGTGAACGTGGACGTAGATGTACTATGTGTTTGTTTCAACTACTTGGGAATGCAGCATATGCGTTGATAAGCGATGAGCGAAGATCATAAGATCTAAGCGAAAGATAAGATGAGCGAGATATTTGAAATGTGATCGAAATCAATCTACACACCTTGTTAGTGACACGTGCTTCCCTCTGTGTTTTTAACTGAATACTGACACGTTTTTTCATAGGAATAACAATGAATAGCGTTATCGTAGATAATTGAATTGATTGAATGAAGTTAATTTATTGAATAGGCCTAAATGAGGTAAGGTAATTCAAATTTTGAAGGATTTAAATCAGTATTTTTTTATATTCTCAAATATCTTGAAGAATACATAACCTTGAAACTAGATTTCAACGAATAATTATTACTAAATATCTACAAACGTTACGGCACGTTTGGTCCGGAAAGAGCTAACCGCGCTACTTTCTCCAACAGATGATACGCGAGCGCCTATCCACCGCCACCGTCCTCCTGCTGGCGCACACCGCCAAGAACTTGCGCCACTTCTACGTGCGCCGCAACGCCGTCATACTGCGCTGCGATTGGCCGAAAAGCCCCGACTGGTCGGACGAGTTCTACGAGTGGCTGAGGACGGCGTCGAGGTCGTACGACGCCGTCGACAAGGAGGTGTCGCAGATAATCGGACGGTCGTGGACGATGCTGACCGACCGGCAGTTCGTGTTGACTTCGCCCAATTTACACGATACGTCGTATTGAGTTGCGAGAGCAAGCTTGTCGAGTTCGCGGCTTGTGTCTTATGTTTTGATAAAAATATTGTCGAACTGTAGAATTGACCATTCAGTATTCTGGACCCTTACCGCAACTGCCACTTCAAATAACGTCCTAGGCCTGGCTCGCTCTAACAGACTAGGACTTTGATTGGATAGTGTTCTCTACGAGAGCTAAATACAATGACAATACAAGATCATAACAGAGTTTCTGTCTCTTAGAACGCAAAAATGTGATCTATTTTTAGCCCACCTCGAGAGAAATGCTAGGATATTGTGCTAACAACGATGGAAATACACAAATACTGGACATGTTGCCATGGAACATAGCTCTATTAGTAAATAGAAACCAATCAAAGTTCTAGTCTCTTGGAGCCAGCTAGACCAAGAACGTTATTTGAAGTGGCAGTCGCGGTTACGCCGGTTAGGGTCCTGAAATTACTATAGGGCCAAGTCATCCTAATATGGCAAACACTGATATTGTTTTAGACAGTAAATCCTCGTTAATTCAAGCCCTGATAATTAAAATGTATATGGGGTGGGTGTTATTGGTAGAGGGTGAGACTGCTAAGAGAGGTGTGGGATGATGTACGTGAACGGTAATTGATTTTATTTGATGAATATTCCCTATTGTTTGCTCAAAAATCCCACCAACAGCTAGGTTTTTTGGGGGTAAGACCAAGTAGGTGATGATAACTGAATGATGTTTACATAAACCCATGCCTTATTTGGGACTCAAACTCAAAAGTTGACATGACTTCAGTTTCTAAAGAAGTACCTTAGCTGACCTTGGCTTTGATTCAACTTGAAAAAGATATTCTGATATTTTAAATAGATCACATTGTGTTCTTTATAGTTTCAAGAGGCCGCGGGCGCTCTACACGGGCTCGTTGTTCGCTCGCTTCAGACTCTAGTTTAACATGCATCGTGTGCTAGGCGCCACCTGTAGACTAGCCCGCCGAACTCAGATTCACATAAACGCCGTTAATTCCCTAGCTCACACTTCTGATATATTTCACATTCTGTTTTTTTTTCAGTATTAAAAAATACGTATCTAGGTTTTCGTAAATTAGACATTTTTCCTTTTTCCATAAATTGAAGAATTTGAAAAATCACAGATTTTTGGTTCAAAATTCTGTATCTACGGTAACCTTCGTTTTTCAATTACCAACAGAATGCAAAAACAATCATATTGATATCTAAAAAATTACGGCCGTGAGAGTTTGAGGCGTGAAATACGAGCGCCTCCGGCCTCGTGAGCTGTATTTTTTTCGTGAATATAATTCCACTTTGATTAATTTTAATTTACTAGGTATGTTGACTATTACGTTGACCAATGATAAAAAGCCTCACGACTGATCTTTCATACATGCAACGTCATTTGGTTACCGATTAATGAATAAAAAAATAGAGCATTAAGCCTATTGAAAGCGAAATCAAAACAACTATTGTGACAGTTGTGATTCAAATATATATTTTTTTTAATAACATCGAAACTTGATACAAAATCATTGTTCCCCAATTAAGGCTATGGATGAAAGATAGGATCAATATAAAATTGATTTCAACTGGTATCATTTGTACTTGTTTGATGATTGATCGTACATTTGAATACAGTTTATAATTTGTATTTTACCGTGCTCACCAATGCCACCGAAAGTAATTCGGTAGGCCTAATAAATTACAATTACGATCAAGTTCAAGTTGTATTATTACATTCCCTCCAACTTCCTGACTACGTTGACAAGATGAGATATTTATAAATAGAAAATGACTCAACGTTGCACAATAGCCCCAGGGGGTGCATTGCAGAAGAACGCTGAAGAGCATATACTGGAATTAAGTCGACTCGGTCGTGTAACATGGCTTGGGGGTACTGACGAATGAATGATTGTGAAATGTGGTTAGGGTTCAGGTCAGGTTGGACTTTATTCCAGTATATGCTCTCCAGGCGGGAACCCCCATTCCAGTATAATTTGATCCAGTTTTAGCAGGTCATTTCCGGTTTTTCACTACTCGTTCAAAACAGGTTCAAGTCGAGACTGGGTTTATCTTGTACACGAATGCAGAGGTAAATTTTTTTTTTTCTTTTTTTTAAATAACATCGAAACTTGATACAAAATCATTGTTCCCCAATTAAGGCTATGGATGAAAGATAGGATCGTTGTAAATTCTATCGTTAAATTTTATTAAAAACTCAAATTCTTCCGTTCTCACCCACATGGTCGAGAACTTTTCAGGATGTGATGAGAAAGCTCTGGCTGCACCAATGGCAGTCAATGGACTACAGTAAAACCTCATTAATGCAAACTATAATAATTGGATGAGCAAAGTGAAAACTCTTCACCATACTTGAAAAAAAAGTAGGTCCCTACATATTTTCCGTTTTCTTTTGTATTCTTTTTTGTTTTTTTGTTTGCGCTCCACAGGTCAAACGAAAATGTAAAATTGAGGCGCAATCGGTTGGGCCACTTCTGAGAAAACTCATCTCAAAAGTTTTTAAAAATATCATAAGAATAATCCCGAGAAAATTCGTAAAAATGTTTCCTACGAAAGAATTCAAATTTTCGCGAAATTTCAATATATTAATGAAACACATTATTTCGAACTATGACTCAAATCGGATCAGTCGTTTTGATGTAACAAAATATATGATACATGTAATGTTTTTACGTCGCTCAAAGCTATTAAGATACCAATTAAATCCAAGCAACAAGTGTCACCACTCACCAATTAATTAAAAACGATTAAAACAAGGCGTTCTTCATTATCAAAGAAATTAATTGGAATGAGTAATTAATTGAACAGGAGGGTGGTGACATAATTGTTTGGATCTCAAGGTGGATATATTTAATCAATCAAAGATATGTCATGATATCTTCTAGCACATCCTTCAACGCGGAAACACATACCGGTAACGCATTTTTCTAGTTCAAATTTTTCTGTGAATCAAAAAAATAGTTTAGGTCCGTACAGAGTATTTACCCATAAGTTCTATATTGAGTATTTCAATCATTCAAAATGGTTATATTTTGGTCCCAAGAATTTCGAAAATGACGGATGTTGACGCGCCTCAAATTCCCGACATTCTATTAAATTTCAATTCAGTTTCATTTCCAAACAATTTTATATTTAAAAAGTACTTTTCCAGAACAGTTTTTTCGAACAATTCATTTTCCCAACGGTTCGTAACTCACCGTCAGCGCGCCTACTCGTCGTTGTTGTTGTTGACGAACAGCTGCGAGTAGAACGTCCCCAGCTGCTCGATGTTGTTCTGCATGATGAACCGCAGCGTGTCGGTGTGCTGTCGCGCGGGCTTGGACGACGGAAGCGAAGAGTCGCGCCACATACGGCCCGTGTCGTCGCGCGTGAACAGCGCAGGCGACGGCACGTTGTCGCGCATGTAATTCCACACGCACGCGCGCAGCAGGTGCATTATCTGCGTGCAGAGGACAGGAAGAGAATGTTTTGTTACATGGGCATAGCAAAGATTCCATTCCATATAGGCCTACCAACCATTTTTTTTTTTTTTTTGTAATTCTGTAAGTGTCAGGAAAAAAACAATGTATTTTAATGTAATTAATGTATTTTACAGTAATTTTACTGATCAACGTACCATGGCCAATTTTCATTCCATGTTTGCGATATTGGTGTTTTCTGATAGATCTTCTTCATAACTATGGTGTGTAATTAGGACATTTTGTATTTTTTTTGTTTTGATAATTTGTTTTTTACGCACTTGAAATTCCTGCTTTATGATCTGACAAAGGTGACTAAGGTAGACAGAAGGTTAGGTTTTTAAGGTTAGGTTAGTGTCCAAACCTCGCGTATACCGCCGGCAGACGGAACGGAGCTTATATACTTTGAAAAATTGAAAAAAATAAAAATAATAATACAAATTTAAAAGAAATAGGCGTGGTAAGCCTACATTAATCAGTAGATTTAACAGAAATTTATCAATTTTTTTGGAGAAAAGCTCACCTCGACGGGTTTCAACGTAGGTATAACATCGCGCATCGACGACAGCGGGTGCGGTAACAGCTGACCGAGTGCCATCAGCTCGAGCAGGCCCTGCGTGGTACGCAACAGTCGCTCGTCCTTGTGCCGGCCGGCCGTGCTCCACTGCGCGAGCAGCGTGGCAGCGAGCGCGCGTAGCAGCACCGAGCAGTAGCACAGGCAGGGGCGGTGCGCGGCGACCAGGCGCAGGATCTGCCACGTCAGGGGGAGGTCGTCGAAGATGCGACGGATCTGGAGGTCGCGCTCGACGGTCACCTGCGGGGAGGGGAGATTGATTGTTTGATTATAGAGGCTCCTTTGATGATTAAACTAGAGGCCCATCATGTAAAACACGACGGAATATGAATAAGAAGGGAATGCAAGTTATTACACATACAGTTACCAGGGATGACATCGTTCGATCGAGAATCGATTCTAATGTAAAACAATTCTCAAATCAAAAAATCTTTTTTTTTCATTTTTTTCATTTTTTTCATTTATTAATTTTTATTTTTTGGGGTCAGTGCTGTACCTCTTTACGTCACAATACGTGCTCATTTTGTTGTCTATATTATTTTGGATTGTTGAGATTTTACTATCTGGACACAAGCTATCCCTTCGGTTACGTCCGACAGCCGAACGTTGACGGAAATACCCAAATGGTACAGTACAGTTCAAAGAAGTCTCTAGCAGCTATTTTTCACGTAAAATGCCGCGGGAAGGTTGAAAAAAAAGTTTAAAATCACACAACTTTTTTTAAGGATAAACTTTTCTTTTTTTTTCATAATCGATTTTCAATCAATTATGGAGCTTAGAGAATCGATTCCCTATTTTGAGAATCAATATCATCACTAGTTTGTATATGATCATCTCTGTGTTCTATCTACGGGCTCTCCGCTAAGAGTATCTCTACTTATAGACCTCGGTAAGCTCCTGTTCTTTCTTTCCCTTTCACCCAATCCATAAAGGCAGCACCTATAGCCACAAATTTCTTGCAATAGCGACACTAATGCACATGTGTGAGTGCCTAAAAAATGTCCTAGAAAATACTGAATAACCTAAATTCTTCTAATCCAACTGACCTAATCAACCTAACCTGACAAAACCAACTCAACTTCCCCCGAATATTCGTGTACATGATTTTTATTCACGTAGGAACCATATAAAATTAAGATTTTGCGATACGAAAATTCTCGACTGGACATTTTGATTTATATATGCGTTGAAAGTGGATTGTTTTTGTCTGAAACTGACATGTACCGGTGTACAGTAAACCCTCGTTCATTCAAACTCGGTTAATCTGAAATTTGACATATTTCGAACTTGAAGTTGGTCCTCGACTGAAGGTATAGGCATTTCAATGTTAATTAATATGATTAATCTGAATTCCAGCTAATCCATCATTCAAACTAATATTTCAATCCTCCAATTGCTTTAGCACTAATTTCCGATAGAATAATTCAAAATAGTTCGAGTGAATTCCTTGAATGATTATTATTTTCCCAATTTCCATCCTCTTTACTTGACGCGTAACAATAAGCCGGAACCAGCTCAGCTATTAGTTGCTTTGAGCGTGTCATCCGAATGCACTCTGGGTCTCTAACCTTGACGTAATATGACAAGTACGAGATTCCTGGTAAGCTCGGAACACTCGTTCGTCAGTAACACTCGAGACGGCCAAGCACCAATGGAAGCGGGCTGTATAACGACTGCGCGTCATCAGCTAGCCGAGTAAACACGATCAATCTATTACGTTGTCCCGGCCGGTAGCAGAACTTTCTCTCGCGCACAATACAAAATTGCTTCAATTCGAACTGGGAAGTGTGATGATAAAATGAAAGAAGTAATAGGAGAGGAGAAAGAATGGAGGTGGAGAGAGTTTACTCAAATATAGGGAAAAACGGTTTCATCCAGAGGACGATAAGAGATTGGAATGAGCTGGAAGAAGAAGGAAGAACTGCAAAGAAATTATTAGAATGCAAGAAAATGATCCAATAGAATAATAATATCTTGCCACCGTGCATCCAGCACATCTGCAAGAATGTTTACAAATACAAATACAAATGATGTTTGTGGATCAAGGAGTTTTTTGGTTAATCCAAATTTTTATAAATCAAAATCATTTTTTGGGTTCCTTGCATTTTGGATCAATAAAGGTTTACCGTATCAGCTTGTTCAGACCGTTTTATACTGAATCGCTTCGACTGAACCGTTTAGAACCGTTGACTGTGTGATAAACGTAGTCGCTGTACCTTGCAGAATTCTTCGTCAGGCCACGGCAAGCCGTTGTACATCACGTCGGTGGAGATGAGTTGGACGACGGTCAGCGACAGCATCGTTATAGCGTCCAACGATACGACGTAGCCGTCGTTGCCTGGGGGGACAAATAAATATCGTAAGTTATATTCGTGATGATGATGATTGTTTGCTTAACGACCCCACCAACAGCTAGGTTATATGGGGGTGCGAATGTGCATGGGTGATTATTTAACTATGAAGATGTTCGGTGAGAGGACGTTCACAAAAACCCATGCCTTATGCGGGACTCGAACCCACGCCCAACGCCCAACGGTGACTTCAGTTACTGAAGCGGTGCCTCAGCTGACCGAGCTACCGAAAAAACAGTTGTATTTGTCGTTGGTCGCAGATGGAAGGAAAATTTTCCACTCATTAAATTATGAAGACATATTTATCCAGGAAATATTCATATTTATACAGGCTTCTACCTAGTTACCGATGTTAGTTCATAGTTAAAATTGATTTATATAATTTTATAGAGCTATGTTAGTAACAAATAAGACCACAAATAAAAGCTGACTGACCCATAGGCCTACTCATCATTTTATTGAAAAAAATGTATATTATAATTTTGGGTGTTTTTAATCAAACATAAATTTGTGTACAGCAAAATCTAGGCCTATCGTTTTTCAAGGGACCAGGAAAATGAACATTGCAGGAAAATGAACATTGCAGGAAAATGATCCATGATTCGATCCAAAAATGTGTGGAAACAGAACATATTTCCCCAAAACAAACAGGAATACGGTAGCGTAAATTTGATCTGAAATAATGGTTGGAATCGATGTAGGGTAATAACAAAATACTGTGACTTATTTTCATTTCCACTTCAAAAGTGTGCAAATTGGACTTACATTGTTTGTCACTTATTGTTAAAAATTTGTCTACATTGTTTCTAAGACAACCATATCTTCATTATTTGTAACACTGAAAGTGAATAAACAACAATAATAACATGATAGAAGTTTAAGTAACTATAGATACAATGTAATCTTGGTTATTCAATCATTCTAAATTTGTCACTCAAAAGATGCACATGTTGCACAATTCAGGCTGCCTTTCCATTATTGATCCTTCAACTAACAACTTTTAGCTTCCAAGCTAAGGTTGTCAGCTGGAGTATCGTAATGGAAAAGGTAGCCGGTGATGTAATGAAACGTTCCTTGGAGTGATTAATTTCTTGGTTGATCCTACGTCTAGGATCCCTAGGGCTAGGTTCGATCCCTAGCCCACCTTAATGGATCTCCGCCACATAGGGTCTCGTTGACGGACTCTATGTGGACCTCTATCCCGGGTTTGCTATTTGGCTTGAAGCAAACTCTAGTTAAAGAGGTTCTCCATTGACGGTTGGGACTTTGTCGTAGTAATGGAGCTTTAAACTAACACCAATCAGTTAACCTTTTGATCCACAGTCATCAGCTAAATGATACGCTGATGACTACAGGTCAATCGTACAAGTTTGTTAACAATGAACTATCAAATCAATATCAATTATCAATACCTGCTAATTCAATCAATTTTGATAATGTAGCCTATCATTTCAATCATTTTCTCAATTTAGAGAACAAGTTTTTTGGTTTCCATCCACGTACAAATTCCAATAACAAATCTATATGACATGTAAACGAATCTAGGTGAATCTACTATGATCTAATACAATTTATTACTGCACAATGATTTTGGTATAGTAATATAGGCCTATATGTAATTTTTGTTTTGTTTGTCTCCTGTGAAATATTATCTATATTATTCAGAATGATTGAATGATAGGCTACAGGAAGTGAACTGAATTGTATCCTACAAAATTGTGAAAAATGGCTAATCCTACAAATCATTATTATAGCTATTATAAATATTAAATAGCGTGATGTTGGCATTAGTTTGTATTATTATCATTATTAACTTTAATTATAAATATACATTTTATTAGCATGTATTTATCAATATTAATATTTCACTAAAACAGTATTGAAATATTACAATATGTTTATCTAGAATATGCACAACATCACAAGGTGCATAATATACATGTCAGTATATTATACCAACTTGTTATGATTATTATAATTTATATTGTATTATATTATTAACTTATTTTTTAATAAGTTATATATGGTAAAAAACCTTTCCATACACCCTTAATGGTATATAATATATATCCTAAAGGGTTTGTGTTCATACCTTGTCATTTGTGCTCACACTGTGTCACTCATATCTAATGTACAATTATTGGAAATAAAACTTGACTACTACTACTATGTGTTCCGTCTCTGCTACAAGCTATATAATAATCTTAATTTGACAGCCCGCATTCAACAATTTGTGTTCTTACGCGGGCTTCTGTTGGTATAATCATTTCCATTCATATTATGTACTGCAGATATTATATGGAGAAATTGAAATTGAATTATATTAGGGATGACATCGATTCTCAAAATCAGGAATCGATTCTCCATGCTCCAGAATTGATCAAAAATCGATTTTGAAAAAAAAAAATTTAAAAGATTAAAAAAAAAAAAATTTTAAAATTAAAATTAGAAAAAAGTATAGGCCTATTCTCATAAAAGTAGTGTAATTTGAAACTTTTTTTTTCGACCTTCCCAAGGCGTTCACGTGAAAAATAGCTGCTAGAGACTTCTTTGAACTGTACTGTACCATTTGGGTATTTCCGTCAACGTTCGGCTGTCAGACGTAACCAAAGGGATAGCTTTTGTCCAGATAGTAATATCTCAACAATACAGAATAATATAGACAACGAAATGAGCACTTATTGCGACGTAAAGAAGTACAGCAATGAACCAAAAAAAAAAAAATTGGGGGGAAAAATCACTTTTTTGTTTTGAGAATCGTTTTACATCACAATCGATTCTTAATCGATTCTCGATTAATCGATGTCATCCCTAAATTATATAGATGCCAAGTATTTCCATAAAATAGCATCTATGACATATTCCACTCCATCTACTACTGTATATATATAATGTTATGCATTTTATAAAACAAACTAACTATCTATATGACTGACATTTTTATATCCTTCTTGTGTTATTTTCATTATTATTGACTTGGTGATGCTGAATATATATAAAGAATAGCATTCACCATATATTCATATATTTTAATATTATTTTTATTCTTTATAATGATTGCCAGTATGTATTTAAAGCTGACTGTCCATATGATTTACATTCTATTTCTTTTTGTAATTTTAATGATAATCTTGTAAATCCTCCAATGGACGAAAATAAAATGAATAAAAAAATAAATAAAAAATGCCAAATTCATTCATCTCTGCTTAAATGTGTCTTGAGCCCATCACCAACGGTGACCCAAGTATCTGAAACGTCAAGCGACGGCGGGCGGTAGCGTACCTGACAGGTCGGTGGCGCACGCCTTGATGGCGTCGAGCAGCAGCTGCGTGTTGTGACCCACGACCTCGTCGGGCAGACAGTCGGCCGCGGCCAGCTTGCTGTGCCTCACGTCCAGCGAGCCAGAGAGGAAGACGGACGACAGGCGGTGAGCCAGCATGCTGCTAGTGCCCTGGCGATACACAGACAGTACGGTGTTATCACGATGTTGTGACACCAACTAGTGATGACATTGATTCTTAAAATCGGGAATCGATTTTCTAAGCTCCAGAATCGATTAGAAATCGATTTTGACAAAAAAAAAGTTCACGTTCAAAAAAAGTGGTGTAATTTTCAACTTTTTTTCAACCTTCCCGCGGCGTTTTACGTGAAAAATAGCTGCTAGAGACTTCTTTGAACTGTACTGTACCATTCGGGTATTTCCGTCGACGTTCGGCTGTCAGACGTAACCGAAGGGATAGCTTTTGTCCAGATAGTAAAATCTCAACAATACAGAATTATATGGTCAACGAAATGAGCACGTATTGCGACATGCAAAAATAGAGCCTAAGGCACTGACAAAAAAAATGAATATTTTTCATTATACAAAACATATATTCCAATATATGACATATTTTCCAAACATATATCAAAACATATTCAAAACATATATTCCAATATATGACATATTTTTCGAAAAATGATTTTTCGATTTGAGAATTGTTTTACATTAGAATCGATTCTGAATCGATTCTCAATTAATCAGTGTCAAATCAGGCTGTGACAGCCAGGGTTGAAATAGGACTATGAATATTGTCTCATATTTTAATTACTTATCACCTAATACACGTACCTGATTATGTTCCGGGTTGTACTATTCTAATCAGTGTTAATTTCTGCACGCATTGTGATAAAAGGATCCATTTTTCGTTCACCGTAAGTTTTATAATATGAACTATTTTAATATTGAATTTTTCGATTTTACATAATGGTAGAATAAAAGTTCCAGGCACGGCCTTCTCAATTAGTGACATACATTTTCTTTAATCAAAGCCTCCTGTATATTTTACTCGATGTAAAAACCAAGACTATTAAATGGCAGGTTCAATACATAATGATCTGTTTGAATCAGTTTTGAAGAAGATTACGTTCAGTAAGGAATATGATGTGCATCTCGAGCTGATGAAACTAGGAGTGAAGAAAAAAAGAGTAGGTTCGCTGCGAGAACACCTGGACATACTGTTTGATACGCTCAATAAAAAGAAAATCAACATTCCCCATTTTTTTGTGAACTGGCTCCAAACAGAGAAAGAGGATGTGACTGATACAGAAAATATTGTTCGGATTGATTTAGTCAATCAAACGGCCGGAACTTCCCGGACTGTTACTCAAGGCAGTGTATATTCGTTTGAGAATAACAATGATTCCACAAACTCCCAATTACCAGGCGAATCGTCTATAGCGGAGAGGACGGCAAAATGCCCTCATTGTGGTGGTTTGTATATGCCTAGAGGATTGAATAATCACATATCTCGTGCTCATCCAGAGATCGCTCGAACTCGCATCACGGGTAAATATACTGCATCCGCAGTTATCAGAGATGACAATATTCAAGCAGCGGCAACAGACACTCAAAAGCCCAGCAGTGTTGATGTCATGAGAGAATGGGAGGATGCCTTAACCGAATACCTTGACTTATCCGATCCTAGCTCTGATGATTTGGATACAATAACTAATAAGCTTCTATTATTTTTATCGGAAGCAATCGTTCGAGTGAAGGGTCCTCAGCATCCTGCCACTAAACACTTCAAAGCTAGACAACAGAAGAAGCATGAGAACACGAATCTATCTTATGCCATGACAAAAAACCCAAAGAGAAAATCCAAACGGGATAAAGAGAAGAAGAGACAGCAGTACAACTATGACATGGCACAGTTCAATTACTATAACCAGCGAAAGAAAGTTGTTCGTCAAATAATGAATACTAATAAATCTGTGACATGTCTCATTCCCATGAATGACCTTGAGAACCATTTTCGAAATGCTTTCGAAGTTGAAAACGATTCATCTCGAGAATCATATCTCAGTGCACATGATGATCCTCTGGCTTTCAGCCCTGATATAACGGCGAAGGAAGCAATTGCAGCTATTCAAGGAATGGCAATTGACTCTTCTCCCGGTCCTGATGGGATTTACGTGAGAGTACTTCGTGAACTCAAATGCGGTGTGACAATAAGCCTTCTAGCGAGCGCAATACTAAAGAAGAATTACGTTCCAAAGAAGCTCCGCCTTGGTAGAACAATACTTATACATAAGGGAGGTGATCCTAAAGATGTTAAGACCTGGAGACCGATTACCATATTTTCAGTTGTTCGGCGAGTCATTGAACGAATATTCGATAAAAGACTTCGTTACTACGTCCAGTTGTCAACTCACCAACGAGGATTCGTGTCAAGTCCGGGAACGCATATAAACGCATCACTGTTGAACAGCTGCTTGAAGAATGCCAAGGAGTTGAGGAAAAGTTGTTGTGTCACATTTCTCGATGTGAGCAAAGCGTTTGACAACGTAGGGCATAGTCACATTCGACAAACTCTAAAAAGTCTTCCAATTCCACAACAGCTCCAAAACATCATATGCTCCCTAACGTCGGACAACATAATTCAAATTGAGTCGAATCGAAATAAATCGAAACCAATTTCGATAAAAAGAGGCGTTCCCCAAGGTGCTCCACTATCTCCTACCATCTTCAACTTATCCATAGATCATATCATCAAAGAGCTTACCGAAAAAGAAATTTCAGATCATCATGGTTATAATGTCGTTGAATCATTAGACAATATATCAGCAATGGCTTTTGCTGACGACATAGTTTTAGTAGCCAGAAATTCAATGTCGTCAGCAGATTTGACTTCAATAGCTGAAAATGGATTGAGAGAGATAGGTTTGGTCATAAACAATTCCAAAAGTCACGCAATCAACATCGTAAATGGTGCGTTGTCAGATATCCCAGTGACAACCACGGAAGGATTGATAATTAAGTCAATCGGTAACAATGACCGAATAAAGTATTTGGGAATAGATTTTAGTTCAGAAATTGTATTAAACAAGGAGAAAATAATACGAAATCTACAGGACGATCTTGAAAAGATCACTTCTTCTGACCTACTCCGACCTGACCAGAAACTCAATATTTCAAATCAATTCACCTGGCCAACACTGATTTACCCGCTCCAATGCGCCCCTTTGTATCGTTTAACCAAGTCTTTCTTAGACGATATCGATAGACTTGTCCGAAGTGCAGTGAAACAAATATTGGGGTTACCAACTGACACTCCGAATAGCTTCATCTATGCCCCTAGTAAATTCAGAGGACTGGGAATAATGAAGGCAACATGGGAAGCATTCATACAAAATTATAATATCTGTCGTAAGCTATTGAGCGTTGACGATCAATTACTACAGGCAACAAGAGATTTTAAAGGAGAAATGTTGCACTGTATCAATCAACTCGACCTATCACCAACACTCACATTCCTACATTCCCCAACAATCCCTGAAATGGTTGATGCTGGAACATTACAAACATCAAATAATGATCTCATCAACGTTGCAACAGAGAAGAAAACTCCGACTGGCCGTGAATTGAGAAGCGCGCTGAGACAACGCTCGTTTGAAGACTGGGCGAAACTTCCTCAGAAAGGCAAAGGAGTCGAAGCTTTCTGCGATACCCCACAATCAAACTCGTGGGTTTATTCAAAGCAACAGCTTTCATCATCAGAATGGACAACTTCCATAAAAATGTCTTGCAATGTCGCAGCAGTTCGAGCCGTTCCCGGACGATCACTCGAGGGCAACCGTTGCCGCCATCCAGGCTGCAACGAGATCGAAACAATTGCCCATGTCCTCGGGTCGTGCCGGAAAGGTGAACTGCTGCGGAATAACCGCCATCACACCATCAGAACAATGATCGCTGACCTATTTAGAATGAATAAATGGGAGGTGCACGAGGAGGTGCATTGTCACTCTGCCTCAGGTTCGAACCGTAGAGTGGACATTATCGCAATACGGGGAGACAGAGAAAAAGTTCTAGTTCTCGACCCCACTATTAGGTTTGAAAAGGGAGTGGGGCACGCGGAAGAAGTAGATGCGGAGAAGAAGGAGATATATCGTCCCTGTATTCCTCACCTCGCGGAACGTTATGGAATTCCTGAGGAATACTGGGACGTTGTAGGACTCCTTCTTGGAGCAAGGGCAGCTATTCCCACATTTTTTATTACTTTTTTCAAATCATTTAATATACCGGTATCAAAATCATTAATTCAAGAAATAGTTTCCACAATATTAAGAAAATCATCACATATTCTCCACAATCATCTCTTCAGCGTATCTCAATCTACTTGAATTCTAATTTTTTTTTTGTGTATAATAATTAAGTTTTTGATCTTATCACTATATTTGTATAACTCATTTTCACTTTCGGCAATTATAATTCCAAATTCGTAGTAAGCTGGACCTTCATGGTCAGTCATCAAGAAGATGAACAGCCGTCAATAAAAATGATTTTCTCTCACACTATTTGGGCTACTAATGAACGATCGAACAACACGACAACTCACAAGTTTCTGTATCTCGTCGATCAGCTTGACCTCCTTGGGCTTCTGCACCTCGGCCTTGACGGTGGCGCCGAAGTGACGCGCCTCTCGCCCGAACAGAGCACGCTGAACCAGCTCGCCCAGCGCCTGACTGCGCGCCGCCGGCTTGTACGACGACAGGCGCGAGAACAGGCGATAGCAGACGTTCACCCCGCGGATACGGGCGTGCGATTCTACGAGACGGACGGAAAACAACGTAAACGTCTTACCATAGATGAATATCAATTACTAGGATACGTTACTTCTGCGACCGTCTGTTGATATATGCTCGTCCGATCTCGGCGGCCATATTGAATCTTCACAAATACAGTGAAACCTCTATCTATCGTTTTTCAAGGGACCAGAAAAAAAGACCATCCATGCAGGAAAACAATCCATCCAGGAAAATTCAACATTGGTTATATGGGAGTGGGGTGGGATAACATGAATGATAGAAGCGGGAAAACGATGGATGCGGGAACGACGCATAGAGGTTTCACTGTACATAGATCCTAATGAAAGTTACGTGATAAATAAATAGCGATAACATGATAAAATAAAATAAAATCAGTATCCGTCTTACCAGTCTCTCGGATACACAGGAAAAAGTAATCGATGACGGCCTTGGTCAGCTGCAAGGTCAGCTGTATCGACAGCTGTCCGATCGGCACGAGGTCTATCGCGTTGGCGACGGCGTGCGCGAGCGTGGGGTGGGGGGAGGAGGAGAGGAGGATCGACGCCTCTCGGAGGTTGGCGCACATGGCCGACGACACGGGGTTTCCGCGCAGCGCCATCACCTGGCCAAGCTTCTCCCACCTGCAACAATGATTTGTTAATTTTATTTTATTTAAAGAAGAGAAGAAGAGAAGCAGTAATATAAGGAAGGAAGTGGGAGTGGAAAGGTTATCATTCAAATTAGGAAGGGAGATACTCAGGTGGTACGGACATATGCGGAGAATGGAAATGGAGAGACTACCGAGAACAATGTTTGAGATGGCAGAAAACAATGGAGCTAAGAAAAGAGTTGGAAGACCAAGAGAAAGGTGGTAGGAGGGAGTAAAGTGTGGGGTAGTCAACCGAGGAGAAAAATGGGAAGAAGTGGTGGAAGACAAGAGATGGTGGGAGAATAGAGAACGATGGAGGGTACTCGTAGGAAGAGAAGAAGAAATAGAGGATAAGCCTAGCAGTAGTGAAGAAGAGGAGGAAGAAGTCGGAACTGGCAGGAACCGATTGATATGAGAAGTCTGCCCTAGAAAAACTGGTGGAAACACCCCCTGGCCCAATTTAATTGGTTATCTGGGTTTGAGATATATAGGTCTATATACCGGTATATATTTTATTTCATTTTATTATACACTTTATCACATACAGCAGTTCATACATTGGTGGTCACATACGTATTTGAGCTCCCAGTGAGATCATCTTGTAGGGGAGAAAATATAAATCAAATAATTTAATTTAAGATCGCCCTTGTGGTGCCCCGTCCAAACGATCCTATCTTTCATCCTTAGCCTTAATTGGGGAACAATGATTTTGTATCAAGTTTCGATGTTATTAAAAAAAAATAATAATAATTATGGTGTATGCGTCGTGTCTTCTGGGTAATGAAGTCGCGTTGAAAATGTCGTATCGTATTACCTCGGCTTCGTACTAACTCACTACTAGACTGGCGCTTATTTCAGCAACTTAACGGTAGAATGTCCAATTCAAGTCGATAGCTTGACGAATGTGCTGTACAATGAATGCTGACCCATCGTTTTAATGGTTTCGAGTGTGAGAAACAAATCTACCTACTCCTTTCTTGCATAGCCATAATAAGGCATAATATAAAACCATAATAGAACCATAAAATAGCAAAATCAAAACATATTCACTTTTCTATTCATCCATATTGAGTTCAACGACGCAATGTACTGATGGCTACGATCTATTGGCGTCGGTGAATGATATATGAGATGGTGGGATGATGAGATGAAAGGTCATTTTATCAGGTATTTTTGGATAGTGGGGAGGAGTCGGTCGTGGCCTGTTGTTCAGGAACCATCCCAGTATTGACCTAAACGACAGAGGGAAACCACAAGACACCCCTGACAGGATGGTCGACCATGGCGGGAATCGAACCCTGGTCACCTGAAAGACGGTTCAGTGTATGGACCACTCAGCCACTCCTCTCAGTATTCACTTTTCTATATTTAATCCGGACCGATTTTCCGGAATCTAATCTGGAGTTTTCCAATTCGCAACAGGAAACATCCGCGAGTAACCGAAAGAAAGTCGACCAGCTTACCTCAACAAGGTAGCCACGTTGATCCACAGCCTCTCCGGAACTATCCGGCTGCCGTGCTCCGTCAGCTCCGGACACGTGATGCTCCGTATCGCCTGCTCCAGCGCCTGCGTCATGCAGTCGGACTTGTGGAACGGAACCTGCCAAACAAGACCATCATTCATTTATAAATGGTTTAATGTCTCTCCATCATAATTCCTTAGTAATAATAAAATTACGAATCTTTGTCAGTTAAAATAGGTCTGTTTGTTTATCCTGAACTACTTGAACTAGTTCTTCAGTTCTTGCACTTTCGTGTTTGTTTGTAACCGTGGTGCTGCACCAAAGCTACACTATCGTGTTTGTTTGTCCCAGTTCACTTGCACTAGTTCAAGTAGTTCTACACCAGCTACGGAGCTGGTGTGCTTAGTTCAGTTCAAGATGGCAGGCGCTAAAATCAAATTGTAGGTGGACACTATGTTGGCTAACAAGTTGTTGACGCTCAAATACGTACCGATGAGAATGAAAAATTGTATATTTGAATAAGGGTTGTTATTATTTTTAAGTAAGTTGACATGCAGAATAACGTCTCTGGTGATTCAACCGAAATAAATTTTCCAATTTTCAAAATTCGCGTCTAGGAACCGTTGAAATTGGCACCATCAAGTTTGTTTGAACCTCAACATTTAGGGATCATTTCCTGCACCAAACCCGTAATATGACGCATTTCCTTTCTGCACCAGCAACACTTTAGTTCAGGTGGTGCAACACAAACAAACAGGCCTAATGCAACCCCTAGTAGAAATATCGCGCTGAACGCTTGCGTACCTGATTGAAGACAGACGCGGTCGGGTTACCCGAAGTGACGAGTCGCACGAGTGCTGCCAGGTGGTTGTCGGTGGTGGCGTGTTGAAGCAGGAAGGAGGCGGAGCTTATGAGAACGGCTGGGCTGTGGTAGCCGAGCAGACCTGATAGGTGCAAGAGTGATTATTATTTTTTTCCATTTTCATCCAATAAATGTACATTATTACAAGACATTTTTCAAAATAACTTGGACACAAAGCCATTATTTCCCTATAAAGACAAAGGATGACAGTTAAGGATTGTTTTAACAGTGTACCTTATCTTATATTGGTTTCAACGACGCACTGTAATGATGACTAAGATCAATTGGCGTCGGATGAATGATTAATGAGATGATGAGATGATGAGACGAAGGTTTTATGGATAGTGGGAAGAATAGTGGGAAGGAAGCGGTCGTGGCCTATATTGTGGAAACTATCCTGGCATTAGCCTAGACTACAGAGGGAAACCACGAAAAAAAGATGAAAAGATGGACGGTAGCGGGGATCAAACTGGGTTCGATATACCCACCGCCTCCCGGGTCACATGAAGCAATTGCGTTAACCACTCGGCTAAATGTGCCGGTAAACAGCGCACCACAAGTGTGATCTCACTACCCCTCAAGAAGACAGAAATCCAAAGAAATCTTCAAATGTAATTAATGTAATATAAACGAACGTACCCAACAGTCTGACGGCCGTGTGCAATCGCAACGGATCGCTGCTGAGCAGAAGAGGCTGGATCACCGAGATCTCCTTCTTGACGCAGCCGAGTAGCGGGATGGACACCGAGCCGGCGGAGCACCGCAACATCTGGTCGATCTCTTGCAACAGCAGTTCTACAAACAAAACAAATACCACATTAGGGGATGTCCATAAATTATGTCACACTTTTTTAGGCCACTTTGAACTCTCCCCCCCTCCCATGTCACAGTTGGTCACAAAATATATTACCCCCCCCTAAATACGTCACACATTTTCATACCCCTCCTCTAACAAAAAATTGAAATTAACAGGCGGCAACGGTACAATATAAGAATAAAATTAAAATATTCATTTCTTTATGTTTGCTCTGTGAGTAGTCAAACTTGATAATTATTTCATTTGCATCTGCTGTTTCTAGGGTGGGTATAAATATAAGAATCTATAAGAATGGCGCCGAATACATAGAACAAAAAAATGGTATATGTCACACAGTTGCCCCCCCCTCCCTCCCTTGTAACACCTCGTCACAAATCTTGACAACCCTCGTCTCCTCCTAAGCTGTGACGTAATTTATGGACGTCCCCTTGGAGTTGACATTTCAACCACCCGACGGCTGTGGACGCGTATTTGAGTGAAAAGGACAACTCGTTCAAACTACCGTATTTAAACGCATATAAGCCGCACCGGCTTATAAGATGCACTCCTACTTTTCAGGTTCTATTTTTGGTAACCTTTTTGTTCACTTATATAAGACGCAGTATCATGTTCCACACTGACACTGACGGCCGGCAGTCCTGAATAGCAATCAGTGACCTTGCTTATAACAGCAGCCATGTGGCTTACACAGGGAGAGAGGCACAAAATAGCCAGCCTTTCATTGTGCCTTTCAGCCCATCAACATCTCTTCTGACGAAACAAAGTAGTGGTAGAACACATTTTGGGTTTTACTGCGCATGGAGGAGAAAAGATGAATAAATAATGCACGCGCGAACTAGAATATTATATCTATACAATTTACATTGCGACAACACACTTGAAAAACATCTATCAATTATACATAATAACTCAATCAGCATGATGAATAATTGAAAAAAATTAGCACAGAAGGAATCGATTCTCTATTTCAGAACCGATTGAATTTGGAACCGATTCAGAACCGGTTTTCGGTTAACCAAAGTTATCGCTATTAAAAACTATGAGCTACAGCCTATGTACAGTGGAAACTAGCAAAAATACTGAACTAATTAGACGAGCCTTAGCGAGGATTCAATTTGACATACTGAAAAAAATTGGTGTTCGTTTTTATGTTGTTTTTTTTTATGTTTTTTTGTCGGTTCTCCACAGGTCAAACGGCTACAGCTATCAACTTCAAACTTTTTTTCATCATGGTTCCTTATCTAGCTTAGATCTGTATAGTTTTGTGGCATTATCGGGTGGTAACTTTTATTTTTATGAATTTTAGAAATTTCAAAAATACCCGTTAGAATAACACGGCGGAAAAAGAATTAAAAATTTTTATTTTCAAAAAAATTGAAATTTTGTGTGAAGTTGAATAACATCTTCATACACATTTCTGGAAATTCTCAGCTTGATCGGGTCAGCCATTTTGAAGAAAAAACATGAAATGTGCTAAATTGGTACCACTCGAAGCCGTTTTTACCAATTTATAACTAAAATGTTACCCAATTGGCGAATTTAGGCAAAAGTTTGGCAATGAAGTCGACATACTATTACTTTCCGCTCGTCTAACAACGCGTATATAGCGTTTTCCTAGTAAAATTCCATTCTATTCACCGAGTATCTCTCTGCTGGTGGACTGGACGGTGCCGCCACGACTCGGTAGCGCGGCCGTCTCCAGCAGCAGCTCGATGATCTGCGCGCCGCCCTGTTCGCAGCCGAGCGCCAGGTGCACAATCAGGTCCTCGAGCGCCTGCGCGCCACCAAAGTACAGGCACCAGACAGGCGCCAGCTTGGACAGCTGAGGTAACATGGCGGGCGTAACTGAAACAAGTAGACATCTATTACTGTATTGTCCCAAATATAAGCCGAGCGTTTTTAGTTTTAACCATAATTTAAATTTCAAAAGTCACTGTCCGCTTATATGCAAATCTCGGCTTACAATCGGTCAAAAAATACATTAATTTTTAGACGAGCTTTAGCGAGGATTCAATTTGACAGACTGAAAAAAATTGGTGTTCGTTCTTATGTTTTTTTTCTTTTTTATGTTTTTTTGTCGGTTCTCCACAGGTCAAACGGCTACAGCTATCAACTTCAAACTTTTTTTCATTATGCTTCCTCATCTAACTGAGAATACCTGTTGGAATAACACGGAAAAAAAAAATTATTTAAAAAAAAAAATGAAATTTTGCGTGAAGTCGAGTTACATTCTGATACACATTTCTGAAAACTTTCAGGTTGATCGAGTGAGCCATTTTGAAGAAAAACCATAAAATGTGCTAAATTGGTACTACTCGAAGCAGTTTTTACCCATTTCTTACTTAAATGTCACCCAATTGGCGAATGTGGGCAAAAGTTTGGCAAAAAAGTCGACATACTATTACTATCCGCTCGTCCAACAACGCGTATATGGCGTTTTCCTAGTTATTTTAATTGGGCCTACTATGCTGAATAAGCACTCTGTAAATTATCCCATCTTTAATCAATCCAGAAGAAAGATTGGACAGATTATTCTTCATTTAATTCTCTCTCTTTTAAAAACACTTACATTATCAAAGAAAATAGCTGAATAGGAACTAATGACACTAATCAATCATCCATTAGGAGTTTTTTTTTTTTTTTTAATAACATCAAAACTTGATACAAAATCATTGTTTCCCAATCAAGGCTAAGGATGAAAAGTAGGATCGTTTGGACGTTTCTGACATATGTTTTATGTCAACTAGATTAACATCTTGCTTTGCAAGTTTTCATTGAAGAGGAAGGTTTTTATTGCAAAAGCAAAAGCACGAACATGAACACGAGTGCGATTTGTTACAACAGGCAAATTTTCCTCAATTCACAATTGCGTTTACGACGCGACTACGATGCGGCTACTCACGCGTTTGCAGCACGTCGGAAGTCAACGCACGCAACAGCGTCGAAGACAGTGATGCCAACTGCAGCAAGAACGGCACCGTGGCCTCGCGTTGTCGATCCTCGATGCTGGCGCTATCCAGGCTCAACTGGAAAACAACGCAACGATCACGAATCGATGTCAAGGTGCATCGGCATATTACGACTGGTTATAACATCGATTAATCGAGAATCGATTCAGAATCGATTCTAATGTAAAACGATTCACAAATGAATTTTTTTTTTTTTTTGGGTCAGTGCTGTACTTTTTCACGTCGTAATACGTGCTCATTACGTTGTCCATATTATTTTGTATTGTTGAGATTTCACTATCTGGACACAATCACTTCGGTTACGTTCGACAGCCGAACGTTGACGGAAATACCCGAATGGTACAGTAGGCCTACAGTATCTAATATCTATGAATATAATGCCATTGAAAATCTTTGTCTTTACTTCTTCTTCTTGTGCTTTCTTCTAACGACAGATAAACTCGACAAATAAAAAAACAGAGAGACAGTCCTGATGCAGACGGAATGGATATCTTCGCTTTCGCTCATCCATACAGAACAAATATTATTTGTGATTAAAAGCTAACCAGGCGGCAGCACTGTCGAAGTGGGCGATTGGCCGTCTGGAGGCAGTTAGGCCTAGATGTCATGTTGTTGTATGCTTATACACATTATATTTGTAATTAATATTGTAATTTCAATAATTAATAATTTCAGTAATTTAAATTTTGTATTTAATATTGTAATTTATTACATCATATATTATTATATATTATTTTATATCACATTATTTAATTTGTATATAATTTGGGAGTATCTGCCTCCGCCCAGTTGACTAAAACGTCACCAGATGTCAGCCACTTTGCTTTTACTGACAGGCCTACCTTGAACAGTTCCAGTAGCGCCATCCGAATGTCAACGAAATGACTGCCGGCCAAGTGACCGAGAATGCCGACGACGGAGTTTAGTTTTGGCGATTTGACACCCTGCTCGGCGGCGCCGTGCTGCGAGAAGTCCTTGAGTCCGCACGACAGGACGCGCGTGATGACGGTGTTCGGGAAACAGCTGCCGACGTGCGCCACCACCCAGTCGAAGTGAGGACTGTGCGACACGCTGGTGTCTGGAAAAAACAACAGAATAAGGATAATTATAATATGGTGTAATTTTCATAATAATAGTAATAATTTTTTTTTTTCGAGCAGATTTTTTACTACACAAAATATTATAAATTTACAAATATCGTAGACCCACAAAGTCATAAGAAAACTTGTCTGCGGGTCCACTAATAATAGTGATTTAGTAATAATAGTAGAAATAATAGTAGAACATATATATATATATAGTATAATAGGCCTCTTACAATGAGACCTCTATCATTTTTCAAGGGACCAGGAAAATAAAACTATCCATGCAGGAGAACGATCCATCCAGGAAAATTCAACATTGATTATATGGGAGTGGGGTGAGAAAAAATGAATGATACGAGCAGGAAAACTATGGATCCAGGAACGATGCATAGAGGTTTCACTGTAGATAGTACTACAGTCGAGCCCACATATAACGAACTCGGTTTTAACGAAATTTCGGTTTTTACGAATTAATTACCATCCCCCTTCAAATCTCCTATCCTTAGAATGTTGAATAAAGACCTATAACGAAGTGATTTATATTTCAAAATTCGGTTATTACGAAATTTTTGTCACTTTTCAGCATATTTTGCTGATTATTTTCAGCTATTTCCAACAAAATGTTCGAAAATCGGAGCATTTTGCGTGAATTTATTTTCAGGTTACATTTATTTTGAACGGACTGCACATCGTAGCAGCTGGTGACGCGTACAGCACGTGGTCATAACTCTTGCTGCACCCCCCTCCCTACCCGGCCCAAGCACAGTGGAACGGCCCATTAACAAACATTCGCTCAACGCGCACTAAATAATAACGTGATGGTGACATCTTCAATGACTTTGTTTATCTATTTTTTGTTTACATTCCTTCATCCCCATTCGTGATAGTGTCCTGTAACCTAGGAAATAAAACACGATAAGTGTGGAGTTGTGGGTCATGTGATAGCAGATGATAAGTTCTTTATGAAAGGACATTGTTGGTTTCTATTACTTTCTACAAACATACTAAGTGATGATACGATGCGATGATAATATGTCACCTAATACAGTACTATACTAGGGCCTAAGTCGTAAATGTAGGCCTATCTTTATAAATCTCTAAAATACAAGTGCTGTTATGAAAAAAAGCAATAAATCTCTATAACGAAATTCTGTTTTTACGAACAGATTTTCATTCCCCTTGAAATTCGTTATATGCGGGTCCGACTGTAGTTGAAACTCGTTTATAAGTTTCTCGTTTATATACATTCACTATAGGTCTATTTATAAGTTTTATTTTTTGATCCCACCCATATGCTCCCCATGTTAACTAGTTCCTTTAATAAGTTTTTCAGATCAATACGTATTTTCAGTCTAGTCTCCTGAAAAACTTACTAGCCAATAGATCTTAGTCATCATTACAGTGCATCGTTGAAACCCCAAAACTTACTAAATAGGTCCCACTATAATTGACGACTGGAAATAGGCGTGGCTTCACCAGTAGGCCAGTTGGATCATATCATATGTGATCATTTGAAGATACCCCGTTTGGATATTTGAATTTGACTACAATTCTAACAGACCTGTTGATTGGACGGTATGATTTCTGAAGTCATGGGGGCGGAGACTGCGAGTCTTCAATTGACTAGGAAAACGTAACATATGCGTTGTTGAATGAGCGATATAGGTATATTTATTAGGTTTGCCGTTCGATCAAAAAATCGTGATCGAAATTGAAGTTCACAATATCGAAAATCGATCGAATCGAAATCGATTGCATTTTTATCGAAAATTGATCTAATTGACGAATCGAAATCGAATCGAAAAAAAACGTGTCAGGTAGCAAAATACCATGTTTATATACCCCGCACGCGCTATATATATATATATAAGTATAATGTTACCAATGGAAGCGAGCGCGTTACTCGTGACGTCTCGCGCTACCCTTGTACTGTTGTACGCTTTCGATCTTCGAAAACTTTTCGATAACAATCGAATCGAAAATCGAAAAGTACATATATCAAAATCGAATCGAAAACCTATAATCGAAAATCAATCGAATCGATCGAAATCGAACGGCAACCCTAATATTTATATGAAATGTAATGGAAAGCTATACCGGTACATGCATCTTGCGTTCCAAACAATCATGTCACTGCCGTCCTGTTTTGTTCATTTTATCTCACAGTTTCAAGTTGATTCCGTTGATATTAGTGTGCGGATGTAGTACGCCCAATTGAAATGAGCAAAAAACGTGTTTTTGACCGATTATACGCCGATATTCGCATGTAAGCCGAGGGTGACTTTTGGGCTGGAAATTTTGAGAAAAACCCTCGGCTTACCGGTATATTCGGGACAATATGATAAGTCACTTTAACAAGACATTACGAAGAGAAAAGAGAATCCTACCGAGCAGTGCGTTGATGCACGCCTCCGTGTCGAAGTGCATGAGACACGACAGACACTGCGTCGTGATGTCGATGAGCGTGTGAGTCGCGCGGCACGACATCCACAGTTGCAACGTCTCGTTCAGGCTGGCAGACATTCGGGCTCTGCCCGCATAGCGACTTGACAGCTCGCCTGAAAAAATGTTAAATAATGATTAAAGATGTAGGAATTGAGCAATAATGAAAGAGACTATTGAATCTAAATATTTCATAAGGATATTTTTTCGCTTCACTCATTTTTCATGGTACTACCAGTACTCCAATTCATTTCAGATTTATTCTATTTCACTATTTTTCACTATATTTTAAATTTACATTTTTTTAATATTTGGTTAGATCGCCCTTGTGGTGCCCCGTTCAAACAATCTTATTTTTCATCCTTTGCCCTTATTGGGGAACAATGATTTTCTATCAAGTTTCAATGTTATTAAAAAATAATAAAACATGAAAAATATGTTAAAAACACTATTAGTACTAGTATTAGTACTACAAAGATCCATTACCTTAATTGGGGAACAATGATTTTGTATGAAGTTTCGATATTATTAAAAAAAAGTATTAGTACTAGGCCTACTAGTATACTATTTCAGTGCTACTCTACCACTCGTCTCAGTTCCTCGCTAGAGCTGGGAGAGAACGGAACGCGTTGAACGGGAAAGTTTTTCAGGTTGAGAAACTGGATGTCATTGATTTTAGGAAAATGTTAAGGAATCCAAGTTTTGGCTGAATTATTGGTTTTTATCAATTGTTTCTAACCTATTAATTAATACAGAATATTTGTGTTTTATAGTGATTTCATAAATATGATCTTGCATTGATGATGTAATTCTAGGTAGTTTTGGGATATTTGCAACAGATACTTTTTTTTTTCATCCATAGCCTTAATTTGGGAACAATGATTTTGTATCAAGTTTCGATGTTATTAAAAAAAAAAAACTTGCATTCACTTCAAAGTGGTTGAAATGAATGAATAAATATGAAGTACCGGTATTAATATTTCTATTAATAACAATTGATTGTGGAGGGTAAAATTGCCCTAGGGGTCACCAAAACATTTGCCTGATTTTGAAAAGGGATCATGATCACAAAAGGTTTGGAAAAAGGTTACAAAAGGCTTCTAAATGAAAGCCCCACGATTTCAAGCTACAAATTGTACAAGTTTTACGATACCCTTCTATCAACATTGAAGATATTGAATGGTAATACTGCCAAGTTTAAAAGTGTTCTTATAAATAATTAGGGATGTGCACGTTTGAGAAAACAAGTTCGAGTCGAGCTCGAGAGAAAATCACAAGTTTCGAGTTTGAAAAAAAAATTGTTAAGGCCAAAATTTGATCTCTGGACACTGGCATACGGGAAAAAAATCACGTTTTATTTTTGGGACAATACAAGTACGAAAAAATTGAAAAATATGAAAAAACTCTAGAATTTTTATCTCAGCTAAATTTGTATTCAAACTCAAACTTGAACCCGAAAATTTTAGTGCTCGCACACCCCTATAAATAACGTGTGTATTTATTCTTACTTTCATTTAACAATTTACCTGACATGTCCAATATTACATTGTAATTCGATTGGGATGAATAAAATATTATTATTATTATAATTGTTAATCTAGGAATGGACCTACCCAAGAGTTCAAGTGACCATGTCGAGATAATGGGTGCCCACGCTTCTGGATTCGCTTTCACAAAACTACACAATACATTGTGTATCTCAGCAATTGTTGCATCTTCGTGACTGCTGACGGCTGATGCGGAATTAGTGTCTGCATCCGTCTGAAAAATTCGGACATTTTATGTACCGTACTAGGATAAAACAACATAGGTCTATGTAGTGATGTAAATTTTCATGAACATTTTTTTCATTGAACAGGCCATGACCGACTTCTTCCCACCATCCAAAACACCTAATAAAATAACCTTTCATCTCATCATTCCATCATCTCATTCATCATCCACCAACGCCAATAGATCGTACAGGCGCTAAATGACCTCGCTGTCGATGCGCCTTAAAACCCTAATATTCATTCATTCAATAGATCGTAGCCATCAGTATAGTGCGTCGTTAAAAACCAATATTGAAAAAAAAATTATTATTATCATTATTACCTGGCATAAACCTAGAACAGAATGCCCAGCTTACTGAATTTACCAAACAAATCAAATTGGTTGCAATGCTCAAGATGACATAATTAGCGTACCGTGCAAACTCACCTCAATTTGTTTAACGTATTTATTAACGGCAGAGTCGAACAGCGTACAGAAGTACTCAAGAACAGCATCGCGAGTGGCTGGAAACGTTTGTAAGAGGGAAAGCGCCGTACGAGCAAGTTCCAACGGATTAGTTTTACTCGATACTCTCGATGTTCCAGCAATAAAAGACCGAAGTTCACTCAAATAATCTTGTGAAGACGACATGGTTGACACAGGCATTTCAAAGCCTAGCTAGGCCTACCTATGCCAAAAGGTAGGTTAGCTCCTGGTTAACTCTATACGGGCTGAATAGGCCTAGGCCTAGGCCTACCTAATTCAATTTGAGGTTAGATTTCCTAGCCTACAAAACATGTAAGACATTACACATCTTAGGTGTTACGAGTAGACCTATTTTAGGCCATAATAATGGCTGGTAGGCTACACCTCTTCTCGAAGTTCCGAATCTATGCACGAATTCTTGGCCGTCTACGTAAATATAATATCAATTAAATTTTGCGGCTTATATATAAAATTGCGTCGACAATTCAGCGCATTTAGGCCTACTCAAAAAACTACTGTCAAATTTTTAGCCAATCGGAACGCGAAAAGGGTTTGGCAACACAGTATACAACAAGACAATCGATATCATACCAAAGTCTTTGATCGATATCAACAATGAAGAATTGCAGGCCGTGGCTTCTGTAATTATGTAAAGATAAATGAGTGATTTGATGCATTGATGCTTACATCAAATACTGAACATTCGATAGCGAATATTACTTAACAATCAACAAAATATCTATTAGCCACCTCTTCAAATTCGTTAGATATCGCAAATGTTCCTTCGGCTGCTGTAACAGCTGATGCTAGGCAGCCAACTAGCTTACTAAGATGGAGTAGCTAGTTTTACGAGGTAAGTTTGTTGGTAGTTTCGGAGGGATATAACTATATAAATAATCTACGTAAAAGCAAGTGTTGATACATAGTAAGTTGTTTCTTCAAAGAAAGGGATGTCCTTACTTAGCCCAGACCCAACTTGAATCATGTATTAGGTCTACCCACTAGCTATAATCTAAATTAAGATGATTTAGTTAGGAATGGCATGTTTGATCTCTCCTGTACCATTGAGAAAGCCTACAAGCTCATATTCTATGTCTGTACTCGCACACAATACAAAGGCTCAATTCAAAGTCCTCGACTATCACTGGGCATACGCCTACTATGGTACGGGCTCACCTCACTACTCAAATGATACAAAATTGTGACCTCACCCTGCTTGGTCTCGCATTATTTCATCAACTGTTCTCGCACACCAGGGTTGCTGACTTTCAGATCTAGTTTGGCATTTATATATATTATATATATAATATATGCACATCTTTTACTCACTGGCCAGTCTGCTTTTTTGCTTGCATTTCCAAGAAAGATGGACTCGTTTTGCATCATGACCAATCTTAAATTCTTATAAGCGGGCCCAAAGTCTATGGCTACATTAAATTTATATTTAAACAAATTCAAACTGAAGTTGTACAGCTTGTATTGAACTAGGGCTTCAATATATACTTTTTTCAATTCCAGCAGATTTATTAAAACTATCTCACTGGAATCATTGTAGTCGTTGACGTTCAAATTTATATACTAAAACCCGGTATTACAAAGTCCGGTTATCATCTGAGAGTTTCTGAAAATAAATTAGCATTGGTAACCATGGTGCTGACAACTTTTAACTGCCTATTGGAGCTACTCCCACGTTGGTAATTCAGGCACCAAGTGAATTTAAGAGCTTTTGAAATTTTGTTACAGATTGAAGTACTCGACATACGCATACTGGTTGTACCAGTATTAGTTGAATATTATAAGATCAAACATCAACATGGATCATCAGTCTATGCAGGATTGTCGTCGACTCATGCAGTCGTCGTACCCTCATGATTCTGGAGAAGATACAGACGACGAACAGGAGAGGCAGTACGTTTCTTTCGACAACAACGATGATGATGAAGTAGATGATGATGAATTGTCTGATGTGGAAGAAATTACAATAAAAGAAGAAGTAGAAGATCCCATAGAAAAAGCAATGCGTTCCATCTTTGAGGATAGAGATTTGGCTTCGGCACAGAGTGTTGAAGCTGAAGAAATTGCAAGGATGGAAACGATGGCAGATGTAAAACGAATCCAACATTCTAAGAAAGCAAACAATAAAGAACTATTTAATGCTATTGATCTGTGTAACACAAGTCAGCCGTGCTTGAAGAATTCTGTGAAAAATTTCCTGAAACGACCGCCACTAGTCAACATACCGTCAGCAGCGAAAAAAACGAAAATCATTGCGAAAAAGTCTGTCCCGAACGCTAAACCTGTACCCCAATTATTGCCTGTTCGATCTCCACTGAAACTACCGCCCAGTCCTAAATCCCCACCAGTACCTATTATTTTGAAAAGTCCTGTAAAGTCACAGTTGTTTAATAAAAAGGAAACTGTACCCAGGTCACTGACAAGTCCCAAAGTAAAAGCTCGTGCAAAGTCAGTACCAGAAGTTGTACAACCGACAAGTCCCAAGGTAAAACCTTCTGCAAAACCTGTGGTTGATACCCCACCAAGTCCCAAAGTAAAAGTGTCTCGAAAATCGGTACCGTTAGCAGAAGCCAAACTCCCACCAAGCTCCACGGTGAAAGTGTCTGGAAAATCAGTACCGTTGTCAGAAGCTAAACCCCCACGAAGCCCCAAGATGAAAGTTTCTGGAAAATCAATACTTATAGTAGAAGCTGAATCCCCACCAAGCCCTAAAGTAAAAGTTGAAGCCCCACCAAGCCCCAACATGAAAGTTACTGCAAAACCTGTGCTCGAAGTCGCACCAAGCCCCAACATGAAAGTTACTGCAAAACCTGTGCTCAAAGCCCCACCAAGCCCCAACATAAAAGTTTCTGCAAAATCTATGCTCGAAGCCCCACCAAGCCCCAATGTAAAAGTTACTGCAAAATCTATGCTCGAAGCCCCACCATCAAGCCCCAACGTAAAAGTTTCTGAGAAACCTGTGCTTGAAGCCCCACCAAGCCCTAACGTAAAAGTTTCTGAGAAGCCTGTGCTTGAAGCCACACAAAGCCCCAAGGTAAAAGTGTCTGCAAAATCAGCATCGCTAGCAGCAACTAAACCCCCACGAAGCCCCAAGGTAAAAGTACTCAAGGTGCTTGAATCTAAACTCCAGGCTAGTCCTAAGTTTAAAGCTTCTCCTAAAACTGTATCCAAAGTCAGACTACTACCAGGTAGGCCCACTAAGGTCAAGGTTTCTACAACACCAGTGCTGGAACGTAAATTAGCACCCATCAAGATGGAAGTTTCAGTGAAACCAGCATCAGAAAGTAAAGTTCCACTTAGTGTGAAAGAGAAAGTTTCTGTTAAAGTGGTACCAATCCTTGAATCACCTCTGACCCCTACAGTTCAAGTTACTGTAGCCGATAAGGTTCCAAGTCCTATCATAGAAGTGACAGTGACTGATAAACCAAGAAGAATTAAAACCTTGAAAGCCGTGGCTGCGAAAAGTCGCACGATAAAGAAAAGGGAGGTTAAGGCCATCAAAACGGAACACCCTGAAACTAGTAAAAAGGTAACGAATTCCTTTGCTTGTTCGTTGTGTAGTATGCAATGCGAGAATAGGCGCGAGCTGATAAAGCACGTGAAATCACACTCGGCGAATAACAATAGTTTCGAGTGTCCGACATGCAAGAAGTGTTTCTCGCAACAAGCCAACCTTAAACGACACTTGAGGATACACAGTCGAGAGAAGCCGTACACGTGTCCTCATCCGTTCTGCAAAAAGGACTTCTCGGATCAAGGTCAGTAGGTCTCATGTTTCAAAGTATCAACTATACAGAGTGAAACGTTGATCAATCGTTCCGGGTCCATCGTTTTACTGCTTTCATTAGCATGGCTCTTTTTCCTGCATGGATGAATTTTTCCTGGTCCATTTTTGGTAAAATGGTAGATAGAAGTTTCACTATGGTACATATCAGGTAGTTTCTTACCATAGGCTACCTTATTTTATTGCCACCCATAAACCAATGTGTATAAAAAATAAAACTACGTAGTTTTTAAATTTCAATCAAGTTTTAAATTTTTACCTTGTGATTGACTCGCATAAATGGAATACAATAATTGTGGAAAGCAACCTTGAGACTGAATTTATTTCATTTCAACACAACATAATTAGGGAGTTTAAACCCTGAAGCATTTGTTACCGGTAATTTTATTTGTCTGCTACGTGTAGTCAAAAATACCAATTTTACATCTTCTATGCCTTAAAAATAACATGGATCATATAGGGGACTTGGTGTAGACCTAATGTAAGAAAATAGCCCAAGGCTGGAAATATGAATTTAGTTAAAATGAAATAAATAACAGCAGCTTACCGAGTTTGATAAACTTGTAGAGATAGGCCTCATCTTCACTACTACTACCCTGTTAATCTACTCTTCCTACGAGTTCCCTCCACTGTTCTCTATCCTTCCACCATCTCTCGTCTATCGCTTCCTTCCATTTTTCTCTTCCGACTACCCTGAACTTGACTTCCTCCTTTCTCGTGGTCTTCCAACTCTTCTCTTAGCTTCATTGTTTTCTGCTATCTCAAACACATCGCTCTCGCTTGCTCATTGCTATATTTATGAGAAAAAAAAGTATAACCTAGCTGTTGGTGGGGTCGTTGAGCAAACAATAATCAATCATTTAAAAAAAAACTCTTCCGCCACCAGGCTACCTGACGACTCACCTGCGCTACCACACCAACACGAAGCCGTACACGTGCAAGGACTGCCGCAAGGGCTTCTTCGACCGCAGCAACTACATCAAGCACCTCAAGTCGCACACGGGCGAGAGGAACTACACGTGCCTGATCTGCGCGAAAGAGGGCATCGCCAAGAGCTTCCTGCAGCAGAGCGACTTGACGCGTCACACTCGTGTCCACACGGGATCGCGCCCCTTCCAGTGTTCGTACTGTCCGCGTAACTTCACGCAGAACACAGATCTCACCACGCACCTACGAGTTCACACAGGTACGATGTGTTCGTCGGCTGGGCCCGGAGCCCTAAATTAGGACCATTTTACTGAGTTGAGATCAATATTGGTCCTAACACAGTAAAATAGTCCCAACTTGAGATCAATATTGGTCCTAACTCAGTAAAATAGTCCTAACTTGAGACCAATATTGGTCCTAACTCAGTAAAATGGTCTTAACTTGAACCAATATTGGTCCTAACTCAGTAAAATAGTCCCAACTTGAGATCAATATTGGTCCTAACTCAGTAAAATAGTCCTAACTTGAGACCAATATTGGTCCTAACTCAGTAAAATAGTCCCAACTTGAGATCAATATTGGTCCTAACTCAGTAAAATAGTCCTAACTTGAGACCAATATTGGTCCTAACTCAGTAAAATGGTCTCAACTTGAACCAATATTGGTCCTAACTCAGTAAAATAGTCCCAACTTGAGATCAATATTGGTCCTAACTCAGTAAAATAGTCCTAACTTGAGACCAATATTGGTCCTAACTCAGTAAAATAGTCCCAACTTGAGATCAATATTGGTCCTAACTCAGTAAAATAGTCCTAACTTGAGACCAATATTGGTCCTAACTCAGTAAAATGGTCTTAACTTGAACCAATATTGGTCCTAACTCAGTAAAATAGTCCCAACTTGAGATCAATATTGGTCCTAACTCAGTAAAATAGTCCCAACTTGAGATCAATATTGGTCCTAACTCAGTAAAATGGTCCCAACTTGAGACCAATATTGGTCCTAACTCAGTAAAATGGTCTTAACTTGAACCAATATTGGTCCTAACTCAGTAAAATAGTCCCAACTTGAGATCAATATTGGTCCTAACTCAGTAAAATAGTCCCAACTTGAGATCAATATTGGTCCTAACTCAGTAAAATAGTCCCAACTTGAGATCAATATTGGTCCTAACTCAGTAAAATGGTCTTAACTTGAACCAATATTGGTCCTAACTCAGTGGAATAGTCCCAACTTGAGATCAATATTGGTCCTAACTCAGTAAAATGGTCCCAACTTGAGACGTCCTAAAGATAGGACTCTTTGTGAATCCAGGCGCTGATGCGGAGTGCATCGACTGTTCGGGAAAAAAGTGTTTGAAAAATAATTGATGTATTTTGGTATTTCAGTCAGCTAGCTCAATGTTGATATCTCGGTCAGGTTTGATAAATCAACTTACAAATTTATAACGGTACCGTAAATTAACAGCTTATATTTCAAACACTTTTTTCCCTGAACAGTTGATGAAAGTGGTTTAAAATAATGATAAAAAGTAAAAAAACGCACCCAAGGCGGCGAACATCTCAGCTGGCTTCGGCTTATTGTTATCGTCAAATAAGAAGAATGAAAATTGAGAAAATAACGATTTACTCAAGGAGTTCACTGGAACCATTTTGAATATTCAATCCGAAAACAGTGCTGAAGGAATTTGAAGGGTCGAAATATCAGTTTGAATCACAGATTAACTGGAATTCAGATTAACCATATATTAATTAACATGGAAATGCCTATAGCTTCAGTCAGGGACCGACTCCCAAGTTTGAAATGATTCAAATTTCGGATTAACTAAGTTAAGATTAACGAGGGTTTACTGTACTGATATATGACGGCAAAGAATTGATAAACACAATTACGTACTATCACTTGGCCAATTTGTGATTTCAAGTGATTCATGAAGTAGGCCTACTCAGGAACATCAGAAGACATAATTAAAATGTCTAAAATTACGTCTTCTGCTTTCGCTAAGTCACCTTTGGCAAGGTCAAGCCATCCATTCGTTTTAGTGCGCGCCGGCGCTAAGTGTCACACACACAGAGAACTCGGTAATTATATGTATAACAAGTGGTATCCGTCATGTAAAACATAACCTCAAAAGACCTGAAAAAGAGTACTGTAGACACCAACATATGAGGGACAGAATAAAGAAGCACGTAGACGTAGCCTACTAGTTATTAGTGCAACTACTTCAACGAATAATCACTTGACTTTATCGAATGATATACGCAGTCCTTCTCTGTGCGACGATGAACAATGAATAAACCCAATTACGTTCCAACACTGTTAGCTACGCGGTGGGAGGAGTGGCGGTAGGTTGTTTATGGGGAGGGGGGAGGGGGATTTGCCAACCCACGGCAGCTCAGCGCGCAAGAAGCGTTACCGGACAGACAGATACACGCACGGATCTAAAAGACTGCGTACTAGTCAAATGCAACATAAGCGTAATAATTAAGGTATAAAAGTCGTTAAAGTAGTTCTACCCTTGCTACTTTATCGACTCTGGTATTCTACACACCTTGACGTATATAAAAAATACTTCATTGTTGGGCAGATATCGAATCTAGAAAGCAGTGAATCTCGGCCACCTGAATCTGCTTTCATTTCTATTCGTGATTAAAGGCAAAGTGGCTGACATCTGGTGACGTTGTAGTGAACTGGGCGGAGGCAGATACTTCCAAATTATATACAAATTAATCAATGTGTAAATACAATATAAAATACAAAATTAAAACCACTGAAATTATTAATCATTAAAATTACAAATATAATAATAATATTAATTACAAATAAAATGTGTGTAAGCATACAACAACATGACATCTAGGCCTAACTGCCTCCGGACGGCCTATCGCCCACTCGACAGTGCTGCGCCTGGTTAGCTTTTAATCACGAATAGGACTAATATATTTGGTGAATAAAAATAAGTTTTTCTTCAAAACGGCTGGTTCCAATTGCATACAAAATGGTGATAATGTGTATCATTCGTGTATACACATTCAGAGAAAATTTCATCTCATTTGGAAAGATTTTACTTTTCAGATTTTCTTGCCCAGACTAGTCTTATAGAGTTTTTAGAAATTTTGAGACGATATTTCTCAAAATCGGTTAAACCGATTCATTCCAAAAACTATACAGTTCTAAGTTGGATAAGTTTGCGTGTACAAAAAAAGTTTCATTTCAATCAGTCAAACCCTGCGACCTGTGGAGTGCCCACAAAAAAAAAACACAGACAAAGCCCTATAAGAGTGAGATGGAGTCTTTGCTTACGCTCATCTAGCAATTCCGTCATTAATTGCATTTGTTCTGTTTTATCCGTTTCCAGGAGAACGTCCGTTTGTCTGCAACCATTGCCAGAAGACGTTTGCCAACAAGCGCTACCTCACAGCTCACGTCAAAGGTTTCGTCTGTAGAGTCAAGGTCGCGGCAGCGCAATCCGACTCCGAATAGACGACTTAACCGCAATTGTACTTCAATTCACGTGTTCAAACGGTTTCGACCTACACAAGCTGAACTCTGAGGGTTGCCCGTTTGATTTCGAATATTCTTACTGAACCTCAAACTTGACATCAACTGATTAGACACAAAAATTTCGAACTAAATCACTAACTTTATAGCTTGAGGAAAGTAGGACTTGATTTAGAGAATATTAATTTGTGATGGACAAAATGAGATGAATGATTGATGGTGATGTAGAGTAAGAGAAACAAGTGATATGAGAATAATACGGTGGGTACAGATTGGAGGAAATGCATGGGCAGAGCACAAAAAACACAATAAGATCGAAACATGTCGTGAGTTTCAGTTTATTATAGGGATAACATCGATTAGGAATCGATTCTGATGTAAAACGATTCTCAAATCAAAAAAAAAATGTCGGTTCAGTGCTGTACTTCTTTACGTTGTAATAAGTCTCATTTCGTTGTCTATATTATTCTGTATTGTCGAGATATTACTATCTGGACAAAAGCTATCCCTTCGGTTATGTCTGACAGCCCAATGTTGACGGAAATACCCAAATGGTACAGTACAGTTCAAAGAAGTCTCTAGCAGCTATTTTTCACGTGAACGCCTTGGGAAGGATGAAAAAAAAGTTTCAAATTACACTACTTTTTTGAGAATAGCCTAGACTTTTTTTCAATTTTTTTTTTTAATTTTAAAAAAAAAAAATTTTTGTTTGAAAATCGATTCTGGAGCATAGAGAATCGATTCCCGATTTTGAGAACCGATCTTATCCTTAGTTTATTATAAATGTTTCTGAGATTTTCACCTGATGGTTATTTCCTTCAGAGTCTGTGGAAAACCTAGTGGGAAACTTGAGTCAGTTGATTCTTGTGAAACCTCCCAGTCCTCATGTCCGGTCCATATTGTGTGGTTTTTGTGCTACATCCATGTATTTCCTCCAACCTGTACTCACCTCATTATTCTCACATCACTAGTTCCTCTTACTCTGTATCATTATCTATCATTCATCTCATATCGTCAATCACGAATTAACTTTATCCAAAGTCGTTGAGTGAACCAAATCATAAATATAATCTTCTGAAATACATTGCGTGCGGCAGTTCGACCAGTTTTCTACACAACTAAAGTTTGGACGTCGACATGATTACTGAAGGTGATTTTACTAATCAAGTGCAGCGATCCTTACTTGGGCAATCAACATTATTTTCTCCTTTTCAGGATTTTAAATATTGAAAACTCCATTTTTAAATCGAATGGAAACCCTATGAACACGCGCCAATTTACAAATAATTAAAGTATAGTTTGTGTTTTAAAGACACAGTTCTGTACAGAAGCGGAAGAATTTTAACAATCAAAATTTCATTTATTTTGATTTCATGACTGTTGTAAAGACATCTCGAAAACTAATTAATTGAAGTGTGGATGAATATTTGATTAGTATAAGAGAAATTATGGCGGTGATTGTGGAGAAAATTTAAATTAAGGTGGCAGAACTATGTCGACAAATGTAGCTTTCAAAGTTGAGAGGTCGACTGACGCTAATACATTTTTTCCTATTCACAAAATGCGTTTGTACAGGTCTGCTACGTACATTCACTCGACACATTTTTATATGGCGGATCGTCGATCTATTCGTTGGTGCCATAAACAAGAATACTTTATTGGTCATGGCACTTATAAATAAAGCCAAGTCTTTTGAAGTGTGTTTTTGGACTGCTGTGGGATTTTTCTTCGAATGAAAGCCCGTTGATAAACGGTATCGAGGAAAGCAGAGCTTAAAATCTAGAATTAAAAGCTAAATATTATCATCGATACGGGACAACGGAATTAATATTTTAACAAACGTACGTAAGGGCTCAAAGACGAGAGAATAGCATACGGTTAGAAAGGTAGAATGTACGTTGAAGTTCGAGAGATAACCAGCAGCTTACCTTGTATGTTTTCAAGTTTTCAGCCGATAGATTTAACGTGATACTCATACGTACTAATAGTAAGTTTTGAAAGATAATTTATAAAATAATCAAGGTAAGCAGCTTCCCTCCAAATGCCTCCTTGTACTGTGTACACTTATTTATTAAATGAACTGAATTAATATTGCTTAATATATGCTTGAATATGATTGAGGATAGAATTATATACATTGCCAATTTATTTTACTTGTATTGTAGTTTATTGTGTCTTATTATTTCTTTGTAACACCAGTGTCAACTGATGTAATCCTTCATCGAGAAATACAGGAAATATTTTGAACACTCGTGGTTTTTATTTCTGTGTAATTACTAATTAATGCTTGATATGTCATAGGCCTAGGCCTATAACCTACTGTATAAACAATACCGTGCATTGGAAGATTAATTATTTATAACATTCGGTAGAGAGCATCTCTCAAGGTAAGTACTGAGACGTTAGTGTAGGAATATAGTATTCAATGGAATAAACTAAATAAAATATTTCACAAGGATATATTTTTAGTTTTCTTCATGTTGCATCATAGTTTGATTAATTTAACATTACATTTTAATTTCACTTTTTTGACTGTGAATGTATTTTTTCAGAGCATTTAGCTATTTCATGAGAATATGCACAGTTTTTAAGGCATTGTATTGAAAATTGATTCTGAAAAGTGTGCTCAAATATAAAATCTGAAGATGTAGCCAATGGTTGAGTTGCACCAACTTACAAGATCAAGCTGTGGCCGTTCGTCTAACTCGGGGCAGAAAAGTACAACTTGCACTGGGCTGTTTGTTTGTCGAAGCTCGGTGAACTAGAGTAAGTTAGTGTAAGAAAGTGCAGGAAAAGTTACTCCTGCTAGGTGGTGTAAAGTAGTGCAAGCAGATTAAAGGCAAAATCTGAGGTTGTTGTTTCTCATACTATGTACAAACTCATTAAAGACAGCTAAATCCATCATGAATGTCGAAATGTAATGAAATATTTTCAAATGAATTGGCGGCAAATGATTTGTGGTACTCGGTGGCTGTTCGTCTGTATTGATAGTTCACACACACCAAGTTCAAGTTGCTCTGCCCCCTTGAAAGTGTACTCTAGTTATTTTCAGTTCATGACAGACAAACACAACTAATGAAAACCATCAGTTTGGATGGTCGACTACGGCAGGATTCAAACCACGGTTCAGTGCGTTTGCGTTATCCCCGAACGGACTTCCGAGTACCTACAATTCCGAGTGCAAGTGTTCAGGTTAGGACCCAGGCCTATTTGTAATCGTTTACACTAATATTTTCAAACCTTTCATATAAATGTCTCAAGTTGGACAACATTCGACAAAATGAAACATATTTCTTTTTGTAATTTATCGATACCTAACCATGAGATTGTTGATTTTCAACCTGGATTAAAAAAAAAGTGATGGACTCAGACTTACATTTGTCTTCTTCAGTTGTTCATTAAATGTATTATTTGCAATCTTTATATCCAACGGTAATCATGACTCACACCAGGATTTTATCATAACTGTTAATTGCAACATTTACGCTTGACATGTCTGACAAACGTCGATTTACACTCGAAAAATTTCTTACAAGAACCGCACTTTTGTTCGTCTCCTGTCGCCACTACTTTCACCACACTTTTACCAATTTTTTTTACCGAATCAGGCTTACTTATATGATTCTTAGCAATATGCTTCTCCAAACTAGCTATTAGAGGGAACGTTTTCTTACAACCATCACACGCAAAGAGAACATCTTTTTTATGGCTCTTCCTTTTATGTGCTTTCAGAGCTAAGCGACTCACGAATTTATTTCTACAATTCGAAGCGGTACACGCATAAGCTTTCACTCTTTTCTTCTTTACGACAATACCGTGTGCTTTTGTTTTGTGTAACCTCAAATAACCTTCGTTAGGATAACATTTCGTACACAAATCACACGCGAACGGCCGATCGATGGCCTTATGGGTCTCGACGTGAGCTTTCCAACATTTCTCTCTGAAATACCAACGTTTACAAAACGTGCACGGAAATGGTTTAACAAATTCTTTGTGCGTGTAAATATGTCTTTGAAGCGTTCTGTTTTCCGTGAACATTTCCAAACACACCGTACATTTGAACGTTTTTTCCGCGGTGTGCGTTCGGATGTGGCTTCTCAAAACGACTTTCGACTTGAATTTCCTCTGGCAGTAGTCACATTCGAACGGTCGTTCGTCCGAGTGAGTCAACATGTGGCATTTCAAAGTGGACGATTGCGTGAACGAACGACGACAGATCGGGCACAAGTAATTCTTGATGGGATTGTGGATTCGTTCGTGAGTGTTTCGCGCGCAACGATCGGAGAACGCTTTACCACAGTGAGAACACGCGAAGGGTCTCTCATTGGTGTGTGTCCGTTTGTGATTCACTAAATCGCTGTTGTTACGATACGTTTTCGTGCACTTTGGGTAATCGCACAAGTACGGACGCTCTTTGGTGTGGTACAACAAGTGTCGGGCGAGGCTTGTTTGGTGTTTGAATTGTTTCGGGCACAGTACGCAATGGTAAGGTGTGATGCCGGAGTGGACGCGAGAGTGGATTTTTAACTGGGTGTTGTCTCGAAACATTTTGTCGCACACGTCACACTTCTTCGACGGCGGCTCGCGTTCTTTCGCGAGGTGAGTCTTCAAATGAACAAGAAGATATTTCTTTTTGCTAAATAATTTCCCACACGTCGGACATTCCATTTCCGACATTTGCTCTACCGTCGGGATCGCCTCGAGTCGTCTTTTACGCTCAACGTTTCTAGCAACCTGTGGAGTATTTAAAACCACCACTTTCTTCGGATTACTGACTTTTTCAATAGGAACCAATATTCTTTTCGGATTGTGATGTTTAATATACTCTGATGTAAGATTTTGCTTAGGAAGAAATGTGCTGCTAGGGCCTTCAGGTATCCGAATATCGTCAATTTTTCTCAAATAGCTACGAGGCATAGATCGCTTATCGACGTTCCGAGGAATTTTCACATCTTCTTTGTCAACATTTCTATTAGGACCGTCAGATTTATGAACCATAACTTTTCCTGGCAACTTGGTTACAGTTTTTGCATTTTGCAAGACCATTTCTTTGGTAACTTTTGTGAGATAGATTATTTTCTGTCCGCCAGCATCAGTCGTACTTATGTTCGCTGGCATTGATTCAATTAACGGGGACAATCCTGTAGGGGTTTCCACCTGACTATCGTCAATAGACTCCGTATCTTCTTCCTCTCTACTAGGACAATAGTAGCCCAATAGCTCATTCGAATATTCTTCTACTTTTGCTCTCAATTCGCTATCAACAGTCGCATTTAATAATATCGAATAGGTACTCGTTGAATCATTCTTACAAATCATGATTTCTTGGCGAAAATCTTCCGTGGTGCCGATTTTGTTGGAGGATTCATTGTTCAATTCTATTGTCTCGTCTTCCTGCACTCGAAAAGTTATTTCGTCGATGTCACGAGTTTTTCGTTTTGCAGCGTTTTTGACGGGAATAATTCTCGTTTTATTGACGAAACTTCTGACGATCACGTCATCTTCAGCTGTCCAGTCACCTTCAGGGATTAAATCCTACAAAAACATAGAAAATTGTCTTAATCCACAGACTCGGTAGGTCAACAGTAAGGTCCTACACCTTACGCCTACCGGTAATTGAAAACACATATGATATGCACTGAGCTTGAATGCTAAATATGTTGTTGAATAAATATGCATAATCAATGAGAATATTAATCTTATAAATATAACAAAAGTAATTGATTTCATTACCCTACGACAGCAAAACTGACATGGTTAACCGATCAAGGCTTGGAGATTAATAGGTAAATTCCTTATGGATATCAACTTGAATCTCTTTTAATCAACTTTGATTTTGAGGGAGTTGGAATTAACATTCGATTTCCATTTCAAAATTTACTTTTAATTCTCTCAGATAAGTCAAGCCTATTAAATTAAACCAGCGCACGATTTCAATTCAATTCAATTTTTAAATCATTTTATTCATGTTTTGTACCTCTGAATTTGTAACACTTTCACATTTTCATATAATAAGCCAAAACAAGAAGCCCGCGTAAGACAAAGTCTTGTGTGCGGGCTGTCCTATAAAAATATAATAAGAGTAAGTCGGTACAAAAACTATATAACTTATATATGATTAAACCTAAAAAAAGACAAACAAATGCAAAAAATAATGTATCGGCCACTATTACAATATTGGACACAAAACAAACTCCTCCGGGGAAATCCCAATCAAATCAAATCAAAGCGTATAAACCTTTCGACACACCTACACACCTACAGCAAAAAAACAAACAGACAAACAAAAAAAAACAAAAAAACAAACACAGCTATTAAATTTTTAAAATTCCCTTGCTCATCAGGTTTGAAGCCCATGAAGCGAGAGTGGCCTCCAACAAATTGTTACCTCGTCAAGAAAAGCAACTTGTATTCAATTCAAGTAATAAGAGTCTAATAAATTCTTACTTCCTCACGAGCAGCGTCGATTGGTAGCCCTATATTTTGTTCATCTTCTTCGTAACCGTCTTCGATTGGCTCCACTTTGACCACAATTTCGTCGTCATCCTCCCACTCTAGGGCCAATTTAAATGCACTCGACTGCGAGAAGGTTTGAGACATGATTGGCTGGCTGGAAGTAATGTAATTCATATTACCTGTACTAGAAAACAAGGAGTTTCATGTTCATACATAGTTTCATAATTATTTATTTATTTATTTATTTATTTATTATTAACTCTTGCAGTTGCACATAAATGCGCGGTGGCAAGTTCCCTATCAATCCTATCCTATCGCCTCCCTAACCTTCTGACGGAATAGCTTCAACCCTATTTCATCCTCCTCAAGTATACTTCTACTAAGCCCATTCCAATCCCTACCTGTCCTATTCAAGAAAGAGAACTTACCGACATCTAATCTAGCCCCCTTTATAACTACTGCTCTATCATGACTTCGCCTACACCCATACCCTGACTCATTCCTTTCAATCAACCTATTCAACTCTCCCCAGCCCCCTTCTCCTTCCATTACCCTGAAGAAATTACAGATCCGATCCTCCTTTCTCCGTATTTCCAATTCCCGCCATCCCAAGTCTCGGATCATCTCAGATGGACTCTCCAATATTCTCAACTATCTTCGATTCAACTAGACTAGTCTATTGATAAAAAGAGTATTTCGCCTATACGGTTGTGTAATGCTGAATGAAGATGTCTACTACTATATAAGTAGGCCTATTTATTCATTCAATAATTTATTACTCTCCGTGAGATTCATACATAGTATAAATACTATGGGATTCGTCAAATTGATACAAACTAAAACTTGAACTGAACTCAGAAATAGACGTACTGGTACATAAGTACAACACAAAACAGAACAAATGACACTTATCAATGATAGTTGCTTGAAAGATACTTGCTCAGATTATAGAAAAGGGTTCTAGATAAGATGACTTTCAAGGTTGGTACGGAAATACTTGAGTAACCGGGACTGGATTATGTGGGTGGGCAAGTGATTGTAGAACATAAGTGAAAAGGGCTGTTTGTGAAGAAGAACAAGTTGTGAGATGTGATTTGGATGGAATTTTTGTTTCTGGTCTGGTAAGGATGGATTGAGGAGTTGAGTGGGAAGAGATCGGGATGAGAGCGGACAAAAGATCAGGTAGCTTACATGAGCGTGGATGAGAGAGTAAGAATCTTTTGGTCTATGAAGTGCTGGCGACAGGATGTACGACGGTAGGTAGATCATAGGTCGACTATCATAGTGATAGTGAGAAGGAAATAGTCAAGGCCATTGTTAAGGAGCCATTCCAGCATAGACTAAATACAGAATATGATTCCAGTATATTCAGCAATTACAGAGGGAAACAACAACAAAAATCCGTGAATTTATCATACCCGGTAGGTACCACACATAATTTTCCACCCCCAACCAAGGTTAGAACACCAACCTTGACCACTAACCCCTACCGAAACAACACCAACCTTGACCATTTAACCCCAACCGAAACGACATTCTATGCAAAAAATACTAATGAAACATCATGACCACATCACCTTAAAACCCTAATATTCATTCATTCATTCATCACACCAAGATCTGCAAGAAAACACCAATTTCAGCCACACAACATGAACTAAATTTGGTACCATGTAACACAAAATTACCAAAAATTCTGTCAGGATGGTCGATTGAATGATTGATCATTGAAATTGTACAGTGCCTGAATTATGGTTCGTCAGCATTCTAGCCACTTGACCACACATATCAGTAGGTGAGTCAAGGCATTCTATGGTCAAGGTTTACAAAAGTAATGTCTTGTTGCTAAGTACGACGTATTAATATTTTTGGTCCCATCCATTCGACACTATAATCATCACTATTTATGTACTCGATCAGTGCTAAAAATTCCCAAAACATAACCCTGAGAAAAATGGGTTAACCTGCAACTTACAGTCGGCCTAGGTATGGCATATTTTACTCATAGGCCCTACTTTATTATATATTCTATGGCCATGGCACTAGACAAGTCAAGAAGCACTCATACAATTATCTTCATAAACTCAACTGGGAATGGGACAGCTTATTATAGGCCTAGCGAGGGATTGCCTAGGCCAATTCCTAGGCTAGGCATGCCCTAGGTCATTGAATTTGGTCTAGGCCTACGACCTAGTTTAGGATCGTAAATAGGCCCTTACACACTCTGTTAATTCAAACAATAGAGTGTTGATACACATGTATTCCAAAACCTAGATAGTAAAAGAAGATATAATTTGTATTTCAACGAGCTTACCGAATTTGTACAAATATGACTTGGCCTATTTACTACGTTGACAGATCTATGCATCCCTAAACATCAGCCATGATTGTTTTTTTAGACAGCTGTTGAGTGATCATCTTCATTTTGATTGGTTCTTCAAAGCGGATAAATTCAAATATTGTACATTGTTATCAATCATACATTGTTTACTATGATTTGTGCTATCTCACATTTAATTATGTAATTAATGTAATCATTCCAAGTTATCATTTTTCAGCTCAAGTTTCTTGTCTTCATGTTTCCTATTCATCATATAGATCTATATAGAGAAATGAATACAATGCAATGAATTTCTTCTTTGTGCTCAAAGATCCCACCAACAGCTAGGGGGTGCAAAAGAGGGGGATAATGATAATGAAGATAGTGAAAGGATGTTTTCAAAACTCGGACCCACTCTCATCATGACTTCATTTTCGAGGGTTTTAGATAATTAAATGGGCCATGGGGGATGGCTTGTATTTGATACCTTTATTATTCATTCTTGAGAAGTTCGGTAAAATGACATATAAAAAGATCAAAATATTACGCTACTATATATAGCCATAAAAAACAAGGGAAAAATGTTTTTTCCCAAGTATGGTGAAATTGAGTCTTCACATCACTCATCCAATAACGCATTTTACCAGACTCGAGAAAAAAGTAGGGTACAATTTTGTTTTGGTCGTGCTCCACAGGTCAAACGAAAATGCTAATTCAGTTGAAACTTGGCATACACAAGACTGTGTCTTTATCTAGTTTGATACTGTCTAGTTTTGAGGTGCGATTGGTTACACCACTTCTGAGAAAACTCATTTCAAAGTTTTTAAAAGTCTCATTAGAATAACCGAGGGGAGAAAGAGTAATGAGTTATAAACTCACCATGTTTACAAAATGCCCAATATATGCTGGAATCATGATGTATAATGCATTACCAACGTCACTCAAACTTAAAGAAGATGTGTCAACATTTAAGACTGATTTGAAACAATACCTATTAAATAAATGTTTCTATTCTGTAAAAGATTTCTTAACTGAATGTTAGACTGTATTTTATATTGTGAATCCTTTCAATCTATATCTTATGTACTAATTCTTATATTTTGATACTGTTTTTTTATTTTATTCTGACTTATCTTATAACATGTATATGTTCAATTGAGATTAATAAAAATGAAATGAAAGTTCGTAAGAAATATTTCCTTCCAAAGGATTCAAATTTTCACGGAATTTAAATGTCATAATGATGAACATTATTCCGAACTTTCGCTCAATTTGGATCTGCCGTTTTGATGTAAGAAAATATATAATGTAATGTTTTTACTCCACTCAAAGCTATGAAGATACCAACTAAATCTCAAGTTTCAAAGTTTCAAAGTTTTCAAGTGTTGAAAACCAATTAAAAAGGATTGAAACAAGACCTTCTTCATTATTACAGAAATTAATTAGAATGAGTAATGAATTGACGACTTGCAGTCTCCGCCCCCTTGACGTCACAAATCATACCGTCCAATCAACAGGGCTTTTAGAACTGTAGTGAAATTCAAATATTCAATCGGGGTATCTTCAAATCAAACAAATCACCACAAATGATATAGATCCAACTGGCCTACTGGTTAAGCCACACCCATTGCGAGTCGTCAATTAAACAGGGGGCAGTGTCGTAATTGTTTGCATCTCAAGATGGATATATATATTATAAAACCAACCAAAGATATGTTGATATGTTCTAGCTCATCCATCAACGTGGAAACACATAACGCGTTTTCCTAGTTTTATTTCAGACAGTCATTGACAAGAGGTCAATGGACCAATGTTAGAGAGACCGTAGGTGATGGTGAGGTAACTCGGTTGGAAGATTTTGGAAGAAAGAGACAAAATTACCTCTTAATGACATTTCTTTGAGCTCAGAGAGGGAGAGATTAGAAAGATATAAGCATGAGTGCAGGTTAGGTTAGGCTAGATTAAATACTTCCACCCATACAGGATACAATGTGTATAGTCAGTTTGGAATAAATGAATAAATCACAAGTCTGTTCCATTTAATAAAGGGTAACAAAAATGCTATTTATTTGACAATATACATAATTATATATCATACAAATACACTTGTCTGTAAATAAAAAATGAACACAATATGAATGTTAGGTTTAATGTAAATAATAAATAATTACACAAGAAAATAGAGAATTATCATAGGCCTACATGGCATCTAGATAAATTGTAAATTATGATACTACTGAATTTTGTTTGATTAGCAGGCAAGGTATGAAGAAGCGCTAGCACACACACAGACATATATATATATATATATATATATATATTATATATATATATATATATATATATATATATATATATATATATATATATATATATTCATGTATATATATATATATATATATATATATATATATATATATATATATATATATATATATATATATATATATATATATATATATGAAAATTCTCAAAATTACCAACGTAAATGTACACAGCTTACCTAGTTACACAAATCAGGAGTATAAACCTTCCAAAGCTTTCGAATCAGCTGATGAATATGAATTGCATGCATGAGGCTTTCATGACATGACCTGGAGAAAGTAATTGCTGGGGTATCGCTGCCAAGCACCTAACCAATAGGACTCCTCTGATTTAGAATAGTTTATTGATTCAGATAGAATTTTGAAGAAATGTATACGGTAATATATACTACACTGTCTACACAATATAACTCACATAGGCCTATATATATATCTGCTATGATAATGTATAATGCATTATAATCATAATATATAGGCCTACATGAAACGTATACGTCATTATGAGTAGTAGCCGTATAATTCACTTATAACCCAATGTAACTACTACAATTGCGTTGTAAGATGAGCGAGATATCCAAATATGGTATGATCAGATTCGTCAAAGTAGCTCTACTTTTGCTAATTTATCGACTCTGGTATAATCGAAAACTCTACACACCTTGACGCATATATATAGAACATGGTGTAGTGATACCAACCCATTTTATAACAATACAAAGAAGGTGCTCCAACTCGCGTCTTCAAAGTGAAATATTTCCGGAGTCAGTTCCCGAGTCCATCGTCCCGATTGCCTGTAGCGCAACCAACACTTTTATAGCAAACTATATAAAACAATAGCATAGCCTTTATATTTTCAATGTGATTATGTACCGTATGTTAATAACAATGCAATTGTACATTACATGTCCACAATACCCGTGGGATGAATCTATTTGTTGTAGAAAGTCATAGACTATGCTTCTTTGCCAAGGGACTGATGTATTCTGGGTGCAAACTTCATAATGCACCTCCAGAACGATTATGGCAATTGAAGGACGTTGGTGAAAGCCATAAATATTTCAAACGCAAACTTGAAGAGTACTTGACGGACAAATGTTCTTACTCTATCAATGAATATCTGGTTAAAATGTAGTTTATTTTAGTGTCTGACTGTTCTAATATCATTTGTATGATGCAATTTGGAACAATAAAAAAACAAACAATGCTCAGTAGAATTATGATGAACTAGCAGAACTTTGCACTTGCTTTTTACAAAAATGATAGATTTTGTCAGTTCAACAATGTCACCGGTACCGTAGCCACTCTTATCTACATCTAGTTCACAAGAGAATCCATTAAATCGTGACAGGCAATCAGGACCTTTGGCTCTGAACTAACCGCAAGAAACCACAAATGCCTTCCATGTTGTTAGTATTAGTATTATTATTTTTTAATAACATCGAAACTTGATAAAAAATCATTATTCCTCAATTAAGGCTATGGATGAGATATGGGATCGTTTGGACAGGGCACCACAAGGGCGATCTCACCACCCCATTTCGATTAGATAAAAGTATTCCATTTTCCGAACGTTCGTAATACATTATAACTGTTTCTGTGATATACAGTATCCGGACACAAAACATACGAATGTTTATATCTTCCACTTTGAAGTAAGTCTCTTGGGCAATGATCACTTCTTACCATTAACATCCACTTCTTTCCATGTTATCAGTATGAGAGTTGGAACGTATCCCTCATGTTATGATGAAACAGGTTGGTATCAATACCAGTACATCGTGTATAAAATATTGGCTACCTCATTAGCCAAATATCGAATCTAGAAAGAAGTGAATCTTGCCAACATGATTCTGCTATTATTTCTATCTATTTGATGAATAAAAACAGTTCAGAATTTAAAAAAAAAATGGCTGGTTTGAAATGCATGTGGTACAAATTTGTTATCCAGGCTCTAGTGTACTAGTCGCTTTACTATCATAGGATGGTATAGTAATGTAAACGTGGTGTAACTAGTAGGCTATCAATTGGTGAAATTTAGTAGGCCAGGTATTAAATTTAAACATTTTAGCATTGATTGTTCAAAAATTATCATTTTGACCATCAATTTTTCTAAAATTGAAAATTGAATAGGTAATTGCCAATTTGCCATTTCTCAGTTGGTTCTATATTTTGAAAAAATTTGATGAAATAATGTTTGTTACAATACGGTTAAATTTCTTCCAATTCGCGATTATTTTCGTGGAATAGTATTTAGGCCTAGTATTTTTCATTAAATGTGATTGGATGAGCGTAGCGAAGACTCAATTTCACTGTACTTGAAAAATCGAATGTGTTTTTTTTTTTTTTTTGTTCGCGCTCTACAGGTCAAACAGAAATTCAGATCATGATGAAACTTGGCACACACATGAACCCCTATCTGACTTGATGCTGTATAGTTTTGAGGCGCGATCGGTTAAACCACTTCTGAGAAAACTCATTCCAAAATTTTCAAAAATCCCATTAGAATAACCCAGAGGAAAACATCGTAAAAAATATTTCATCTGAGAGGATTCAAATTCTCAGGTAATTTCAATCTAATAATGATACACATTATTCCGACCATTCACTCAAATCGGATCAGCCGTTTAAATGTAAAAAAATATATAATGTTATTTGTGTTAATTATTCAAAGCTATTAAGATACCTATTAAATCAAAGCAACAAGTGTCACCACTTGATTGTAAACGATTAAAACAAAGCCTTCATTACTATCATATAAATTATTAATGGAAAATAAGATGGCAGTGATGTAATGGTTTGGATCTCAAGGTGTATATATATATATATATATATATAATAACCAATCCAAAGATAAGTTGATATGTTCCAGCTCATCCATCAACGCGGAAACACATAACGCGTTTGCCTAGTGTAAATTATACTTTGAGCAAAAATTAGTGTATAGGGGGCTATGACCTATGATGTTGACTGAAATACCATTTGACATGAAGAAGAAGAACCAAATATGGGATATAGTATTCAGATTTTATAGTGATTTCATTTGATTAACGCCAAATTCCTACATCTCGTCTAGTAACCTACGAACGTCAACAATTCAAACATTCTCCTCTACTAAATGAGTCTGTAAATGACTCTTCAAATCCACTTTCATCTTGAACAAATCCTTACATAAATCACATTCGAACGGCAGTTTTTTCTCGTGTCTCCGCAAATGATTACCTAAGTGGTTCTCGCCCGTAAACGTTAACCTACAAATCTTACACTTATAAATCCTCGTTGGTTTTTCGTGGCTTCTACGATGCGCCTCCATCAGCCGTTTCACTGTAAATGATTTCGGACACTTGTCGCACCGATAGAGAACGTCTTTACTCGTATGTTTCAACATGTGTTTATCTAAATTACACTCCAAGAAATACCAACGTTTACACTTGCCGCACGGATACGGTTTCTGTAGGTGGTCCATGTGCGTATAGATGTGTCTACGCAGCGTACCCTTCACCGGGAATTTCATCTGGCAAAAGTTACACTGATAGGGACGAGCGCCAGAGTGCATACGAGTGTGATTTCGCAGGCCGAACGCAGAAACAAATGACTTACCGCACCCGTCGTAATTGCAAGCGTGCGGTTTCCTTTCGGCGTGCGTCAGAACATGGTTCTTGTGCGTCGAAAAGTGTTTGAAGCGTTTGTTGCAAATCTCACACACATACTTTTTGACACCGGAATGGATCTTTTCGTGAGAATTACAATTTCGCGAGTCACTAAATCGAAGGCTGCAGAAACGGCAGGAAAATGGAGTCTCCTTCGTGTGAATACGTTGATGTATTACGAGCTCTGTCCTGACGACGTAAGTCTTGTCGCACTGATCGTACTCGCACTTGTATCGGCGCTCTTTCGTGTGCGAACTCATGTGACGTGCGAGACCGATTTGGTAGCGATACTCTTTCTGACAGATATCGCATTTGAACGGTCTTAAGCCGCTGTGAACTCTGGTGTGTGCGTTGAGAACTGATTTAGATGAGAAATGCTTATCGCATTGCATACACTTGTGTGGCTTTTCGCCGGTGTGCGTACGGATATGTTCGATCAAGTTTGACTGATAGTTCACGAGTCTAAAACAATACGGGCAAGCTAGTTTCTTAAGTATACGTTTATTCACGTTTCGAGTGACTTTTTGAAGTACTGGAAAATTGATTAATTGTTTTGCGATGTCGGATACGCTCGAGTTGTTTTGCGTCGAGCCATCGATACCGTCGGTTAAATGATAATTTGTGATTTGATAGGAGAAATCTTTGGTATCCAAGTCTACTTCTTGATTGTCGATGATTGGTGATGGAAGCGCGGAACTGATACCGTTGTTGTGGCGATTCAAGTCGCCATCTTTCGCGAATCTTCGAGCCTGCTCCTGTAACCAACATTAGATGAGTGAGACAACCAAAGATTGTGACTATATTTGGGCGAGAAGATATGTCAAACTCTTCTGATTGAAACAATTATACGTAGGCGCACCTATACCTACTTGAAAAACTAAAATAATTTTTCAATATCATCTATGAAAATACATAAGCTAGCTTTCCATAAAAAAAATTACTGCGAAACTTTGCGTGACGAATTCGCATACTGGTAGCTGTTTCCATGATGTGCGAAATAATTTCGCAATTCTAGCGCATCCTAGCGATTTCATTTTGAACTGAGTAGCACTCGATGTGCCGTAAACGGAAGTAGACACTAGCGATTGCGCAATCGCTAGTGTGTAGTAATAGGGGAGGAGAAAGAATGGAGGTGGAGAGAGTTTACTCAAATATAGGGAAAAACGGTTTTGTCCAGAGGACAATAAGAGACTGGAATGAGCTGGAAGAAGAAGGAAGAACTGCAAAGAAATTATTAGAATTCAAGAAAATGATACAATAGAATACCGGTAATAATATCTTGCCACCGTGCATCTAGCACATCTGCAAGAATGTTTACAAATACAAATACAAATAAAATGTTCATTTTAGTTCCGTACACGGGTAGGTAGAAGAGCGGCCAACAGACCGAACCTCACCTTTTTACATTGTATTTCATTGTTTAATGTAAATAAAGGCAATTATTATTATTAACTTTGAATGGTGTTTAGTAAACAGCCCGTTATTGTTTAAAGACCTACCTCAATTGACAGTTCTAGATCCTGCTCAGACGTGTACCCGATGTCTGCCAAAGCAAGCGGTTCCACATCAATTACAACCTCTTCTTCAGCCTCCCATTTAATTGCTTCATTTAAAGTGACTTTTTCTCGAGGTACGTTAGACTCTCGCCTACGATTCACACCTCTAGCGTCAGCGACATTTCTCTTGGTTTTGGTCTCGGCCATCATACGATTGATCTCATATCAGTAGAGGTGTTTGATGATGGGAATTTTGTGTTACGACAAATAGCCTCGCGATGTATGGTGGTACCAGTCTCGTGCGATGAAGGTCAGGTGCTTCATAGTAGCTGCTGGTTAGAAAGAAATTCATGAAACATATTAATTTCAATTATTCACGAAAAATTTCATAAATAGGACCTATAGAGATCAATTCATTTTATAATTACAATATTGTGATATTACACGTGCAGAGAATACTCAAGAAATACGTGGCTAAAAATGAAAAAAATTACATTCAGTTTTCAGTGTTGGAATGCCACAAGAATGTATACAAACTAGTGTACTGGTATATATACATTTCCAGAATTAAGGGGATTATCATTTTTATTATTTAAACTCTTGCAATTGCACATAAACGCACGGTGGCAAGTTTCCTAATTACCCCTATCCCTATCCCATCACCTCCCTATCCTTCTGACGGAATTACTTCAACCCTATTTCATCCCCTTCAAAAACATACTTTCATACTTCAACTGCATTTCTTTTTTTTCAAAGTGAAGCCACCGACTTGAAGTGCCACTATAAACTGTTGCTCAACTGTCGATATTCAGGCTTTTGTGAAGTGACGTCACCCATTGTTGAAAGAGACAGACAACAATGTCCACCAGTTGGATTAACCAATCAGAATATTTGGTAGCATCCCAGTTTGCTGTATTGCTATGGTAATTAATAATTATTGTTTGTCATTGTCACTTGACAGAAGCCTTTAAACAATGGCAACTTCATACAGTAATTTGAGTTGGCAGTCTGAATTTAGTTGGCAAGTTAACAACCCTTTTCCACACTAAGTGCGCTGAGACTTGACAAGCAGAATTCTGGAACGTCAAGCTAAAATCTAGCAGTTTGACGCTGAACCTAGCTAACTTGAGAAATTGAGTACCGGTTATAGTATTGCTTGGGACTTGATTATGGAATGCCAGTTAAATACATACATACAAGGGTATTGACAATTTCTTGAAGCCAAGGCCCTATAGCTCCGAGAATCCATTTACAGCAGAAAGCTTGTCAGTCTGCAGCACACAGATTTGAATTACTAATTTGAAACATTGAAAATGCATACCATCTGTCGCCTGTGTGGGCTACAGCCACAGCCCTTCATTGAATTATGGCACTAACTGCGGCAGGTTGTACAAAACATTCAAACCAATATGCTACAAATATGACTATTCTTTCATAACAACTTTTGGGTAAGTTCAAAATCAATGGCTATAGCCATTGATTTTGTAGTATTAGTTTATTAGGGCCTATAGCAATTTTGTTTGAGACTTTACTGGCTTTAGAGGGCAATGCCATGTCCACTATCCAGACCATAACCTCTACACCTACACAGAAACCTTAAAATCAGAAACAGCTGTCACACGGTGGCGCCGGTACAATTTTCTTTAATACGATCACGCAGTAATCAATTTACGTATCAGACTACAATACAATAAGTTTATCTTACCAATAAACAAACAATCGAGACAAGATACGAGATATTGTCCAAGTATGTGCAGATCAAATGTCACTTTGAATGGCCATGACCTAGTCAGTGACGTATGGTCTGGTAGTATTTCGTACCATTTATTGACGAGTTCGGTTAACCGTCTCTATCATCTAATTATACGAACGATTGTGAGTGTCGACCTGCCAACTTGTAACAGATTGAAAAACTGGCTGCTTTTAGCCAATGACTGAGGACGTCGATAGTCAGAAAAGAAACATGAAAGTAACACGGTGGGTGTGAGTGTTGAAACCGAAATTGGAAGTCCCCAAATAGAAATTTTTTTAGCCTCTCGAGGTTTGTACAATTTTTAACTTGTTTCATTTTCGCAAGCAGTTACCATAATTTATTCCAATTATATGTTATCTCATTTGCCGGTCTTGTTTTAATCACCAAGTATAGAGCTAAACCTCTATACTAACTATATACTAGTACCAACTATACTCTGTATTAATGGTTTAATGTTTTATTCTGTGTCTGTATTTACTAGTTCAACTATATTTTATTTGCTTGCACTTGAATATAGTTTACATAATGATTGTAGTGTTAACATTTTGATAAGCTGGGGACCTATAAAGGTTACATAATCATTATATAATATTTCTAAAAAAGTATGGAAATAATTTGTTGGTAAATTTATTTATATTTATTCCCAATTCAGAGTGAAATAAAAAAATATATATACAGTTCTCAAGTTATATGAACAAAAGTAGATTTATTTACATTTTTGTTTAGTGATTTAATTTTTCTTATTTGTGTCATAAACTCAATGCCATAGCAACTAGAAAAGTTGGGGGCTACACAGAAATACTTACGTTCTGATTGGAGAATAAATACTATTTTGAAGACATTGCGGTCTGGTCGGCTTATTACTATCACAACAATACAATGTGTAACATCACATCAAAGGAGCATATTTAAGTTTTTTGGAGTACACAACAACGAATATGAATACAACATTTTCAAGTGAACACGAAAAGATTTGCAGAGGATATTTTATTAATGAAAGGTTGGCAGAAAAAAACAATGCACTCTTTAGTTTTAAAGTAACTAAATGTAGATATTTATTATATATTATTCAGAATACTATATACTTCACAATATGAACTATATGCCTATTATTTTGTCTATTCAAACATGAAAAAAAAAATCGTTCACATCATTTTCAGTAGAAACTCTTTCACAATTTACTGGCGATGTATACGGTCACTTCCGCCACGAATCAGGAGTACAAACTGGGAGTGGGGCAGCATGATCTTCTTCTTTAATGTGTACACTCAACATATCTCACTTAACCTTTCAACAAAACCTTACGTAAATTTAATAATCCCTATCGCTACTGCCACCACAAATAAAATTACTTCGTCCAAAGATATTTAAAAATTAAATAATAAATAATTGGTTAGATTAATTAATCAATATCAATAAACCAGATTTTATATAAATACAACAGGTTCCACTGAGGCCAAGTGTGAATGCTGCGAAACGTCATCGATCATTCATAACGTCGCAACGTCCAAAAGTTCGCAATAAAAGACGAAAAGCCCGAAACGATAATCGAGAGTGCACATTGGACTGTTCTCAATTACAGTATTGTTAAACTTCAGTGGATCGTTCCGACGTTCCATGACGGGTTGTTTGGGTCATCGCTATCGGTAGTAATGTAACCACAGCTTCCATTTTTTCTTTTCTTAGCATTCAGAATTTGAAAAGTAGCACTTTGGTGCATCTATTATTTTGAAACATCGTGTTTTGTAGTGCGACAACAATCTGTAGCGTTGCAACAGTACGATACCCTTAAAACCATATAATGTACAGTAGGCACACAAATGGAACACTCAAATTGATAGTTTTATTAAAATGGTGTCCACCACCAGGTTAAACCTACGTCTCTTTTGCCACCTGCATTTGCAGATGCACTTTGGTTTTTGAAATTCCTTTACTAACTCCACCTGTTTACTCCCCAATTGGTATATTCTGCGGAAAATAGCATCTATAATGCTTTTATTCCAAATATTGAATCTATATCGACCGGCACAGTAGCTGAGTGGTTAGCGCACTTGCTTCATGTGACCCGGGAGGTGAAGGGACATATCGGACCCGGTTCGATCCCCGCCACCGTCCATCTTTACAGGGGTTTTTCGTGGTTTCCCTCTGTAGTCTAGGCTAATGCCGGGATGGTTCCCACAATATAGGCCACGACTGCTTCCTTCCCACTATCCTTCCCATTACCCATAAAACCTTCCTCTCATCATCCCATCATCTCATTAACCATTCATCCGACGCCAATAGATCTCAGTCATCATTACAGTGCATCGTTAAAACCCAATATATATATAAATAGCATCTATATCGCCAATACGTTGAAACGTAGCAGATTCGGATGTTAGTAGCACTTTGTCGCCTTTACAAAAAACATGATCAAACAACATCAAATGTATGGAAACATGAAGAAATGTTGGAAAAATATGCTTTGAAGTACTCTTAGATTTTGTTGCTTTTATAGCAATTGCTATTTCTACATGTCTACCAATCAGTAAGCTGCTGCTCCTTCTACCTTTACTTTTCGTAACGTTACCGTTCAACAGATCGGTGAAATTCAACTATGGAAGTAAAATGGAACGACCGACAAGTGAAACATGACCGCATATAAATAAGAAGGGAATGCAAGTTATTATACATATAGTGACCCAGTTCTGTGTGTGTCCTTCTAGTCGTTGTAGAGTGTGCGTCATTAAGATCAAAGTCAGCTTGAGGTCAGCTGGCGTTAGTGACACACAGACCTGGGTAATTATATGTATAATTGTGGTCGTTCGGTCTTAATATTTTGAATCAATTTGATATTTTGATACATTTTCGATGAATTTGATATTGATTTAAACAACTGTATCTTGATAATCAAAACAATGTGCTGATGTTGTGAAATGTGTGTATAATGTCACTCAGTCACGTAAAATACAGAGTGGTTGCAGCAGTCAATGATCATTTGTCCCGCACCATTCTGCGTCCTAACCAGAGTCGTAATTTTTATCGATTTCAATTCTTGAAAAACGTCGATAGAGTTTGGTTATTAGCGTAGCGCAGTGTCACTGACGAGTGTCCTTAAAACCCTGTATAGAACATTTTTGATACATTTCAGACATTAAAATTCAGGCATTGTTCGAAATTGTTCCACTTCGATCAAACGGCAATCACAATTTATATAAATTTGACAAAACAATTGGAACTATTTTTTAATGAAGTGATTTGTCGTCGTCAATTTCCCCATTACTACGGCTTGACCCTTGGATTATAGATATCGTACCGATGGATATGCTACTCGTGCTAATTCTGATGCACACTCTCCGCAGAGGTTTGAAGTATGAGTGTGTTCGATCTTTCATTTTGAATGGCAATTGAAGTTCAAATAAAATCGTGAATCGGATTACTATGATCTACGACGTTTACTTGGTTACCGTATGCACTGGGCGCTTACCGCGACTGCCACTTAAGCCCCCGCCTAAGAAGCCTACCGATCATTTTAGCACGGGCGGGCTTCTTAGGCCGGGGCTTAAGTGGCAGTCGCGGTAAGCTCCCTGCTTTTTAAAAATTGTGTGAGACATAATCGACAAATGAAACTATAAGGAAAACAGGAGAAATGCTGCGCGAAAAAATCATGGGAACGCATTTTTATGCACAAAAAGGTTATGAATTTAAGGTTTAGGTTTAGGGTAAGGCTTAGGGAATCTAAACGTTGAAAGCGTATTGTGATATAGAAGAATTATGATAACAGATTTATGGATTTCCGAATACGTCTAATTGCATAGCTCCGAAACGCTGACGCCCATTCATCGGTACGTTGGCTACAACCCACGCTAGACCGTCGTACGATCGTTACTCTACGCAATTCCCTGTCGTCATACGGCGGCCGGGTCGCCTGACCCCGACCCCGCGGCCGAGAACTTGAACGTCGGCTTGAGCGACAGGTTGCGCAACAGGCAGAGGTCGCGCGAGGTGGCGCGCCGGCCGGCGACCGACTCGATGTCGTACAGGCGCAGTATCAGGTCGGTGGTGAACAGCTCGGGCAGCGAGCGGAGGAGCGACGGCACCAGGGTGTTTGGCATCCCTGGAAACAACAAACCACCAAATAACTTTTCATATTGTGTAAAGTGTTAATTGTAATTTAACAAGAACCAATCAATATAAATTTATCTTTTCAAATATAGTTTGTGTTTATTTAATGACCTGTAATGTTAAAACGAATGAGAACTTGGGTGAGAATATCAGATGTAGGCGTACACCTGTGAAGAAGGAAGCAATAAATCCCACCTTGAAAAAAATATAGCCCATAGATATAGGGCATATATATAAAAATATATATGTATGAATATATTGTATATAATTTGAAGAAATTTAATAAAATAGGTATAGGCCTAATGGAGATGAAAAAAATCAAAAGTAGGTCTAATCAAACGGTCAAAAGGTCGATAAAAATGAAAACAAAAAACCTGTAAGCAAAGCTAAAATAATCCAGAAAACCTCAAGTGAATAGATATGATAATATGATAATATGATAATATGGTAATATGATGATATGATAATATGATAATATGATATATAATATGATGATGATTTAGAAAATTAATGAATCAAAACCCTCAATGCATCAATTGACGATAGGTACAGTTGACCGACCCCCTCTCGTACCTTGCAGCACGAGCTTCCTCGTCCAGTGCTGGCCGCAGCGCACGAGAAACTGCAGCAGCTTGCAGATGAAGTGCGTCTGCTGGCACACCTCGCCCTCGCGCCCCGCGATCACGCCAAACGTGTCGTACAGCTGGACGAGCGCGCCCGCCAGCGGCTCGCGTATCGACGTCGGGTGGCGGGACGTCGAGCTCGGCACGGCCGTGGAGCCGGCAAACAGAGCCTCGCCGGATTCGGCTGGGGTAGACACAACCTCACATTAGTCAACCAGTTAACGTATTGTTGGAGAATGAAATGATTGAGAAAGCAGAAGAATATTGTACTATTTAAAATGTTTTGATAGTTGGATGAGCAAAGCGAAGACTTAATTTCACCATACCCGAAAAAAAAGTGCCTTTTTTTTTTGTTCGCGCTCCACAGGCCAAACGAAAATTTAAAATCAGTTGAAACTTGCCTTACACAAGTGTCCTTATCTTATTCGATACTGTATAGTTTTGAGGCGCAATCAGTTAAACCACTTCTGATAAAACTCATTTCAAAGTTTTAAAAAATTTCATGAGAATAACCCAGAGGAAAAAAATCGTGAAAAAAATTTCATCCGAGATAATTCAAATTCTCAGGGAATTTTAATATAATAATGATACACATTATTCCGAACTTTCACTCAAATCGAATTTGCCGTTTTGATGTAAATAAATATATAATGTAATTTTTATAAATCACTCAAAGCAATTAAGATACCAAGTAAATCCGAGCCACAGGTGTCACCACCTAATTGTAAACGATTGAAACAAAGTCTTCTTTATTATCATAGAAATTAATGAGTAAAAATAAGATGGCAGTGAAGTAATGGTTTGGATTTCAAGGTGTATATATATATATATATATAATAACCAATCCAAAGATAAGTTGATATGTTTCAGCTCATCCATCAACGCGGCAACACATAACGCGTTTGCCTAGTAATGAATAATGAGGATAATTAATAATGAAAAAATTAAAACTCGAAGAAACAAAGCTTATATTTGGCACAGCAGGATATCAGAGCTGGGTGTACTGAACTTTCAATCCTAAATTCATCTCAAACCAAAGTTTGAATTCATTAATCATCTTGGATTTAAATGTTTTTTTTCAGTAATCCTTAAACTGCGACCGTTGCAACTCATTTTCTTCATTTTTATTTATATTGCATTCAACGACGCACTGTACATGATTACGATCTATTGGCGTCGTTGAATGATAGGCCCTATATGAGATGATGAGATGAAAGGTTATTTTATTAGGTGTTTTTGGATAGTGGGGAGCAGTCGGTCGTGGCCTGTTGTTGAGGAACCATCCCAGTATTGATCTGAACGACAGAGGGAAAGCACGAAAAAACTGTCAGGATGGTCGACCATGGCGGGAATCGAATCCCGGTCTCCTGAATGACGGTTGAGTGTGCTAGTCACTCGTTCACACGTCTCAGTGTCACTTATACAATTAGATAGCGAGGACAGGTATATAAAAGGTTTGAGAGGTGGTACATTGTTTTTAGTTTGCAACTGATTGGTGTAATTCGAGGGGTGTACAACTATAGTAAATTTTGTGTACACCTGATTTGAGATTTCAATGGATTTCAGGTAGATTTCACGAGATAAGATTTAAAGGGATTTCAATAAGAATTCAAGGGATTTCATGACAAGTGTACACCAGATTTCAGGAGTTGTGAACTCCTCGGTGTAATTCATAATTGATTAATGATTAATGTGTAATTAATCGTCTACTCGACTCACCGATGCCGGCGGCCAGCCTCATCAGCTTGTTGGGCGTGCAGAGTGCGTCCAGCCCCCCCTCGCCCCCGTCGCTCGCCTCCCTGCGGCTGCGCTTGCGCGACCCCGTGGCCGTGTGTGCCGCGCCTGCTTGGTACTCAAGCGCGCCGTACACGCAGTAGGCGCACAGCTGCGCCAGCGACGACGCCTGCGGCTCGACCAAGTCCTCGCTCTGGATCTGTACGACGCGGCAGAAAAGCACGATGTGGAGGATTTGTCTAGAGTCTATTCGCGTTGGTCGATTAAGCGAATGGTCGAGGATTGAGAATTATTTTTTACATTTATTTTTACATTTTTTTATGGGTTTTTGTAAAAATTTATTGAATGAATATTTTTATTTAATTGAGTTTTTGGATTTTTTTTTCAGTTGGTTGGTAATTTATTTCCAAGTGATTTTGCTGACTTTTCTTCACCGCATGTGTGGAAACAGAGCAGGTGGAGCTAGATCTTTTCCTATTTTGGAGTTAATGCCTTTTATACATTGTTTTAAAAATGGAAATACTATCTGTAAACAGAGTCCAGACCTGAGAATTTTTTTTTTGTAATTATTACACATCAACGATCAAACTATTGTGATACTTTCTGGTGATTATTGAAATACAAAAACAAAAAAAACCCTGCTTTTAGCTTTTACCCAGCAGATATTTGCGGGCCGGGTACAATTTCTCGACCCCGGAACAGTTGTACAGTGAAACTTCTATCCGTCGTTTTTCAAGGAACCAAGAAAAGTATGCTATCCATGCAGGAATTTACAATCTATCCAAGAAAATTCACCATTGACTATATAAGAGTGGGGTGAGAAAAAATGAATGATACAAGCAGGAAAACGATGGATCCGGCAACGATTCGCAGGAGTTTCACTGTATCATGTACATACTTTCTGGTAAACATAAAAATAATAATAAAAAAAAACGCTTTCAGCTTTATCGCCATTTTATTTCCGGGCCGAACGAAATTTCCCGCCCCTGTAACGGTAGCAGTGTGAACGAAAGCCAGCGAGGTGAGGTTACCTTGTTGTGCAGGTAGTGCGGCAGGACCTGCGTCAGAAGGGCGATGGTGCACTGCTCGATGTCCAGGTAGAAGATGGCGAACGCGAGGTCGACGGCACGGTCCAGATCCTCCTGGTAACGCAGCTTCATGATCTCGTGCACGATGTTGTTCACATACCACTGGGCGCCGCCTGGAACCAAACGCAGTCACAAGTTTATTAGTTGTAGCTCACTGAGACAAGTGGTCGAGTGGTTATAACACTGAACTGTCATTCAGGAGACCGGGGTTCGATTCCCGCCGTGGTCGACCATCCTGACATGGGTTTTTCGTGTATTCTATTTTGTTTCAGAAATTTATGTGAATTATGTTTTAAACTGGTTAAATGTAAGAACGGCTCTGCCGAATATCGCCAGCAATGAAGATCTTACATTAAGATCTTTCATAATGGTTCCTTATCTAACTTAGATCTGTATACTTTTGCGGCATTATCGGATGGTAACTTTTTGTTTTATGAATTTAAGAAATTTCAAAAATGCCCATTAAAATAACACGGCGGAAAAAAAGAAAATATTTTTATTTAAAAAAAATGAAATTCCTCGTGAAGTTGATTTACATTTTGATACACATTTCTGAAAATTTTCAGCTTGATCGGGTGAGGCATTTCGAAGATAAACCATAAAATGTGCTAAATTGGTTCCACTCGAAGCAGTTTTTACCCATTTATAACTAAAATGTTACCCAATTGGCGAATGTAGGCAAAAGTTTGGCAAAGAAGTCGACATACTATTACTTTCCGCTCGTCTAACAACGCGTATATAGCGTTTTACTAGTAATAAATAATATAGGTCTATATATGTATTTATGTATTGCTCTGTATTTTATTGTATTTTTCGGGTACCGGTATTTAATTTTGTTTCAGAAATTAATGTGAATTGACCACTAGTGATGGGCGTGGCTTATCGGCAGGCCACCTTGATCTATACTTCATGTGGGCATTTAGAGATACTCTGATAGGTAATGTCAATTTACTCACATAACAAACAGCCCATTTGATTGGATGTTTTGTTTTGTGAGGTTTGTGGGCGGGTCAATCACTAGTCGTCAATAATGTTTCAAACTGGTTAAATGTAAGAACAGCTCTGCCAAATTTTGCCAACAATAAAGATCTTATAATAATAATAATAAATGATCTATATATATATATATTTCTGAACCCCGCCGACTCACCCGCGTTCAACAGCCGCTCCAACTGGTGCGTCGCCTCGATACTGACCCCGCCCCTCCCGTGCAGCTCGGCCCACACGGCGGCCAGATGCTCGCTGATCGGCTCGCTCGATATGATGCTGTGGCCGAGCGTGGTCACCTTGGCCTTGGTCGGCGGATGCACGTCGTACTGCATCTGGCGGATGATGACGTTCATCAGGCCGGTGCGCTCCTTGAAGTGGGCGGCGCCGGCCGTCGGGTCGTCGACCGTCGTCGGCGGCGTGAGAAGCTGCTGGACCATGTTCATCGGCTTGAGGAGTGCGTCCTGTTGAAGGATCTGCGGCAGGACGGAATACACTTGTTAATTTTTCAAATTCATCACTGGAAATCATTGTTTTATTAGGAACGTTTGTTTTTCTTTTATATTGGGTTTTAATGATGCACTCTAATGATGACTAGAGCTGGCTTTCCATGAACGTGGAATTCGACGAAATTCGCTTTGGTTTTTTCGGCAGCTATATTGGAAAAACGACCAATCAGCGACGAGAGCGGTGCGTTATCCTAATGCCCATCTTTTTCGCGTTCCGCGTAGCGAAACCGCCGGACGTTCATGGAAGGCTAGCTCAAGATCTATTGGCGTCGGATAAATGATTAATGAGATGATGGGATGATGAGATGAAGGTTTTATGGGTAATTTGAAGGATAGTGGGAAGGAAGCAGTCGTGGACTATATTGTGGGAACCATCCCAACATTAGCCTAGACTACAGAGGGAAACTACGAAAAACCGCTGCAAAGATGGACGGTAGCGGGAATCGAACTGGGTCCGATATGTCCCTTCACCTCCCACATCACACGAAGCAAGTGCATTAACCACTGCGCTGCATATACCGGTAAGTTTCTTTCTATAGATAAAATATAAAAAAATACTGGTACATACAATACATACAAAATGTTTACTAATCAAGAATTTTTGTATCTTTGCGATGACATTTATATATCGCGTTCGTCTCTATACAGAGAATCCTTGCAAGTTGAAAGTAGAGTTGCGAGCATCTGGTTAATGATCCCAGAGCACTAGACCACCATCATAACGTTGAAAATGAAAGTCGAAGAACTGAAATGTTATATTGAGAATATTTTTACTCCAAGATTACGAATTCCTGTTCTGAAAGTCTTGTCCTGTAGGAGGGTCTGGAGACGGGACGGTAATCATTTGTTTATTACTAGTCAAACGCGAAATATGCGTTGTAAGATGAGCGAGATATCTGAATAAGGTATAAAAGTCCTTGAAGTAGTTCTACCCTTGCTACTTTATCGACTCTGGTATTCTACACACCTTGATATCTGAATAAGCTATAAAAGTCGTTAAAGTAGTTCTACTCTTGCCACTTCATTGACTCTGGTATTCTACACACCTTGACGCATATAAAAAATAATTCATTGTTGGTCAACTCTTGAATCTAGAAAGCAGTGAATCTCGACAACTTAATTCTGTCACAATTTTTATGATATATTTTATGAATATTATCAGTCATTTTATTTTTGTTCTTCAAAACGACTGATCAGAATTGCTTAAAAAATCGTAATAATGTGTAAAATCCATACATACACATTTAGAGAGAATTTCATTCCATTTGGAGAGATTTTATTTTTCAACATTTTCCGCCCAGCCAAATCTTATGGGGTTTTTAGAAACTTTGAGATGATGATTCTCAAAATCGGTCTGACCGATTTATCCCCAAAACTATACAGTTCTAAGTTGGATGAGTTTGCGTGAATAAAAAAAGTTTCATGTTGATCAGTCAACCCTTGCGACCTGTGGAGTGCTTACAAAAAAAAAAAAAAAAAAAAAAAAAAAAACACACAGACAAAGCCCTATAAGAGTGGGATGGAGACTTCGCTACGCTCATCAATTAGTGTTGACCCACTTTCTACGCAATATATACGGATAATACTTGAACATTCAGAATCGACAGTTATATATAAATAGGCCTACAGTATATATATTTTTTTAATGTTTCCAATTTTTTATTTTCCATCAGTTCTTATTGGCCGTTCGTTGATACGTTCATTGAGACGGGTATAACTGTTGGTGATGGCATCGATTCTCAAAATCGGAAATCGATTTTCTGAGCTCCGGAATCGATTAGAAATCGATTAGAAGAAAAAAAAGAGATTTTTCGATTTGAGAATTGTTTCACATTAAAATCGATTCTGAATCGATGTTTTCACTAATAACTACGGTATACGACTAATATTATTGAGGATGCAGTGGGGCAAGATATAGCCATCCCTTATTGTCTGACTGAAAGGCTACAAACAATAGACTAGTGTTATAGATTCATCACTTGTATATTTTTCAACGTGTTGAAAAATAATTACAAATTACAATAATATAGCACAAGTTATTAATAAAATGATGAACTACAGAGAAAAACCTCTATGCATCGTTTTTCAAGGGACCAGGAAAATTGAACCATCCATGCAGGAAAACAATCCATCCAGGAAAATTTAACACTGATTACTATATAGGAGTGGGGTGAAAAAGAATGAATGATACAAGCAGGAAAACGATGGATCCAGGAACGATGCATAGTAGTTTCACTGTAATAAAGTTGAGCTCAGTTAGGGATGAGGTTTCATGAAGGGCCACGTCTGGCCATTGAGTTTGGATTTACTATACAAACTCAATGGCTTCCACCATTCAGTTCAAACTTTACCACTTTTCCACATTACTACTTATCACAACTTTACCTATAAGGCCCATTCACGATTAAACTTAAACTTAAACTTATTCCTTCAACTTGTGGCTGTAAACTTACGATTTTATATGCTCATTTGCGACACACTTCCACGTTCCAAGTTGAGCCAATAGGATTGCGACTTTTTATTTCGATAATGACGTCATGAAATATTGATAGTGCTGAAATACACAGCTGATTTGTTTGTTGACAGTCCAACATAACCTAACCTATAATTATACCACTGTCATATTTCAGTTTAGTCGAAAAGGGCAGGACAAGCCAAATAAAAATCAATAATTATCTCATCAAATTCGATGGACATGATAAATAGAGATGATAAAATATGAGAGGTTATAAATTAAGACAAACTTTCGTGGAATCTTCTGAAAATGGCGGACGGCTGCAGGTCTGAAATCGATGTGTCTAACGCGTCATAGGTTTGGAGCAGCGCTGATTGGTCAATTCCTACGTTCAACGTGAACTTAAGAAACCAAGTTTGGAGTTTGCAAACTTCTACGTTACTGCTACTGTTAAGGACTGAGTTTAATGTTGTCGTGAACAGTAACGAGAAATACCGTATGACAAACAATTTGTAAGTTCCTAAGTTTACGGTTAAGTTTAATCGTGAATGGGCCTTTACCACTATCAATTCAATCACTTAAGAGTTCCAATATGTTCAGAATTAAGGTTAAGGTATGGATAAAACAGCTGGTAAATCTCTAAAATAATTTTCAAACTCTAAACCTAAAACCTCTGGAATATTATCTGACATGAAAATTTTCAAGAATGTACTGGTATAAGAAATGTTAATATTGTTCAAGTCTTGAAAAAATGAAAAATTGTTTTAAATTTAAGAAATTGAATATTGACTCTAATTTCACTGTAGATAGGCCTACTTATCTAATGCTATCAATGTTTCAACTCTTCCCACCTATTCTATAACTATAAACTGTCATCTTGTATATAATATTTAGTATTTTCAAAATTTCAGCCCACACACAGAGAATTTTCTCAATGTGGGCTTCTTATCTTTATTAAAAAAATTATGAAAATGAAAACTGTAAAGTGTCTAGAAGATAAGAATAAAATAAGTTTTGAATGAAAAAAAAAAAAATCTTTTTTTTAACAGGCCTACTCACATGAGTTTTGATTTAACGAGGATTTACTGCGTCATTATCGTTATGGTTGTTGTTACCTGCATGTAGCTGCACAGCCAGGCGGCGGCACAGACCGGCAGACAGCACATCTTGGACCTCATCGAGTCGAGGATCCTCTTGACGTCGTTGGCCTGGATCACTCCGTGTTCCCACGCGAGCAACACTTCCTGGAAACATCCCGGAACACAACACATTGTCACATCTCAAGATCACCTGACTGAAGAATTAGGGATCCTAGGTTAATATAATTATTATTATTAGTTTTTTTAATAACATCGAAACTTGATACAAAATCATTGTTCCCCAATTAAGGCTATGAATGAAAGATAGGATCGTTTGGACGGGGCACCACAAGGGCGATCTTACCACCCCATTTTAATTATTTAAAACTAATGAACTTCAACACCAGGACTGCGCTGTCTGTGACCATAATTTTTCGCCGTAGATAAAAGTCTTTCAGTATAAACACACGAATGTTGATATCTTCCATTTTGAACTAAGAAACTTGGGCAATGATTACTTCTTTCTCTTGACAGCAGATGTAAAGATTATCATTATACAAAATGGACAAATTGAATTAGTGATAGGCCTATAATGTTATAATTAGGCCTATCGCTCTACTAATTAATGGTCGTGGCCAATTAGTACTTCATAAAACTTACTAAACTTACATGAAACTCAACATAGTACTTCATATTATAATTATAATTATATATGTAGGCCTATATATTTTTTAATAACATCAAGACTTGATACAAAATTATTGCTTCTCAATTAAGGCTATGGATGAAAGGTAGGGTCGTTTTAATATTGTAACAGATTTATTACAATTTAGATGAATGTTGTCTATTTCCATAAAAAACACACAATGAGAATGCAAAATAATTACACTTTCTTATTATTTATCATTTTTATTATTATTTATTCTGTATTTATTATTACTCTTAATAAATTCAGAACTATTTATTACTCATTACTTTTCCAAAAAAAGTAGGTAGGTGAACAGGATTGAGAATAAAAAAGTTGACCCAACCCACATTATTTGATTAAAAATGTAATATTAATATTTAAATTGAATTTCAACTTTATATTTGCCAACTAGAATAATAACACGGAATTACCCACTACATTATATAAGGCAAAAAAATATCAAAATAAAATGTAATTTGAGGTCGATGTTTTTCACAATGTCGATACATTTTTCGGAAATCACTTCTAAAATATGTTTCAAAATTGTTATAATATCCATTTTATAATATTTATAAGCCAAAGATGGTCAATAGATAAGAAACATGGAGTAAGTTGAATAAATAGTTGAATTCAAATAAGGGTCAATGTTTTTGCATAATACAAAAAAGGGCAAAATGAAACATTGTCAACTACAATTTAAGTAATTAAAAAAGTAAATATATTTCTAAGCCTGTTCACTCATCAGGTATATGAAATTACAGCCAAATAACATGAAAAGAAAAACGGCAAAGTAACAGTTTTTCTTTCATAAAATCTGCCGATAAGGGCTGTTTTTATGGATAAAAACAACAAGTTCAAGGGTTGAAAAACTTTTTTCATTCCAAAGAACAGTTTAGAGTAGATTAGAAAAAAACAAAAAGATTTGCCAGGTGTGGGGTTCGAACCCACGCACTCATTGAGTATCAGAACTTAAGTCTGACGCCTTAACCACTCGGCCAACCTGGCATGCCTCTATGAGGTGGTAAAATGACCACTTGAAGCTGAGCACATATTGATCTGTGGCCTTCACAAACATAATCTACGATAACATTATTAGTATTTCAATAATTTTAAAATTAATAATGGAAAATGAAATGGTTAGTACAGAATTATTATTCCCTAGAATATAAGCCTATCTGATCTAGTAAAAAGTCCCTAGCAAATAAGTTCACTGTTTTACAACCTATCAATCATGCTTATTAATTGTGATAGTCTAATTAATGTGAATAGAATAAAATAAGCAAAGGATTTGATGGACAAAGATAATATATCAATTACCAGTTGAAATATTGGCAAATACGCTATGTCTATAACCCACTTTTTTGAGGTTATGTTTCTTATTTTTGATCAACGACCCCACCAACAGCTAGGTTATAGGCCCATGGGGGTTGTTTCTTATTCAGATTATTGGTAAGGATCAAGTTGGGTACGATGTGTGTAGAATGGAAAGCGAGATCATGAATTTCTGTTTAAACCTTAGTCCTTACCCTACCTAAGCCTAACTATTCTCAATGGACCAACTACCAGACATTTAAACCTAGAATCAGCGTGTCAAAGTTACGGCATAGACACGATTTACCTAGTTGCAATTTTTGAAAAATATAGAGTTGAATTGTAGGCCTAAACTAGTGCTATCAAAAAAAGATGAAACATAATCCATGATTCATGTTAGTTAGGCATAGTACTATTTTTATGCGTACATTTTGTAAAGTAGGCCTACCGGTATACTGGAGGCTTGTTTATTTTGATGCAATATCAAGAGCAATAAAACAGATATTGAAAGTTGCAGCTTGACAACAGTTCTAAGATGATTGGACCAAGTCTTCAAGCAAACTAGACTTTGAAGTGAAACAAATGCCGAAGTATCGGTATATTTTTCCGAACTTTCAATGGTTTATCCAGATCTAACAGAACTAATTCAGTATTGTATTTCAAATAAACTTTCAATGGTAGTTATATCTCTCTCCATATTAATGATTTGATTAATATTCTGTGATTAATTCAATTTTTCATTTTAACTGAAACTTTAAATTCCTGAAGTAGGCCTATTGGTGATTCACAATTAATACACATTACAAGCTATATTCTGAATTATTTGTACAGGTTGTCAGTTTAAAAAGTGATAGCATCTCTTCACTTTGTTTAGACATAATTTGTAGGCCTACTACTTTATCATATAATCACGAAATAAATAAAAAATGAAAATAAACTTACCTTAATGGTGGCAGGTACATGTAGGCATATTTCATGCCACTTTGCTTGACTTGTCTTGAAATCAGCACCCTCGGTGCTGTTGAACTGATTCAGTAATGCGTCGACCTTGGCTGGATCGCACTGTTGCAACATTTGGTCCGGTGATTTCGGACGTCCGCGCTCGACCATACTGTCACGCACCCACTGTTCAAAGAACGAATCACCTCGACCTTCCGATAAAACCACCTGCACATGCAAAAGAAGTTAATACAATGGCGATAGGACTATATTATTATATAGTAGGCCTAACGTACCGTATTTTAAAAAGTCTGTTGATCAACATTTTTCAATGCCTATGAATAAGGGAAGCCTATAAATAAGGGAAGTGATGAGTATCATGTATCATCTGGGAGGCTACGCCTAACATTAATTAAAATGGTATAATTTTAACTACCGTAATCGAGTTTCAACAACATGGTTGATTATCTTCAATAAATGTTTCGACCTTACAAAATGATCTAGGCCTAGCTAAAAACTAGGTTTTGATGATTATTTTAATTACCTCAGATCCGTAGGTGTGAACAATGGAACACAACATCAGGAATGTTGTATCAAACAAGCTAGCTCTAGTGTTCGCTAGTTTACCTCCTTCACCACCCAATTGTTTACTACACTCATTGAACTTGATCAACTTGGAAACAAAAGTTCTGAGTTTCCCTTCGACAGTTGCAACAGCTAGAATAAATTCAAAACTTTTCCCCGTCAACACCTGGCTCAATACGCTGAGTAATGCCTCCTGGATTTTTATATAATCAGCATCCAAAGTCTTCAAGATTCTTGCTAAAGTTGGTTCTGCTTGACTGATGACCTTGGGAATCGAAGGGTTCTGACCTGGGGTTGCACTTTGTCCCGCTGGTACTGCGGAATCAAGCTTCTGCACTGCTAACGTCATACCTTCCCGTTTCGTTGTTATATGTTTCACATGAGTTTCCGTAACTAAATTTACTTTTAATAATTCACTCAGAAGACATTCAACACAGCTACACGAACATTTAGCATCCATTATATCGAGGAGTGGTGTATATTGTAGTAATAGTTCACAAGCATCGACGACATCCTGAGAGAATTCTACTTGATCAGCATTTACCTCACTTTTCGTGATGTGTAATTGTTTAAGTATGCGAGGGACTTTAAGAAACATAAAAGCACCCCATTGGCTCTCTTGTTGCGTTCCCAACACATCGTTCAAACTTATTAGACAAGCACGCATGATTTCAGAATACAGGCGTGAATTAGAATAACCTTTCAATCGCTGTATCATTATCAACTGATTAACAAACGTAGTAGTTTCTGTGCTTGGATTTAAAAGTACTTCAACAGCTAATAATGGTTGGAGGCAATACGTTAGAGGTTCGGGGGTTTCGATCTGATTCGGAAATGACTCCATATCAAGCTTACAAAGTTTCTTCAGTGTCTCCGTAACGGACGTAGTTGGCTGAACTGAAGATTTCGGAAGCAGAACCTCAATTTCTTGGCATTTCTTAATAGCTTCTTGATAGACATCACGGCATTCGTTCTTAGCAAGATACAACATGGCCACTGTAAAATCGCTCATCAGCATCTCATTAAGAATATTGACAGGCATTTGCAAAATCTCGAAATTTTCTTTAGTAGCCAGTGGATTCTTGATTGCGTATTGGATACAAGTTAGCAACCACTGGACTATAGACAGAACAGAGGCCGCCAAGAGTCCCTCCTCTGGCTTTCCGCGACAAGTGATACCACTTTGGATTGTTTCAAGAAACTCCAATAAAGTTATAACACAATGAGATTTTTGGAAACCGTCATATTTTGAGATACTCTGCAGTACAGCAGCGTAGGAAACAAGCTGCGAACTAAGAGAGTGCATCAAGTACGAGATCACAAGCTGGTTCGGTCCTCGGCCTACAAGAGCTTGTTGTAAAATACAGTCAGCCAGGTTGTAAACGTCTCCACTTACACCTCTTGGTAGAATTGTTTTGATATGAATGCTCCATTGTAAATCGGACCATCGCTCTCTCCAAGCACGAAGAAGCAAAGCTTTCAGACTGCTGGTCTTAGATGTCATGCTGATAGGAGCTCGCATTATTTAAGCAAAACTAAACATGCCACCGTAAACGATGTACAGATATATAAAGAATGCTTGACACTAATTATGAATACTGTATTTCATGAATTAAACACTCGAAATAATCAAATATTAGGCTTATTATTTTCTCAGGAATGACAGCTAGCCTACAAAGTGCACTCGGCGTCAGCCATATTGTTTTGTGTTTACACTTGGTAGGCCGACCAACATTGAAAATGAAAATTTTACAATTTAATGGGAAATACAAATTGCAAAAGGATGGTCTGTTTTGTCACAATTTGAAAAACGTAAATAGCAAAGAAAAATCTAGAAAAATGTTATGAATAAATAAAATGATCAGTCACTTTCATAATAATTTTGTATCGTCCAGTAACCTATAATTGTTTACAATACAATATTTAGAACTTCATCATACTATTCATCTAACTTTTTTTTTGTCCTTTTTAGTTAGTTTTCAATTAATTAGCTATATGTGAAAGAATATAACAAGAGAGAATATACCGTCTACTGTATTTATCTATGTATGACCACAATGATAACAGTTCACAATGATAACATAGTCCATTCCTCCAAAAATAAACATAAAGCAGTCTGGAATATTATCAAGGCCCACTCCTCCCCTCTACAAACCCGAACAGATATTTCGCTTTCCATCAATGGTCAAACAATATCTGATCCAGCCCTCCTCTCAGACACCTTTAATTCCTTTTTCATCAGTTCAGGAAATGCAGCTTCTCCACTTCCTGCCTCACCTACAATTGTCCATCCACCTTGTTCACCTATTCCTACCAATAGACCTAGTATTTTTCTCTATCCCACCACCCCTGACGAAATCATTCATACTGCTCGTTCTTTCAGTGGTAAGCATTCCAGCGGTCTTGACGGCATTCCGGCCTCTCTTCTTTATAATTGTATAACCTACATAGCCAATCCTCTCTCTTTTATAATCAATACCACTCTATCCACCGGCATTTTCCCTTCAGAACTTAAAAAGGCCGTCATTATCCCAATCCATAAAAAAGATAGCAAATCCGATGTAAACAACTATAGACCGATCTCTCTTCTCTCCTCCTTTTCAAAAATCCTAGAGAAAATTATGCTTAACCGTCTCACCTCTTTCTTCAAAAAGCATAACATCCTAACTCCGCACCAACACGGCTTTCAAAAAAATAAGTCCACCATTACCGCCATCTATAGCTTCTTATCTCCCCTCTACTCCTCTCTTGATAAAGGTGACCATGCTGTAGGTCTCTTCTATGACCTCAGCAAGGCCTTCGATACCATCGACCACAAACTTCTACTCTCCAAACTTAATAACCTGGGCATTCGCGGTACTGCCAACGATTGGATATCCTCCTTCCTTTCAGATCGCACACAGATTGTCAAGATTCAATCCTCTAACTCCACCTTTCCTACTTCAACTCTTTCTAATCCTCTCACCGTTCTTAGTGGAGTACCACAGGGATCTGTCCTTGGTCCTCTTCTCTTCCTAGCTTATATTAACGACCTTCCATCACTTCTCAATACGGGAACTATCTCCATCTATGCTGATGATACCAGTCAACTGATCACTGCTCCTAAACATTTGCTCACTCCCCTAATCTCCACAGCCAATACCCAAACTTCTCTCATGTCCTCATACTGCTTAAATAACCGTCTAGCTCTCCAACCCACTAAGACTGTCCTAGTCCACTTCCACTCACGTAGAACTACCCCCATCTTCACCCCCCTCATTAAACTTGACAGCACATCTATTCACACTACCCCTTCCACTAAATTTCTCGGCTTGTTCTTAACCTCTACCCTTGACTGGTCACTCCATGTCCAAACTACATCCGCTAAAATCTTAAGATGCTGCTTTCTCCTAAGACGCTTGAAACAAATAGTTAAACCCCATACTCTCAAACTCACCTATCATGCACACTTTCATTCATTTCTGTCCTATGGTATTCTTTTCTGGGGGGCCTCTCCCCAAGCTTACCGAATATTCATTCTTCAAAAACGTGCCTTACGAATAATTGTCGGTATATCTCGACGCAGCTCGTGTCGACAACATTTCGTTGACCTGAAGATATTGACTCTTACCTCCACCCTGATTCTAGCAGCCTGCTCCTTCGTTCGCTCTCACCCTGAACTTTTCTCCTTAAATTCCACTGTTCACACTTACCCAACTAGAAGCAGCAAATCCATCCATGTTACATCTCACAATCAGTCCTCTTTTACCAAAAGCCCTCAATACCTTTGCACCACTTTATATAATAACCTTCCCTCTTACATCATTGAATCCAACACACTCAATATATTCCTAACTAATCTCAAAAAATATCTACTTTTAAATCCATTCTATAGTATCAACGAGTTTATCAAAAGTCCTTGATTTTCCAGCATCAACTTTGAACTCAACCTCTTTCTTCTGTATTCAATGTTTATAATTTCACTATTTACTTTGTTCTGTATATTTCCTGTATATAATTGTAACATAATTATCCATCTTCTTTAATTCTAGCATAGTTTTAGTCATGATGAATCCTATATTGGTACACTGTATTAATCTAATGGAGAATAAATAAATACAATACAATACAATACGACCATGGAGTTGATACATCTCCATGCTATGACTATCAATGAATTTTCATATATTACGGTATAAGAATAAACAAATGAAAGTGGAACTATAAAGTAAATTGTATTGTATTGTATTGTATTTTATTTCAATCGTTAGACATATACATGGTATACATATAGATATGTCAAATGATAGGCCTACCTAAATGTTGAAGTTTATAGATTAAAACCTGCCAGGTTTCTTTAATCTTTTATCTATACATATACCAAAAATGGTCAAAATCTCAGTTTCTGAAAGGTAGGGCCTACATTGGGAAAGATGTTGTAAGTGATATAGGAAAAGGATTCAAAATTACCATATACAGTAGAACCTCTTGTTATAAGTTTCTTGTTTATAATATATTCATCACATTTAGAAGTTTTTTTAAAAATTCAACCTATATGCTCTCCATGTTGAATAGTTTCATTAATAAGTTTTAAACCTTAATACATTTTTCTAGTCTGGTCTCCTGAAAAAACGTATAAAAGAGGTTCCACTGTATTACAATGTTTTGAATAAACTAGAAACATATTTATATATTCAAAAGTACATTTAATTACATCAAGTTATAATAATAATATCCAGTAGAATACATACATAAATATATACAAAATGTGGGTGTAAAAAAAAGGCAGATCATAAATTTTTGTACTCTTTTGTTAATTCCATTTAAATTGACACATTATTGCTTTGCACCCCGAAGTTTGTTCCGATTGTCGACTCGTCACTTTACTCGTACAGTATCGCTATTTATAAACATTATTATCGGTCACTGGTTTCTTAATGAACGACTGAATGGCAATCATGAATATGTGCTGCACTTTTCCGCAGTTGGTCGTACTGGTCTCCGCCAGATAGTTCTTCATCGGTAAATATAAACTGTTGTACGGTTCAGAGCCCAGTTGATACTAGAACAAAGTCAAGTGATAAAACAGATGAACATTTTATAAAATCATAATTTTCAACCTTGAATAACTGTAAACATTAAGAGGCCGCAGGCGCTCAACACGGTCTTGTTGTTCGCTCGCTTCGGACTCGAGTTTAACAATGCATGTGTGCTAGGCACAACCCGTAGATAAGCCCGCTGAACTCATATTCACATAAACGTCATTAATTCCCCAGCTCACACTTTTGACATATTTCACATTTTGTATTTTTTTTTTGGTATTCAAAAATATGTTTCTAGGTTTTCGCCAACACGTTTTTTTAAAATGTTCTATTTGAAGAATTTGAAAAATTACAAATTTTTTGTTCAAAATTCTGTGAATGCATTAACCTCCATTTTTAAATTATCAACAGAATGCAAAAACAATCATATTGATATATCAAAAATTACGACCATTACAGTTTGCGGCGTGAAATACGAGCGCCTGAGGCCTCTCAACAGCTGAATTGACAAATTTTTTTTTTTTTTTCAATAACATCGAAACTTGATACAAAATCATTGTTTCCCAATTAAGGCTAAGGATGAAAAGTAGGATCGTTTGGACGGGGCACCACAAGGGCGATCTTACCACCCCATTTTAATTATTTAAAACCAATGAACTTCAACACCAGGGCTGCGCTGTCTGTGACCACAACTTTCCGCCGCAGATAAAAGTATTTCAGTTTCCGAAAGTCCGGAACACATTATAAGTATAAACCGTTTCTGTGATATATATCCGGACATTATCAGCATTAATAAACATAAATAAATACAACCACAATAAATAAATAAAATGAATAATAAAAATAATATTATAACAAAATAAATAAAACCGGACCATTTTCAGCCAACTCTTCATCAAAGACACAATGTATTGATACCAAGATACTTCATCATAATGCAAAGAAGGTGTACGGCTTGGGCAGCACGATCGCTGCAGACGCGTATTTCGCCAGCGGCCGTCAAATGATTAACCACCAAAAGCTTTAAAAGAATTTATTTGGTTGATGACCTTCTAATCTAAGAAGTTAGTTGGGTATACGTTTCAAACTGGGCCTACCTCTTCCACCGCCCTGTGTATGGCCCTGAACGCCGGCTGCTTCTCCGAGTGGAAACTGCCGCGGCTGCCGTGGAGCACGGCAACGCCCGACTGTTCCGCGGTCTTGCATACGCTCATGTACATGCAGTGGTCCGGGCGGTAGTTGTAACGGCACGGGTACACGTACAGCTTGTCTGAGAGAGAAACGGACGAGCGGGTTAGGTTAGGTTGGGTTTCAAAGGGATTCTAGGGGAATATTCCCTCGCGTATCTACGAACGGAACATTTCCTAGCATACCGGCACCTACGGAATAAACATTTCCTAGCATACTGATACCTACAGAATAAACATTTCCTAGCATACCGGCACCTACGGAATAAACATTTCCTAGCATACCGGCACCTACGGAATAAACATTTCCTAGCATACCGGCACCTACGGAATAAACATTTTCTAGCATACCGGCACCTAGGAAATAAACATTTCCTAGCATACCGGCACCTACGGAATAAACATTTTCTAGCATACCGGCACCTAGGAAATAAACATTTCCTAGCATACCGGCACCTACGGAATAAACATTTCCAAGCATACCCGCACCTACGGAATAAACAATTCCTAGCATATCGGTACCTACAAAATGAATATTTTCCAGCATATCTACAAAGGGAATATTTCTTAGCATGCCGGTAAGCCTACATACAAAAAGAACATTTCCTGGCACAACTACAAACGGAACATTTCCTAGAATACCGGTACCAACAGAATAAACATTTTCTAGCATATCTACGAACCTTTTAGTTTTTTCATTATTAAGATCGGTTCATCAATTGAATATATCAGACATTTACTAATTGATCTATATCGATCAATAATTGATTAGCAGTTTGAAATCGATCGATCAACGATCGTATCAATTATCGATTTAATTGAATTTGTCGATATTTTGTAACTCGATTCAATAGTTCGTGCTGTGCTCACAAGACTAATGGTTGAGGGTTGGTATTCATTAAGGTTGTCAACAATAATAAACGATAATAAAATCGATTCAATTTCTACATTACAATAACCGATGTGATCAATTTCGATTATCAAAACTCATCTTCAAGTTGTTTCAAACATCCCCTACATTCTGTGTGATTCCTTCAATCATTGCCATTGGGGCAAATATATCTTCGTCTTGTACTGGCGCCAATCAACCAAACCACATACCGGTATTGCAAATCTGCATACAATATGATATTCGGACACTCAATACAATTGACCACTAGTGATAGGCAGTGGCGTAACTAGAAATTTTGGGCCCCGGGGCAAAATACTCACATGGGCCCCCCGTCCCCCCCCCCCTCCCAAAAAAATATATCAATTCAAATCAAATGATGAAATTTCGATATCACTCAAAATGCAACCTCCATATTTCATGTTCTTCCAATTTACTATTAGAGACGGTTAAAATAAACTCAAAATTATGATATAAATATATACACAATTATGTCATTCTATGAAACAAAATGGTTCTATTGAAGATGAAGATCAAATAACACTTACTTTTGAGAGGAAAAATAGTGTTGACTTTTCACCAAAATCATGCAGGGACGTCGTTAGGATTTGTGTGTTGGGGGGGGGGGGGGGGGCGCACATGTTACGTGAATAAAATGACCACCCTGTTGGACATCTGCCAAGCGAGAAAAGGGGGTCTGGGCTGGGGGGCATGATCCCCCAGCAGAGCCCCGCAGGAATTTTTTTTAAATATGGACATTTTTCAAGAGATTTTTGCGATTCACGAGTGGTTTTGGAGTCATAATTGCATCATCATGGACATTTTCGAAGCTTTACTTTTACGATTTCTCCCAGCAAAGCCCCGCAGGTAATTTTTTTAAATAGAGTCATGTCATTTTTAAGTGATTTTTTATATTTACAAGCAGTTTTGGAGTCCAATGATTGAATCACTATGGACATTACCAAAGTTATTTTTGATAGTAAAATCATTATGGTCATTTTCAAAGTTTTTTTTGCGACTTCTCCCAGCAAAATTCCCAGCAGTGTTTTTTTCGAAATATGGTCATTTTTCAAGTGAGTTTTGCGATCCATGAGCAGTTTCGGAAGCTAATAATTGAATCATTATCGAAAAGGAAAAAGGAAGTGTAAAGTATAGTAAAGTGTTTACTGATAGAATTCATATATTAATAAGTCATCAACATGCATCATATTTTATTGTGTGTTTATTTGTAGGTCAACATATATATTTTTAAAGGAGGATAAGCTATTGGGGGGGGGGGGGGGCAAAACTGCCGATGGGGGGGGCGCACCCCCCCTAACCTGAGACCCCCTAACGACGGCCCTGCCAAAATGTAGTCAAAGTAGCAAGCTCATAATTTACTTCAAGTGGTGTAAGTACAGAGAAAAAATATGACAGTGTCTCTGACACGATTTGCATGAACACTTGCTCAATCAAGTTCAACTTGAATTTTCTCATTGCAGATTTTTTTTAACATTAAAAAGTATACTTTTTCAGTTATACAAATACGTTCATTATTTTTCGGTAATCGTTGAAATGCATTTCTGATAATAGCACAGCATGGGCCCCCCGGGACCGTGGGCCCCGGGGCGGCTGCCCCGGCTGCCCCTGCGGTAGTTACGCCACTGGTGATAGGCGTGGCTAATCGCCAGGCCACCTTGATCTATACTTCATGTGGGAATTTAGAGATACTCTGATAGGTAAATGTCATTTTTCCCACAAAACAAAGCCCATTTGATTGGATGTTCTGTTTTGTGACGTTTATGGGCGGGTCAATCACTAGTCGTCAATTACCAAGTAGTAGAAAAAATATCGAAACATCACGATTAATTATCGATACGATGAGAACGAAAATTGATGCAAGTTTTTACATCGACGGACAACCCTATTATCAACTACGCACAGCAAACACGAGGAATTGCCTACCCAGTACAAGTTTGAATTTTTCTTTCACGTAATTGACCACTAGCGATAGGCGTGGCTTATCGGCAGGCCACCTTGATCTATACTTCATGTGGGCATTTAGAGATACTCTGATAGGCAATGTTAATTTTCCCACATAACAAACAGCCCATTTGATCGGATGTTTTGTTTTGTGACGTTTGTGGGCGGGTCAATCACTAGTCGTCAATTGGACGGAGATATAGGCCTGTTGTAAATAATATTGGATAATATCTTACTTCTGTTGTAGTTTTGGAAAATTCATCATTCATTTACAGAAATAATCGATTGTGGATCAATTAATTTTCCATTTTAAATTACTCAATCGTCGATCAACCAATCATAATAAAAAATTGGAATACCGGTAATCGTTTTCACTTTTCGACCCCGAACGGCAGGCCTAACAACAACGTACCTGGATGAAAATGAAAGATGATATTGATAATGTCCTGATCGCCCCAAATGATGGATAACTTGTATTCCTTGTAAATCGGAATGACGTATTCCGTCCAACTGAACGAGCGCATCCGCGTGAGATTCATCAACATCACACCAGAGTTCACACCTGGAAATAGAGGACACATTACCTCAAGTACAATCATGTCTTTTACGCACTCCGTAGCTCAGTCAGTTGAGGCAACGCTTCAGCAACTGAAGTTACCGGTTGGGCGTGGGTTCGAGTCCCGCATAAGGCATGGGTTTTTGTTGATGCCATTTGACTTATCATCACTACTGTTTCATAATCATAAAAAAACGAAACATCATCATAAAAATGATGAAAACATTTCATGCATGTTCCCTTTTAGAGAATAGGCCTCTCTAATCAATTTTATTACGATTACGATTATTATGATTATTTGTTCAACAACCCCACCAACAGCTAGATTATACGGGGGTATAGATGAGCGGGTATGGAACTATGAAGTGGTGATAACTGAAAGGACAATAAAAAAAAAAAAAAATGTGTCATGCAGGACTCGAACCCACGCCCAACAGTGACTTCAGTTTCTAAGGAAGTGCCTTAGCTGACTGAGCAACGGAGAAAGGCTCAACCAAATTTATTTCACAGAAAAAATGATGAAAATAAAAAAATTTAGACATCAACGCACCTAGTTTGCCATAGTAGGGATGCCTGGCAAAGCGGTTATACCAACCCGTGTTGGGATCCTCGTGTTCCGGCGTCAGTGCTGCCATCTGGGACGAGTTCATGAGACTGAAGTGCCGCCAGACGTCTTCCAACGGCCCGAGAAACAATGTGTCCGTGTCCACGTACAACAGCGAATCAATGTGATTCAAAATACTCTGCAAAAAGCGACAATCAATCAAACAAAAAACATTGATATTTATTTACTAGGAAAACGCGTCATGTGTTTCCGCGTTGATGAATGAGCTAGAACATATCAACATATCTTTGGTCGAACCGCTCTCTCATGAATGAATGACATGATTAAGTAAACCGAAACAATTTACTCGCTTAGCTGGGACGGAAAACGGAAAGAGTTTGGCACACGTGTAGTTGTTAGGGAAAAGATTCGAGAGCGTAAAGTGGCGCCATCCTATCAACCTGGTGTAGTAGCGTACAATAGTCGCTAATTGGAAACTGCAACGGTTTAGTGAATCAAGTTGGATGTTGCAATTTTTTACGACCAATCTAGAATAGGTGATAGCGACACTTCTTAGCGAGACAACTGAATAGTTTTAATCAAATCTCCAGGGTGTACAAAGTTATTTTAATTTATACATTTTAAAAAGTTGCTGTGATTGGGAAACACTACTTTTAAAATAAGATTATGCTAAATGTAAGAAGTAGGCTACCAACTAACCAATTTGAAAATTGAAATTCTATAAGTATACCGGTAGGGCTAAGTAGCAATGAGCATTGAAGTGCTGAACTCTGTTCATTTTTAGATCTCAAATTTGAAAATCAAAAAGGCAAATTATGATGGCGGACAACACCACTTTATGAAAATACAGCTTGGGTTTCTCATTTTTCCTTTAATGGAGACTTTCCACAGATTTTACTTGCAGCACTCTCTACTTTTATCGAAAAGTTGATTAAAAATTATTTCGTTTTTCATCTTACTGGTAGAAAAAGTCTCTGCGATGCGCAAGGCTTGAAGAGTTTCCTCCACTCATCAGCATCCTCCGACTCGGGAAATTCTATCGGTAAAACGTCAAATGTGAAGGAATTGTTCATCACGGTCGTCCATTCACCTAGTTTCTCTTTAAAACTGGGTATGAGTTCGTCGTCTGCGATTACGATGAATCGCAACGGCAGGCGAGTGAATAATATTGCAGATTTGATCATGACAAGAGTCTCAGCAAGACGATCGCCGCAGGCAACGACTGCCACAACAATTTCCTGCAACCTGCAACACATTTATGCAACCAACGTTAGAGCTTATGATCCATGAGTAACCATCCTAGAGGACAGTTTTCATCAAGGATTGGCTTTGAATATTCAAGGAAAATCACAATCCTATAAAAACCTCGTAAGAAAGGAATCATAATCTAGAGCCAGTGCTGTGAATCCTTGGACTTTACTTGAAATTCATTTCAGGAGTCTATATGTCATATGAAAGAACATATGTGGTTTTCTATCTGCCACTACGATCTAGGCTGGTCTGTATTTCAATTTCTACAGGTTATTATTTTACATCAGGATTGTTATCGTACCGGTAGCTTACCACCATTGGCTAAAACGAAACGCTCCTTGGTGACACTTTGTAAGTTTTTTTATTATATATGTTCAAACTTCGAAACCACATATATCTTTTGTTATATGGATCAAAAGCTAAGCCTACTTAAATTAATTCTATAGCTTGGGCTCAGCTTCTGATAGGTCAAATGCACGGTGTATTCAACGTATGTTAGGTGATGTATCGGGTTATTTCCGTGCGTTGGAAGGCTGGTACCAACAGAGCTGCTAGTTCCACCAAAATCCGTGCGGAAAGCCACCGTGATAGTCACATGGTCCAGTTGCCATTGACAGTCGACGTCATGCCACTATCAATGACGTAGGCCTACATTTGGTACGCTCATGCGTAGAGCGAGACTGCACCGTCTACTATCACCGTAGCGTTCTGCACAGATTTTGGTGGAACTAGCACCACTGTTGGTACCAGCCGAAATAGCCCGATACATCGCCCAACTTATTATAAACGGTAGTTAGATGCATTCATCAGTATTGGGCTTACCGTTCATGATGTTCTGTTGAAATAATATTATGATTCGAGTTCAACGGAGAATGAATTGGTCTTGGAGATGTTCGGAGCTCAGAATGATGAATCCTTTTCAATAAAAGCGATATAACCTCCTCTTCTTTTTCATGATTGTGTGGATTCCAATCTCTCAGATGGTGAGCAAATCGAAAGATGACATATGATACAATTGAAATTACAAATAAAACAAGTAGTAAAAAGCGCGTTGTTGATTTCATTGCACTTGAAAACCTTCATTCAGATAATAATCCGTGGTTTTTTCATCTTTAATACATCAATTTCCATGCGATTTTCCAATTTTCCCAGTTGTTCTGACAGCTCAGCCGTCAAATCGACCACCATTAAAAACTTGTCGAAGTGCAAGTGCACATAGTGCACTAGTCTAGTTTTCTACTTTATCGACTATTTACAAGGGATCGTACAAGTGCTTCCATCTAGTAGAAAATATTGAATCTTTTGCATGCGGATAAAAACTACAATTAAAATGTTTATTAAAAGGTTTTGGGAAACAACCTTTTTCCCCTCGCTTATAGAGAATATTACACAATTATAATTAATAAAGTCATACAAAATATTGCAGTTTCTGAAATGGCATGAATCTCTAATAATATTGAAAATCCACGCCTTCTTCAGGGTCGTCACTTGCTCTTCGAAAATGTTTAGGTTTTTTCCTAGCTGTACATTTCACAAAAACTCGTGTTTGACCGTTTTTCACTTCTCCGTATTCATTCTCTTCGGAGCACATAAAACTAGTTTGATTCCTGGAAAGAAAAAGAACAAGTATATTTGACTAGCTTTTCTGACTTTCAGGAAATTAAATTAATCCACAAAATATTCAATTACGAAAGATTGTAAAAAGTTGGTTGTGGAGAAATTAAAATTAAATTAAAAGTGTTTCTTCTTAGCAAATGCTATTACTCTGTAAATGAGTTTGTCAATGATAATACGTATAATTTTTAATTTCAACATCGAGTGCAATTTTAATTTTGATTACTTGTGATTTATAATGTGATGCATTCATCATAACTAATTATATTATAACACATTTTTTACATAGGCCTATTTGATTTTATATTGATATAATATGACTTGACAATTCTGTGATACTCCGTTTTTGATCTATACAGAAATAAAACAATTTGAATCTGAATTTGATTAATATTTTAGGTTATGGGAAATCTTGAATATGCAATATCTTGAATTAAACTGAGGCCTAAAGCAGGAGATTCTCCATGCCTAATTTTATGAACCCAGAAAGTAGTTATCAATAAAGATAGAGCCTCTCAAATCACATGTTCTAATCGAATCGACAGATTTTGAGTGATTTACGTAATTTCGATTTCCTTCCAAGAAGCTCTGACAATTTTTTAAAACTTTCACGCTGCGATATTAGTATTACTAAATCTGTTGAATACCATTCGTTTCGGGTAGATTCGAATAAATCGAAAATGTCTGCATGACGCATTTTATCACAATTCGTACTGCAACTGACCACCTGCGCTGCCAACTGAGTTACTGGACTAGTAGTTTGAAAATTCGAGTAGTTAGTGTGTTCCAATGACTACCAATAGCAGCACCAGCGTGCAGGCTTGTGGCGGTCGGTTTTATCGCTACAGGATGATGGGGTTGGAAGGCAGTGGAGGTCAAGCATAATGGAAATAAAGCCTGGTTCCCATTCCGATTTTTTTCGGGTCGGCCGACGAAATTTCGACCAAAATTATCTTCTGCCCAGTCACGATTCAGAAATTCAATTTTCCCATCAAATCAAGATGACATATATTTCGGCTAGAAATTATTTCTGAAAATTTGGTGCAACTTATACAATTTTGGCCAAATTTTCATCGGTCGAAAAAGTTGTTATGTTGCCTGCTTTCCAGTCACGGCCTTCCTGTTTTTCAGACGGCGTCACTAATCAATGCAATTCTGTTTTCGTTTTATTTGCGCGTTTTATTTGGTTTAATCTATTCATTGTCATTCAAATTCATGAGTGATATATTTCATGAATAAAAATTATTTTATTTTGACACATACTTCAACTATATTTAAAATTAATTGTGAAGGAAGGTATTATGTCTACATCACAGCCTTCTTCATTAATTATTTTTTCTTTATTCATAATTTTATCAGAGAATTAAAGATTGAAGAAGGCTGTGGTCTACATCTTATGATCTGAATGAATGTTTACGTCCGTTCTAAATTTGAAAGATTGCTCATTTGGATTCAAAGAAGCCGTGTCTGTGATATCGAAAATGTGCCACTAAAAAATCGAACTGGGAACCGGTGATCAAATTTCGTTCGAAATTTCGTCGGCCGACTCCCCCCCCCCCCCCCCCCCCTTCAAAATCGAACTGGGAAACATTACAAAACGGTGGCGTCTCGTACTAACTTGGGCGGGTAGTATCCGAGCGCGGTGATCGTGACGTTAGCCACGTAGAGGCTGTCGTTGCAGAGGACGCAAATGGCGGCCGCGTGGGCCGCGTCAGACTTGTACACCCACTTCATCTCCATGTGGTCGATGGCGCCGACACGCACCGAGTTGTAGATGAAGAAGGTGGCGTCTTTGCCGTGCTCCATGTAGCGTTGGTGACTTGTGTGAGAGAGAGAGAGAGAGAGAGGGAAAGAGAGAGAGCACAAATGGTGGAGATTGGAAGAGGAGAGGTACAGCTGAACCTCTTTAGTACGTTTTTCAGAGGACCAGATGAAAAAAGTGGTTCGAGTGAAAAACGTACTAAAGAAACTATTCAACATGTGGAAGCATATGAATGGGATCGCAAAATAAAACTTGGGCTACTAATGCCACTAAATGTACAATTATGACTTCTTATCTGTGCATCTATTACTCATTTGTTGGGTAGTACTATATATGTATATATATATATATATATATATATATATATATATATATATATATATATATATATATATATATATATAGGCCTATATATATATATATATATATATATATATATATATATATATATATATATATATATATATATATATATATATATATATATATATATATATATATAATAATAGATATACTACCAAGACAGTCGGTCGACGCGTTTATTATAGTGAGATTCAATTTCTCGTTCACCAATTTTTACCAAATTGCTTATTTACAAAAGTTACTTCCTGCCAATACTTATGTATACCCCCGGTGACGTGGACGATTGAACAACTAGAGTCTAGAATATCGCAAGGTGCACAGGTGACGTTTTTAAGGAGTGTGTTGGGCGTGAGGAAAATATAGAGAAAGTAAGGAGTACAAAACTACGGAAGGAATTGCATGGTCGATGGATTGAGTTACAGGTTGAGAAGGGAGAGACTATACTGTGGTATGGACACATGAGAAGGATGGATAGTAAGCGAATACTGAAGCGTTAAGCCCGTATTACACGGGGAATGGTTGCAATTGAATGCAATCATTCGGTTCCTCAAGGTCACTCCAAACAGCCGAATGACCTATTACACACAACCAAATGGCCGGGCTGGTTGAATGGTTCACAGCCTCCTTGAGACACGGCCTGCTTGTCATGATTTACAAAAAATTAAGAATTGTTTGAATTTTTTGAACAAAATTGTCCAGAATTGATCTTCATATTTCATTATCATGAATGATTTCGATCACAAACTGCAAAATAAAAGGAATTTTCAACTTCAAACGTCACTAATGATAATATTGACTGTTGATGTAATTTGACAAACGTCAATGTTCTGACATTCAGATCAGCTGTTCGCTATTTGGTTTCCTATTGGATGAATCGGATCACGTGAGCTCTATTCAGTGAATGCAACCCGAGAATATAGAACTATTTCCAATTGCGTCAATTGAACTCTATTCAAACAGCCGAATGGAGGTGAGTCATCTGCGCTTGCGCGCATCAATTGCAACCAACCCATTCGGGCTATTCATTCCCCATGTAAAATGGCCTTTAGAAAAGTAAGATGAAAAGAAAGATGGCCGTCTAGAGTAGATCGTCTGGTATACTCACTGTGGCGGCGTGAGATTCAGGTCTATCTGCGTCTCCGCCTGATGCAGCCGCACCACGATCTTGCCCTCGATGTGCTTCTTCGCCGTCTTCGGCCTCGCCAGCCCGAGCACGATCAGGTACGGGTACACTGATGCCAACAGAACAACGTAAATGATATGTACAGTTGAACCTCTATGCCACGATGTAGTGACGCCAAACTATTTTATCACTAGGAAAACGCTATATACGCAGTAATAGTATGTCGACTTCATTGCCAAACTTTTGCCTAAATTCGCCAATTGGGTTAGATTTTAATTATAAATGGTTAAAAACGGCTTCGTGTGGTACCAATTTAGCGCATTTCATGTTTTTTCTTCAAAATGGCTGACCCGATCAAGCTGAGAATTTCCAGAAATGTGTATCAAGATGTTATTCAACTTCACACAAAATTTCAATTCTTTTGAAAATAAAAATGTTTTAATTTTTTTTCCGCAGTGTTATTCTAATGGGTATTTTTGAAATTTCTAAAATTCATAAAAAAAAGTTGCTTTCCGATAATGCCACAAAACTATACAGATCTAAGTTAGATAAGGAACCATGATGAAAAAAAGTTTGAAATTGATAGCTGTAGCCGTTTGACCTGTGGAGAACCGACAAAAAACATAATAAAAAAAAAAAAAACATAAAAACGAACACCAATTTTTGTCAGTATGTCAAATTGAATCCTCGCTAAAGCTCGTCTAATAAAACAAAGAAAGTGCTCCAACTCGGGTCTTGAAAATGAAATATTTCCGGGGTTAGAATCTGAGTCCATCGTCCCGGACGATTGCCTGTAGCGCAATTATCGCTTTTATATCGAATTATTTAGAACAACAATGCTCAACAATGCTCAACAATGCTATACACGGCTCAAAAGATTACGAGAATTGTAGAATTTGTTAGTTCAACAATGCCACCGGTACCAGACCGGTACCGTAGCCACTCGTATCTACAACTAGTTCAGAAGGGAATCCGCTAAATTGTGACAAGCAATCGGGACGATTGGCTCTGAATTGACCGCACGAAACCACAAAAGCCTTCCATGTTATCAGTATGGGTGTTGGGTCACCTTCTTTATTAGACGAGCTTTAGCGAGGATTCAATTTGACATACTGAAAAAAATTGGTGTTCGTTTTTATATTTTTTTTAATGATTTTTTGTCGATTCTCCACAGGTCAAACGGCTACAGCTATCAACTTCAAACTTTTTTGAATTATGGTTCCTCATCTAACTTAGATCTGTATAGTTTTTTGGCATTATCGGATGGTAACTTTTTTTTTATGAATTTTAGAAATTTCAAAAATACCCATTAGAATAACACAGCGGAAAAAAAGAAGATATTTTTATTTTCCTCAAAAAAATAAAATTCTGCATGAAGTTGGATTACATTTCGATACACATTTCTGAAAACTTTCAGCTTGATCGGGTGAGCCATTTCGAAGATAAACCATAAAATGTGCTAAATTGGTACCACTTGAAGCAGTTTTTACCCATTTCTAACTTAAATGTCACCCAATCGGCGAATGTAGGCAAAAGTTTGGCAAAAAAGTCGACATACTATTACTATCCGCTCGTCCAACAACGCATATATGGCGTTTTCCTAGTGTAAAGAACAATGAATAGATACAAATAAAAACACTTACATAATGCAAAGTGATGGTGTAAATATGTTGTATAATGTATATTATGTTTTTATAGAAAAAAAACCACGAATAAATACAAATACGTACAGCAGAAGTCGGCCTCTTCGGCTGTCGACAAGTAATACTTCTCGTTGATCTCCTCCGGCTTGCTGTACGCGTCTGCCATCAGCCCCATCACAGTCCGCATGCCTGTCGTCCCCGATTTGCTGCACGCCGGCTTGGTGCAATCACTCTTCAGACAGTCAGCCTACGAGAACACACACATACTTATTAGACGAGCTTCAGCGAGGATTCAATTTGACATACTGAAAAAATTGGTGTTCGTTTTTATGTCTTTTTTTTTTTCGGTTCTCCACAGGTCAAACGGCTACAGCTATCAAATTAAAACTTTTTTTCATTACGGTTCCTCATCTAACTTACAGTTTTGTGGCATTATTGGGTGGTAACTTCTATTTTTATGGATTTTAGAAATTTAAAAAATACCCATTATAATAACACAGCGGAAAAAAAGAAAATATTTTTATTTTCAAAAAATTGAAATTTTGCGTGAAGTTGAGTTTCCTTTTGATACACATTTTTGAAAACTTTCAGCTTGATCGGGTGAGCCATTCTGAAGAAAAACTATAAAATGTGCTAAATTGGTACCACTCGAAGCAGTTTTTACCCATTTCTAACTTAATCCAACTTAATTCTAACTTAATCATCTGTGTTTCCATCATAACAGAATTTTCATATCTCAAATCGTTCAAAAGTTGTCATCAAAAAACTGAAATTTCTCTAAATCGACTCCCATGGACTCTTAGAACAATCAATTGTCATAGACTGTTACACAACTAAATCTCGTGTAAAATCCGTTCGGTTTGTCTCACACTGATCAGCTGCGAGTAGTTGTTGCACTTGAAGCCAATAAACGGACAGTCAATGTTGCTGACCGTTTCCGTGAAGTACTTGGAGGCACGCTTGTGACTACAGCCGGGCAACACCTTGCCGGGCGGTATCGAGTTGCGCGTCAATTTCAACAGCGGTGGGTACGTGCTGTTGGAAGAACAGCCGGGTTGTTTCGAGCCGCCATTTGGGTAGAAGTCGACATGACCTATCGGCTGTAACATGCCCTGGCCATGGTGACCTATAATAGGCAGCAAGCATTGGAAGTATTTAAACTTGGGATGGATGAATTATTGGAAGATTGGATGATGATTTTTGGAACAGATATGTTGATAATCTTATAACCTATTGGACAAAATCGGTGGATTCATGGACCCTTACCTGATCGTGGTGACCTATAATAGGCAACATACATTGGAAGTATTTAAACTTGGGATGGATGAATTATTGGAAGATTGGATGATGATTTTCGGAACAGATATGTTGATGATCTTATAACCTATTGGACAAAATCGGTGGATTCATGGACCCTCACCTGATCGTGGTGACCTATAATAGGCAACATACATTGGAAGTATTTAAACTTGGAATGGATGAATTATTGGAAGATTGGATGATGATTTTCGGAACAGATATGTTGATGATGTTAGATCATATTGGACAAAATTGCTGGATTCATGTACCCTCACCCGATAAATTTTGTGCTAGTGCTAGCTAGCTCCAAGTGAACCGAACTTTGATTGGTTTATATCTACAGAAAAGCTCACTGTCTGGCACGATGTTTGGTGTCTTTGTATTTCCACTACTTTTAGAAAAAAATCCTAGCCCTGCTCTTGAGATTGATTACAAAATGTGACAGATTATTGCAGTCCTAGAGACCGTGAATTTGTTATTATATTATATTTTCAGGTAGGTAGTTCTTGCAGTAAACACTAACCATTCAAATTCCTAGCCTCTTGGAGCTAGCAAGTTATTTCAAGTGGTTCAATAGGTTAGAATCATTACTCATGATGTACAGGTATCTCTCTAAAAAAATGAAAAACTAAAACTTTAAACGTTTTAAATAAAGAACGGTTCACGCGATATATTTGATATGAATGCTAGCATTGCCAACTTGAATCAATTTTTGTAAAAACAAGTATCTATTCAATTTGTTACAATCACCAATCAACAAGGCACTAAATTTATATACGCCTTAGTTCCAACAACAAGAAAAATACCAATTTTTCCACAACTTATTTTATTTTCATGACTTGTGCACGATTGTACTACTATCGCTCGTCAGTATAACGATCCAACTGATCAGATAACTAAAAATACATTGGACTCCCTCGTAATTTTGTACCATGCACTCCACCCGCAGTGGTATACCACTTGCCGAAATAGGTGAGGAGACTGGACGTGTGCAAGGGGAAGTCAGTGTCGTTCTGCCAGAATAACGAAACTGTATCGGTAGTATAACAGCTATCGTTATGACTTATGAATGTGCTCATTTATGAATGTGTTATAACTGCGATCAGTGGACGATGACTAAAGCATCAATTTGTGACTTCAGGTGTAATAACCTCGTTCACATTATGATCACCAACTACTGTTACGCCACTAACTGATGTTAGCAACGAAAATCACTGACCAACATCAAGCCCTAAATTCGTTCTGTGAACGCAGTTGCAGAGACCAAGATCCACCGCCTTCGCAAAGAACATTTCAAAGCAGGGCCATCTATATTATTTACATCGTTTGAATTATATAGATTATAGATGACCTTCAATGTCAATGCGAGATATCGACAGAAAATCTGTGAATCCAAGAACAACAATATGAAAATTGACAGTAAATCGAAAAGGAAGGTGGCAGTGCATGACCTCACTAACAGCCCTTTCATCGCTATCAGTGTGAATACCTGTACCTCAGTTAGATCGGTGTCATCCATGATGCTTTGCGCCCAGCTAACCTCTCTTAGCTTGACAGCAGTTAGTGATCATAGTGTCATCAAGGTATGGAGATAGACGAGGTCATGATAGAGCGGTAGTTATAAAGGGGGCTAGAATAGATGTCGGTAAATTCTCTTTATTGAATAGAACAGGTGGGGACTGGAATGGGCTCACTAGAAGTGTTTTTGAGGGGGATGAAATAGGGTTGAAGTTATTTCGTCAGAAGGTTAGGGAGGCGGTGGGATAGGGATGATTAGGGAACTTGCCACCTCGCATTAATGTGTAATTGCAAGAGTTTTAAATAAATAAATAATAATAAAGAAATGAAATTAGTGTGAACGGGGTATAAGTCGACTGATTGAGGACTCCGTCATATAATTACGTCACATTACGTACATATAAATTCGTCATTATAATTCAATATAATGAAAATTAAAGAACCTATTTTCATTTATTGGGATTATTTTGAATATAAATTCAAATATTATTATCATTATCATTTTAAATATTACTATCATATCATTATTGTTAATTATCAATGAATTTACTTAATATCATGTAATGTTATAAGCCACATTCATGAGTTAGTAAGCTGATAATTGTAAACTGCTAACCATTCCTATTTCCTCGGAAGAGGGTTAAAGGAATGATTGAATAAATAAATAAATAATCTCACCTACACCGATGGCGTCAGTATGGATAACGTCCACGAACACGGCGTCGGTTTCATCCAGACGCACCGCCGACGGCATCCCCTCGAAATAGACGCCCGTCGGATCCAAACCTGGGTGAAAGTAACGACCAAGATGTGTTGAGGGTTGCGTTGGTTTACCGGTTTCTTGAAGTGTCTTTTTTTACTCCCTATCAACAACTATTAAAGAAGGTTCTTACTGAACGAGGGCGCTGAAGAGCTAATACTGGAATAAAGATACTACTAAGAGTGAAGGAGGGCTTGACATGTAGGAATGTCGTAAACAAGCTACTTTTTCGGGGAATTGATTAGACCACAAAGGAGCTTTTTTAAAGTGTTTTGGTTTAGGTTATGATCGTTTCCTCGAATAGGCCATCTTCTTTCTAAGTAAACACGCCAAGCCAAGTTCACTCTTGGTAGCATCTTTATTCCAGATTCGCTCTTCAGGCGTCCCTACTGAACACTCATTTTACTCTATTGATGATTTTTCAAAGCATACATTCAAGTATGCTTCTAGTATAGTTCTATTTTTATTTGTCATTTTTATATTATTTGACTTGCTTGACAACATTTACACAGTTTATGTTTGAAATATATCAACCGTTCAAAAAATTAATGGCTGAAAATAAATACATTTTGAAAATATGTACCAATTTACCTGTTAAATCTATAGAAATACCGATCGTGAGTAACCTAGTAGTGATCCAAGGAACTAACTATGTTCAATATAATTACGTATACGTTGGCTCAGCTGTAGCAACAGTCACTGGAATGCCAATAGTTGAGAGTCGCAGAAGGCCTAGTACCAAATTACTCACGAGGAGTCGCAGCGATCGGTTTTTTCAAGGACAAACACTCATAAAATAAACAAGATTGGGAGCTGAGTTGAGACACCATAAGAGACCAGGAAACCAAAGCGACCCTCAACATTTTAGCAATGCGTACTAATAAATTTCGCCGTGTTTACGGTCGTGACGATTTCAGCTGATAAATAGACTGACCTGACCCTGGGGGAAGTATTTGGAAGCTTAGTTTCCACCAATCTCAAACTGGACTCTTAGGGTGGATTGCAGAGACGGAGTTTAAACCCCGTCTCTGCAATCCACCCTTATTTTCGAGATTTGTGCAATTTGAGTTGTGATTTGTTAAATCAGATGAGATAACTTCCTATTCTTGAATTGCTATTAATAGCATTATATATATTATATAATATATATATATATATATATATATATATATATATATATATATATATATATATATATATATATTATATTATATATATATATATATTATATTATAATAGCATTATATAATAGCAAGAATTGCTATTCTTGAGTGGAAAAATTGTGAAATATGCAGTGGAATTATTTTTATTATATCGGAGATACCCTTTACGAGGTCAGCAGATTCTAGCCAATGGCAGCCCATGAACAAGTAATGAAAAACAGTCACTACTTTCTCTAGTTGATTATCCTAGTAGCAGTGATGCAGAAGCCATTTCGAATTCCTTTTTGAGCCTGGCAAACCCAAGTCGACACGTTTTGCCACTGATACAACTTTGTTTGTAAAAGTATTTGGAAATAAAATTCATTCATTCATTCATTCATTCATTCATTCATTCATTCATTCATTCATTCATTCATTCATTCATTCATTCATTCATTCATTCATTCATTCATTCATTCATTCATTCATTCATTCATTCATTCATTCATTCATTCATTCATTCATTCATTCATTCATTCATTCATTCATTCAAGGTCGTTGTAAAATGAGGTGAGACAAGTAATAATTACCCCTTACCCGTGATTCTGCCCAGCCCCGATAGCTCCTCGCCCACGTACCCCGCGATGTGGGCGCCCAGCCCCTGCCCAATCAGGTGCACGTCTTCCAGGTCCAACGACGCCTTGTCCTGCAGCCAAACAACACGTGTACAACGACTGTTTAACGACTTCACCGATATACAAGCTTTATGAAGGAATGACTGTTTTAATGAGACAAGTGGTCGAGTGGCTAGAACGCTGGACCGTCATTCAGGTGACCGGGGTTCTATTCCCGCCACGGTCGACCATCCTGACAGGGTTTACCGTGGTTTTCCTATTTTGTTCAGATCAATACTGGGATGGTTCCTTAACAACAGGCCACGACCGACTCTTCCCCACTATCCAAAAACATCTATTAAAATACAAACTTTCATATTTCATCTCATATATCATTCACCGACGCCAATATATCTCAGTCATCAGTACAGTGCGTCGTTAAACCCAATATAAATATATGAAAAATAATGATGTTCAACGCCCGCACCGAGAGTCAAGCTTTATGAAGGTGTGACCGTTTTGATGAGGGAAACGTTTTGTATTTCCAGCCAGGGTTCGACGTTGAACCATAAAGGGACTGGTAAACTCTTTGGAATTATATGGATATTCATGTATCTGAATTATATGTACTATACCGGGGGGAAGTGGGGGATTATTCATCCATGCAGGAGAAATAATTATTATTTTGGAGTTTTGGGAGTCTTGTGGTTAGCCAATACTGATTGAAATCATCATTATTACACGATAGCATTTCAAGAATGGTTCTGTTCATATAAACATATGAATGAAAAACAAGATTTTTATTTTTTTATTGAGTTTTAACGACGCACTGTAATGATTAGTAAGATCTATTGGCGTCGGATGAATGATTCATGAGATGATGGGATGATGAGATGAAGGTTTTTATGGGTAGTGGGAAGGATAGTGGGAAGGAAGCGGTCGTGGCCTATATTGTGGGAACCATCCCGGCATTAGCCTAGACTACAGAGGGAAACCACGAAAAACCCCTGTAAAGATGGACGGTGGCTGGGATCGAACCGGGTCCGAAATGTCCCTTCACCTCCCGGATCACGAAGCAAGTGAGCTAACCACTCAGCTACTATGCCGGTGAAAAAAAAAAAAAAAAAAAACAAGAGAAGAAATAGGAAGGAAGAAATTACACGTTTCAATAATCTTGATAGTTACACTGAAAAGTACACAAATTTGTCTTAATAATACAATTGGGTTGATGGTAGTTAATATTTGTAGATGGCGTATATTTGAAGGCCCTACACTAAAAACGGGTAGAAAGTATAAATATATGCGTATAAATTATTAGTTTTGATCAAAGAAAATTGAACTGGATTTGTCATTTATTTCTCATCTCTCTCTCTCTCTCTCTCTCTCTCTCTCTCTCTCTCTCTCTCTCTCTCTCTCTCGTTCTCTCTCTCTCTCTCTACCTCTCCCTCTCTCTCTCTGATTCTCCCTCTCTCCCTCTCTCCTCTCCCTCTCTCTCTCTGATTCTCCCTCTCTCCCTCTCTCCCTCTCTCTCTCCCTCTCTCCCTCTCTCTCTCTCTCACTCTCTCTCTCTCTCTCTCTCCCCCCCCCCCTCTCTCTCTCTCTCTCGTTTTTGACGAGATTTTCGTCTGATGTAACTGTAGAAAAAGTCAGCTAATCTCATACACAGTAAGTCTATTATAGACATGGGGGGGGGGGGGAGGGGGGGGGGGAGGGGGGGAGTACATACCACTACCAACCCACCAAGTTAATAATCCAATTTGCTAGCTTTTCAGTCGGCTTTATAAGTTTATTCATTCGGTTTGAATTCGAGGTAATTGCATTCGACATTAATTACTAATTTGATCATTTCGAGGAGTTATAAATATAGTCTGGTTGGCATGGATATGAAGGAATTAATTAATTGGATTTGTAATTGGGTGAATACTAATATGAAGCGTAGATGGATACACATCATGTGTATACTCTGGCACGACTGCTCGTATAGTATGTCACCACTCTGGAGTAAGTGTTGCTAACTCATCGATTAGCTTAATTGCAGATTAGTATAAACATGCCAATCATAGCTACAACAGTAAGAAAGAGTAGCCCATATGTGTCGTGATGTAAACTAGGTGAACGCGTTATGTTGCCGCGTTGATTGATGAGCTGGAACATATCGACTTATCTTTGGATTGGTTATCATATATATATATATATATATATATATATATATATATATATATATATATATATATATATATATATATATATATATATACACCTTGAGATCCAAACCATTACTTCACTGCCATCTTATTTTTCATTATTGATTTCTATGACGATAAAGAAGGCTTTGTTTTAATCGTTTACAGTTAAGAGGTGACACCTGTGGCTTGGATTTAATTGGTATCTTAATAGCTTTGATTGATTCACAAAAATTACATTATATATTTTTTTACATCAAAACGGCTAATCCGATTTGAGTGAAAGTTCGGAATAATGTGTATCATTATTATATTAAAATTCCCTGAGAATTTGAAATGTCTCGGATAAAAATTATTTTACGAATATTTTCCTCTGGGTTATTCTAATGGGATTTTTGAAAAATTTGAAATGAGTTTTATCAGAAGTGGTTCAAGAAGTGCCCTCAAAACTATTGTACAGTATAGAATTAGATAATGACACTTGTGTATGCCAAGTTTCAACTGATTTTAAATTTTAGTTTGACCTGTGGAGCGCGAACAAGAAGAAGAAAAAAAAAACAGTCACTTTTTTTCGGGTATGGTGAAATTGAGTCTTCGCTTCGCTCATCCAATAAATAGTATTCGAAACGGAAAGTAAATATAGAATGCGCTTATATATCTCAATATGGCCGACGAATAATGACATAATTTCAGTCAACAATGAAATATTCCAATCAATATCATTGTTGAGAATATGCGCGCGCTTTATTTTGTGACTTTTCTCTAGTTCCACTTTTCCACATGAACAGCGCACTGGCAACTTTTTCTGGCGGATAGGTTATTGATGTGAAACACTGATGTGACAGGTTTAACCCCCGTATAACCTAGTTGTCGGTGGGGGCGTTAAGCAAACAATAATCATCATAATCAAAAGTTTGAACCAACATTATGAAGTAAATGCGACTGCACTTCGTCTCCGCCCTACTGTATGGCTTGTGACTCACCATCAACAGGTCCAGCATGTAGATGATCTCCAGGGCCACGAGACGGGCGTTGGCCGCGGCCTGGACGAAGGGGGGCACGGCGCCGCTCTCTTATAACATCTACCCTATCTAGCTCCGCCCTACCGTTTGGCTTGTGACTACAGGTGCTTGACTCACCATCAACAGGTCCAGCATGTAGATGATCTCCAGGGCCACGAGACGGGCGTTGGCCGCGGCCTGGACGAAGGGGGGCACGGCGCCGCTCTCTTATAACATCTACCCTCTCTAGCTCCGCCCTACTGTTTGGCTTGTGACTACAGGTGCTCGACTCACCATCAACAGGTCCAGCATGTAGATGATCTTCAAGGCCACGAGACGGGCGTTGGCCGCGGCCTGGACGAAGGGGGGCACGGCGCCGCTCTCTTATAACATCTACCCTCTCTAGCTCCGCCCTACTGTTTGGCTTGTGACTACAGATGCTCGACTCACCATCAACAGGTCCAGCATGTAGATGATCTCCAGGGCCACGAGACGGGCGTTGGCCGCGGCCTGGACGAAGGGGGGCACGGCGCCGCTCTCTTATAACATCTACCCTCTCTAGCTCCGCCCTACTGTTTGGCTTGTGACTACAGATGCTCGACTCACCATCAACAGGTCCAGCATGTAGATGATCTCCAGGGCCACGAGACGGGCGTTGGCCGCGGCCTGGACGTAGGGGGGCACGGCGCCGCTCTCATATAACATCTACCCTCTCTAGCTCCGCCCTACTGTTTGGCTTGTGACTCACCATCAACAGGTCCAGCATGTAGATGATCTCCAGGGCCACGAGACGGGCGTTGGCCGCGGCCTGGACGAAGGGGGGCACGGCGCCGCTCTCATATAACATCTACCCTCTCTAGCTCCGCCCTACTGTTTGGCTTGTGACTCACCATCAACAGGTCCAGCATGTAGATGATCTCCAGGGCCACGAGACGGGCGTTGGCCGCGGCCTGGACGAAGGGGGGCACGGCGCCGCTCTCTTATAACATCTACCCTCTCTAGCTCCGCCCTACTGTTTGGCTTGTGACTACAGGTGCTTGACTCACCATCAACAGGTCCAGCATGTAGATGATCTCCAGGGCCACGAGACGGGCGTTGGCCGCGGCCTGGACGAAGGGGGGCACGGCGCCGCTCTCTTATAACATCTACCCTCTCTAGCTCCGCCCTACTGTTTGGCTTGTGACTACAGATGCTCGACTCACCATCAACAGGTCCAGCATGTAGATGATCTCCAGGGCCACGAGACGGGCGTTGGCCGCGGCCTGGACGAAGGGGGGCACGGCGCCGCTCTCTTATAACATCTACCCTCTCTAGCTCCGCCCTACTGTTTGGCTTGTGACTACAGGTGCTCGACTCACCATCAACAGGTCCAGCATGTAGATGATCTCCAGGGCCACGAGACGGGCGTTGGCCGCGGCCTGGACGAAGGGGGGCACGGCGCCGCTCTCTTATAACATCTACCCTCTCTAGCTCCGCCCTACTGTTTGGCTTGTGACTACAGGTGCTTGACTCACCATCAACAGGTCCAGCATGTAGATGATCTCCAGGGCCACGAGACGGACGTTGGCCGCGGCCTGGACGAAGGGGGGCACGGCGCCACTCTCTTATAACATCTACCCTCTCTAGCTCCGCCCTACTGTTTGGCTTGTGACTACAGGTGCTTGACTCACCATCAACAGGTCCAGCATGTAGATGATCTCCAGGGCCACGAGACGGGCGTTGGCCGCGGCCTGGACGAAGGGGGGCACGGCGCCGCTCTCTTATAACATCTACCCTCTCTAGCTCCGCCCTACTGTTTGGCTTGTGACTCACCATCAACAGGTCCAGCATGTAGATGATCTCCAGGGCCACGAGACGGGCGTTGGCCGCGGCCTGGACGAAGGGGGGCACGGCGCCGCTCTCTTATAACATCTACCCTCTCTAGCTCCGCCCTACTGTTTGGCTTGTGACTACAGGTGCTCGACTCACCATCAACAGGTCCAGCATGTAGATGATCTCCAGGGCCACGAGACGGGCGTTGGCCGCGGCCTGGACGAAGGGGGGCACGGCGCCGCTCTCTTATAACATCTACCCTCTCTAGCTCCGCCCTACTGTTTGGCTTGTGACTACAGATGCTCGACTCACCATCAACAGGTCCAGCATGTAGATGATCTCCAGGGCCACGAGACGGGCGTTGGCCGCGGCCTGGACGAAGGGGGGCACGGCGCCGCTCTCTTATCTCTTATACCATCTACCCTCTCTAGCTCCGCCCTACTGTTTGGCTTGTGACTCACCATCAACAGGTCCAGCATGTAGATGATCTCCAGGGCCACGAGACGGGCGTTGGCCGCCGCCTGGACGAAGGGGGGCACGGCGCCGCTCTCTTATAACATCTACCCTCTCTAGCTCCGCCCTACCGTTTGGCTTGTGACTACAGGTGCTCGACTCACCATCAACAGGTCCAGCATGTAGATGATCTCCAGGGCCACGAGACGGGCGTTGGCCGCGGCCTGGACGTAGGGGGGCACGGCGCCGCTCTCTTATAACATCTACCCTCTCTAGCTCCGCCCTACTGTTTGGCTTGTGACTCACCATCAACAGGTCCAGCATGTAGATGATCTCCAGGGCCACGAGACGGGCGTTGGCCGCGGCCTGGACGAAGGGGGGCACGGCGCCGCTCTCTTATAACATCTACCCTCTCTAGCTCCGCCCTACTGTTTGGCTTGTGACTACAGATGCTCGACTCACCATCAACAGGTCCAGCATGTAGATGATCTCCAGGGCCACGAGACGGGCGTTGGCCGCGGCCTGGACGAAGGGGGGCACGGCGCCGCTCTCTTATAACATCTACCCTCTCTAGCTCCGCCCTACCGTTTGGCTTGTGACTACAGATGCTCGACTCACCATCAACAGGTCCAGCATGTAGATGATCTCCAGGGCCACGAGACGGGCGTTGGCCGCGGCCTGGACGAAGGGGGGCACGGCGCCGCTCTCTTATAACATCTACCCTCTCTAGCTCCGCCCTACTGTTTGGCTTGTGACTACAGGTGCTTGACTCACCATCAACAGGTCCAGCATGTAGATGATCTCCAGGGCCACGAGACGGGCGTTGGCCGCGGCCTGGACGAAGTAGGGCACGGCGCCGCTCTCTTATAACATCTACCCTCTCTAGCTCCGCCCTACTGTTTGGCTTGTGACTCACCATCAACAGGTCCAGCATGTAGATGATCTCCAGAGCCACGAGACGGGCGTTGGCCGCGGCCTGGACGAAGGGGGGCACGGCGCCGCTCTCATATAACATCTACCCTCTCTAGCTCCGCCCTACTGTTTGGCTTGTGACTACAGGTGCTTGACTCACCATCAACAGGTCCAGCATGTAGATGATCTCTAAGGCCACGAGACGGGCGTTGGCCGCCGCCTGGACGAAGGGGGGCACGGCGCCGCTCTCATATAACATCTACCCTCTCTAGCTCCGCCCTACTGTTTGGCTTGTGACTACAGGTGCTTGACTCACCATCAACAGGTCCAGCATGTAGATGATCTCTAAGGCCACGAGACGGGCGTTGGCCGCCGCCTGGACGAAGGGGGGCACGGCGCCGCTCTCTTATAACATCTACCCTCTCTAGCTCCGCCCTACTGTTTGGCTTGTGACTACAGGTGCTTGACTCACCATCAACAGGTCCAGCATGTAGATGATCTCCAGGGCCACGAGACGGGCGTTGGCCGCGGCCTGGACGAAGGGGGGCACGGCGCCGCTCTCTTATAACATCTACCCTCTCTAGCTCCGCCCTACTGTTTGGCTTGTGACTACAGGTGCTCGACTCACCATCAACAGGTCCAGCATGTAGATGATCTCCAGGGCCACGAGACGGGCGTTGGCCGCGGCCTGGACGAAGGGGGTCACAGCGCCGCTCTCTTATAACATCTACCCTCTCTAGCTCCGCCCTACTGTTTGGCTTGTGACTACAGATGCTCGACTCACCATCAACAGGTCCAGCATGTAGATGATCTCTAGGGCCACGAGACGGGCGTTGGCCGCGGCCTGGACGAAGGGGGGCACGGCGCCGCTCTCTTATAACATCTACCCTCTCTAGCTCCGCCCTACTGTTTGGCTTGTGACTACAGGTGCTTGACTCACCATCAACAGGTCCAGCATGTAGATGATCTCTAGGGCCACGAGGCGGGCGTTGGCCGCGGCCTGGACGAAGGGGGGCACGACGCCGCTCTCTTATAACATCTACCCTCTCTAGCTCCGCCCTACTGTTTGGCTTGTGACTACAGATGCTCGACTCACCATCAACAGGTCCAGCATGTAGATGATCTCCAAGGCCACGAGACGGGCGTTGGCCGCGGCCTGGACTAAGGGGGGCACGGCGCCGCTCTCTTATAACATCTACCCTCTCTAGCTCCGCCCTACCGTTTGGCTTGTGACTACAGATGCTCGACTCACCATCAAGAGGTCCAGCATGTAGATGATCTCCAGGGCCACGAGACGGGCGTTGGCCGCGGCCTGGACGAAGGGGGGCACGACGCCGCTCTCTTATAACATCTACTCTCTCTAGCTCCGCCCTACTGTTTGGCTTGTGACTACAGGTGCTCGACTCACCATCAACAGGTCCAGCATGTAGATGATCTCCAGGGCCACGAGACGGGCGTTGGCCGCGGCCTGGACGAAGGGGGGCACGGCGCCGCTCTCTTATAACATCTACCCTCTCTAGCTCCGCCCTACTGTTTGGCTTGTGACTACAGATGCTCGACTCACCATCAACAGGTCCAGCATGTAGATGATCTCTAGGGCCACGAGGCGGGCGTTGGCCGCGGCCTGGACGAAGGGGGGCACGACGCCGCTCTCTTATAACATCTACTCTCTCTAGCTCCGCCCTACTGTTTGGCTTGTGACTACAGATGCTCGACTCACCATCAACAGGTCCAGCATGTAGATGATCTCTAGGGCCACGAGGCGGGCGTTGGCCGCGGCCTGGACGAAGGGGGGCACGACGCCGCTCTCTTATAACATCTACTCTCTCTAGCTCCGCCCTACTGTTTGGCTTGTGACTACAGATGCTCGACTCACCATCAACAGGTCCAGCATGTAGATGATCTCTAGGGCCACGAGGCGGGCGTTGGCCGCGGCCTGGACGAAGGGGGGCACGACGCCGCTCTCTTATAACATCTACTCTCTCTAGCTCCGCCCTACTGTTTGGCTTGTGACTACAGATGCTCGACTCACCATCAACAGGTCCAGCATGTAGATGATCTCTAGGGCCACGAGGCGGGCGTTGGCCGCGGCCTGGACGAAGGGGGGCACGGCGCCGCTCTCTTATAACATCTACCCTCTCTAGCTCCGCCCTACTGTTTGGCTTGTGACTACAGATGCTCGACTCACCATCAACAGGTCCAGCATTTAGATGATCTCTAGGGCCACGAGACGGGCGTTGGTCGCGGCCTGGACGAAGGGGGGCACGGCGCCGCTCTCTTATAACATCTACTCTCTCTAGCTCCGCCCTACTGTTTGGCTTGTGACTACAGATGCTCGACTCACCATCAACAGGTCCAGCATGTAGATGATCTCTAGGGCCACGAGGCGGGCGTTGGCCGCGGCCTGGACGAAGGGGGGCACGGCGCCGCTCTCTTATAACATCTACCCTCTCTAGCTCCGCCCTACTGTTTGGCTTGTGACTACAGGTGCTCGACTCACCATCAACAGGTCCAGCATGTAGATGATCTCCAGGGCCACGAGACGGGCGTTGGCCGCGGCCTGGACGAAGGGGGGCACGGCGCCGCTCTCTTATAACATCTACCCTCTCTAGCTCCGCCCTACTGTTTGGCTTGTGACTACAGGTGCTCGACTCACCATCAACAGGTCCAGCATGTAGATGATCTCCAGGGCCACGAGACGGGCGTTGGCCGCGGCCTGGACGAAGGGGGGCACGGCGCCGCTCTCTTATAACATCTACTCTCTCTAGCTCCGCCCTACTGTTTGGCTTGTGACTACAGGTGCACGACTCACCATCAACAGGTCCAGCATGTAGATGATCTCCAGGGCCACGAGACGGGCGTTGGCCGCGGCCTGGACGAAGGGGGGCACGGCGCCGCTCTCTTATCTCTTATACCATCTACCCTCTCTAGCTCCGCCCTACTGTTTGGCTTGTGACTCACCATCAACAGGTCCAGCATGTAGATGATCTCCAGGGCCACGAGACGGGCGTTGGCCGCGGCCTGGACGAAGGGGGGCACGGCGCCGCTCTCTTATAACATCTACTCTCTCTAGCTCCGCCCTACTGTTTGGCTTGTGACTCACCATCAACAGGTCCAGCATGTAGATGATCTCCGGGGCCACGAGACGGGCGTTGGCCGCGGCCTGGACGAAGGGGGGCACGGCGCCGCTCTCTTATAACATCTACCCTCTCTAGCTCCGCCCTACTGTTTGGCTTGTGACTACAGATGCTCGACTCACCATCAACAGGTCCAGCATGTAGATAATCTCCAAGGCCACGAGACGGGCGTTGGCCGCCGCCTGGACGAAGGGGGGCACGGCGCCGCTCTCTTATAACATCTACCCTCTCTAGCTCCGCCCTACTGCTTGGCTTGTGACTACAGGTGCTCGACTCACCATCAACAGGTCCAGCATGTAGATGATCTCTAAGGCCACGAGACGGGCGTTGGCCGCGGCCTGGACGTAGGGGGGCACGGCGCCGCTCTCTTATAACATCTACTCTCTCTAGCTCCGCCCTACTGTTTGGCTTGTGACTCACCATCAACAGGTCCAGCATGTAGATGATCTCCAGGGCCACGAGACGGGCGTTGGCCGCGGCCTGGACGAAGGGGGGCACGGCGCCGCTCTCTTATAACATCTACCCTCTCTAGCTCCGCCCTACTGTTTGGCTTGTGACTCACCATCAACAGGTCCAGCATGTAGATGATCTCCAGGGCCACGAGACGGGCGTTGGCCGCCGCCTGGACGAAGGGGGGCACGGCGCCGCTCTCTTATAACATCTACCCTCTCTAGCTCCGCCCTATTGTTTGGCTTGTGACTACAGGTGCTCGACCCACCATCAACAGGTCCAGCATGTAGATGATCTCCAGGGCCACGAGACGGGCGTTGGCCGCCGCCTGGACGAAGGGGGGCACGGCGCCACTCTCTTATAACATCTACCCTCTCTAGCTCCGCCCTACTGTTTGGCTTGTGACTACAGGTGCTTGACTCACCATCAACAGGTCCAGCATGTAGATGATCTCCAGGGCCACGAGACGGGCGTTGGCCGCGGCCTGGACGAAGGGGGGCACGGCGCCGCTCTCTTATAACATCTACCCTCTCTAGCTCCGCCCTACTGTTTGGCTTGTGACTACAGGTGCTCGACTCACCATCAACAGGTCCAGCATGTAGATGATCTCCAGGGCCACGAGACGGGCGTTGGCCGCGGCCTGGACGAAGGGGGGCACGGCGCCGCTCTCTTATAACATCTACCCTCTCTAGCTCCGCCCTACTGTTTGGCTTGTGACTCACCATCAACAGGTCCAGCATGTAGATGATCTCTAGGGCCACGAGACGGGCGTTGGCCGCGGCCTGGACGTAGGGGGGCACGGCGCCGCTCTCTTATAACATCTACCCTCTCTAGCTCCGCCCTACTGTTTGGCTTGTGACTCACCATCAACAGGTCCAGCATGTAGATGATCTCTAGGGCCACGAGACGGGCGTTGGCCGCGGCCTGGACGTAGGGGGGCACGGCGCCGCTCTCTTATAACATCTACCCTCTCTAGCTCCGCCCTACTGTTTGGCTTGTGACTACAGGTGCTTGACTCACCATCAACAGGTCCAGCATGTAGATGATCTCCAGGGCCACGAGACGGGCGTTGGCCGCGGCCTGGACGTAGGGGGGCACGGCGCCGCTCTCTTATAACATCTACCCTCTCTAGCTCCGCCCTACTGTTTGGCTTGTGACTACAGGTGCTCGACTCACCATCAACAGGTCCAGCATGTAGATGATCTCCAGGGCCACGAGACGGGCGTTGGCCGCGGCCTGGACGAAGGGGGGCACGGCGCCGCTCTTATACCATCTACCCTCTCTAGCTCCGCCCTACTGTTTGGCTTGTGACTCACCATCAACAGGTCCAGCATGTAGATGATCTCTAGGGCCACGAGACGGACGTTGGCCGCGGCCTGGACGAAGGGGGGCACGGCGCCGCTCTCTTATAACATCTACCCTCTCTAGCTCCGCCCTACTGTTTGGCTTGTGACTCACCATCAACAGGTCTAGCATGTAGATGATCTCCAGGGCCACGAGACGGGCGTTGGCCGCGGCCTGGACGAAGGGGGGCACGGCGCCGCTCTCTTATAACATCTACCCTCTCTAGCTCCGCCCTACTGTTTGGCTTGTGACTACAGGTGCTTGACTCACCATCAACAGGTCCAGCATGTAGATGATCTCTAGGGCCACGAGACGGGCGTTGGCCGCCACCTGGACGAAGGGGGGCACGGCGCCGCTCTCTTATAACATCTACCCTCTCTAGCTCCGCCCTACTGTTTGGCTTGTGACTCACCATCAACAGGTCCAGCATGTAGATGATCTCCAGGGCCACGAGACGGGCGTTGGCCGCGGCCTGGACGAAGGGGGGCACGGCGCCGCTCTCTTATACCATCTACCCTCTCTAGCTCCGCCCTACTGTTTGGCTTGTGACTCACCATCAACAGGTCCAGCATGTAGATGATCTCCAGGGCCACGAGACGGGCGTTGGCCGCGGCCTGGACGAAGGGGGGCACGGCGCCGCTCTCTTATAACATCTACCCTCTCTAGCTCCGCCCTACTGTTTGGCTTGTGACTACAGGTGCTTGACTCACCATCAACAGGTCCAGCATGTAGATGATCTCCAGGGCCACGAGACGGGCGTTGGCCGCGGCCTGGACGAAGGGGGGCACGGCGCCGCTCTCTTATAACATCTACCCTCTCTAGCTCCGCCCTACCGTTTGGCTTGTGACTACAGGTGCTCGACTCACCATCAACAGGTCCAGCATGTAGATGATCTCCAGGGCCACGAGACGGGCGTTGGCCGCGGCCTGGACGAAGGGGGGCACGGCGCCGCTCTCTTATAACATCTACCCTCTCTAGCTCCGCCCTACTGTTTGGCTTGTGACTCACCATCAACAGGTCCAGCATGTAGATGATCTCCAGGGCCACGAGACGGGCGTTGGCCGCGGCCTGGACGAAGGGGGGCACGGCGCCGCTCTCTTATACCATCTACCCTATCTAGCTCCGCCCTACTGTTTGGCTTGTGACTACAGGTGCTTGACTCACCATCAACAGGTCCAGCATGTAGATGATCTCCAGGGCCACGAGACGGGCGTTGGCCGCGGCCTGGACGAAGGGGGGCACGGCGCCGCTCTCTTATAACATCTACCCTCTCTAGCTCCGCCCTACCGTTTGGCTTGTGACTACAGGTGCTTGACTCACCATCAACAGGTCCAGCATGTAGATGATCTCCAGGGCCACGAGACGGGCGTTGGCCGCGGCCTGGACGAAGGGGGGCACGGCGCCGCTCTCTTATAACATCTACCCTCTCTAGCTCCGCCCTACTGTTTGGCTTGTGACTCACCATCAACAGGTCCAGCATGTAGATGATCTCCAGGGCCACGAGACGGGCGTTGGCCGCGGCCTGGACGAAGGGGGGCACGGCGCCGCTCTCTTATAACATCTACCCTCTCTAGCTCCGCCCTACTGTTTGGCTTGTGACTCACCATCAACAGGTCCAGCATGTAGATGATCTCCAGGGCCACGAGACGGGCGTTGGCCGCGGCCTGGACGAAGGGGGGCACGGCGCCGCTCTCCCAGTCGACTATGATGATGTTCCATTCGGCCTTCGCGAAGATCGACTTCATGAAGTGCTGGAAAGGAAGATTGTGACTGTGTCATCAAATCAGTGAAGTGAAAATTTCATTTACTTCCGTTTCATTTATTAGCTTCTTGTTCATATCATTATATACGAGTTATTAGACGAGCTTTAGCGAGGATTCAATTTGACATACTGAAAAAAATTGGTGTTCGTTTTTATGTTTTTTTTTTTTTTAATGTTTTTTTGTCGGTTCTCCACAGGTCAAACGGCTACAGCTATCAACTTCAAACTTTTTTTCTTTATGGTTCCTCATCTAGCTTAGATCTGTATAGTTTTGTGGCATTATCGGGTGGTAACTTTTATTTTTATGAATTTTAGAAATTTCAAAAATACCCATTAGAATAACACAGCGGAAAAAAAACTAAAAAATGTTATTTTCCAAAAAATTGAAATTCTGTGTGAAGTTGAATAACATTTTGATACACATTTCTGGAAATTCTCAGCTTGATCGGGTCAGCCATTTTGAAGAAAAAACATGAAATGTACTAAATTGGCACCACTCGAAGCAGTTTTTACCCATTTATAACTAAAATGTTACCCAATTGGCGAATTTAGGCAAAAGTTTGGCAATGAAGTCGACATACTATTACTTTCCGCTCGTCTAACAACGCGTATATAGCGTTTTCCTAGTAAATAAAATCAGAACATAACAAGCTGGTCCTAAAATTTGTCTAGATCAAAATAACAATATTAATAATAAGTAACTGTGTAAATGTGAGTCATGATTTCGTATATGTGGATTAAAGGATAGCAAAATGGCGGTATAGTGATTTTTTTTAATGACATCGAAATTTGATACAAAACCATTGTTCCTCAATCAAGGCTATGGATGAAAGTAAAAATATACTGAAAGTTAACATTAAGATAATATCATAATTTCATATTGGATTAAACGACGCACTGTACTCTGTAGTGATGACTAAGATCTATTGGCGTCGGTGAATGATTTTGAGGTGATGGTATGATCGAGATGAAAGGTTATTTTATTGGCTGATTTTTGTATTGGAAAGGAGTCTTTTTTCGTTCCCGCCATGGTCGACCATCCTGACAGGGGTTTTTCGTGGTTTCCATCTGTCGTTCAGATCAATACTGGGATGGTTCCTTAACAACAGGCCACGACCGACTCCTTCGCACCATCCAAAACACCTAATAAAATAACCTCTCATCTCATCATCCCATCATCTCATTCATCATCCACCGACGCCAATAGATCGTAGCCATCAGCATAGTGCGTCGTTAAAACCCAATATAAAAAAAAATAAAAAATAATAAGAGTCAGTTGTGGCCTGTTATTATGAGGAACCATCCCAGTATTGACCTGAAAAACAGAGGGGACCACGAAAACCCCTGTCAGGATCACTACGACTGTGTCACTGATGACTATGACTATGACTATGATGACTACGTTGGCGTTGGCGAATGATATATGAGATGATGGGAAGATGAAATAAAAAATTATTTTTCTATTGGGTTTTAACGACGCACTGTAATGATTACTAAGATCTATTGGCGAAGGTTATTTTATTAGGTGTTTTTGGATAGCGGGGAGGAGTCGGTCGTGGCTTATTTTGTGGATGATAAATCTTCACTAATAAAATCATGGGAGGTAGAACGTGTTCGTGCGTGCGTGCGTGACGCACGCACGAACACGTTCTACGCACGCATTTTCTGACAATGTTCGCATGAATTTTTATATTGATAATTCATTTTACTTATTTATATTGAGTTTAACGACGCACTCTACTGATGACTACCCAGTATTCGTTCTATAAATGCCTGGCAGGGCGGCTAGTGGTTTCGGTGCTGAAAACGTGCGGTGGTGTCGGATAGGAGTAGTGGGGGGGTCGTAAGATGGCACGTCGTACGACGGGCCAAACCTGCTAGTATATACTATTACGTTTACCTTCATCCATCCAGCCTCACCGCTGCTAGTAAAGTCATGGATCAGGATTTTCGTTTCGATATTTCCGCTCAGTTTCAGTTCGGCGATTCCTTCCTCGGTTATCACCATCAGTTCACCTTTCGGTATCCCCTGGGATGAGAAATAGAAGTGACACTGATTCGGGGCGCCTGAAGAACGTATATAGGGATAACATATACGTATCTACTATATATATATATATATATATATATATATATATATATATATATATATATATATATATATATATATATATATATATAACATCCTATAACATCTATACAATATAGGCCTACTATAACATTCCAAATATATATATATATATATATATATATATATATATATATATATATATATATGTATATATATATATATATATATATATATATATATATATATATATACAAATATATATATATATATATATATATATATATATATATATATATATATATAAATATGTAAATATATATATATATATATATTTATATATATATATATATATATATATATATATATATATATATATATATATATATATATATACATATATATATATATATATATATATATATATATATATATATATATATATATATATATATATATATATAAATATATATATATATATATATATATATATATATATATATATGTATATATATATATATATATATATATATATATATATATATATATATATATATATATATATATATATATATATATATATATATATATATACATACGTATATATATATATATATATATATATATATATATATATATATATATATATATATATATATATATATATATATGTATATATATATATATATATATATATATATATATATATATATATATATATATATATATATATATATATATATACGTATGTTATTCTTACAATTTACCCATTGTTATATTTTTCTGACAATGTTCGCATGAATTTTTATATTGATAATTCATTTTACTTATTTATATTGAGTTTAACGACGCACTCTACTGATGACTTCGATCTATTGGCGTCGGTGAATGACATATGAGATGATGGGATGATGTTATCCGAAAGGTTATATTTTCATTAACTGTTTTCGGATAGTGGGAAGGAGTCGGTCGTGGCCTGTTGTTGAGGAACCATCCCAGTATTGACCTGAACGACAGAGGAAAACCACGAAAACCCCTGTCAGGATGGTCGACCATGGCAGGAATCGAACCCCGGTCTCCTGAATGACGGTTCAGGTGTATTGATCATTCGGCCATACGTAAAAGTAATTGATTTCTATTGATTAGGCCTATTATATAATCATTTTGTCATAGACCAAATGTCTGAAAGACATCTAATAAGAATCATCATTTAGTGACTATACTAACGTCATGCATTTATCGGGTGTACCCTGAAGAGCGTATACCGGAATAAAGTAAATTCGCGGTTGTGTTCCATGAGCTTGGGTGTCGAACATTACCTGAACCCCTTTACACATTCACAACTGTCCATTCATAAGTATCCCCAAGCCCTCGTCATACAGACGAGTATATTTTATTCCGATATACTTGCTATTAAGTGAATAAAACCACTTTGTTACATATGAATAAAAGAATTATTATTATTATTATTAATTTTTCCCTTGTATAATTTGAGAGTTGTGAAAACAGAAATAGATGATAGACACATATTGTATTTCAAGTAGGCCTAACACTTGATTTATAAGACAGTGAAAAAAAGTAAACACTTAGTGAACTTGTTTCATGATATAAACCCGATTTTTGTCCAAGCTATTAATTTCATTTCTCATCCCACAGATAAGCCTTTTTGGCTTTGTGGAAGAGCGTATTGATTAATCTTGTATGTATGTATTATTTAAATCTAATAAAAAAAAAATATACTATTATTTTATATTTCAAACGAGTTAAGTAACGACTTTTTATTTCATGTGTACGAAGAGAGACAGTTTTCGTTTAATTACTTCAGTTAAAATGCCACAGTTGAGCCCCTATGGGGCTCTGTGGAAATTGACAAGTGAATGTCGAATTTGTAATGTATGTTAATTTATTAAAGCAATGGAAAAAAAAATATTATTATTATCATTATTAGACGAGCTTTAGCGAGGATTCAATTTGACATACTGAAAATAATTGGTGTTCGTTTTCATGTTTTTTTTTATTTTTTATCGGTTCTCCACAGGTCAAACGGCTACAGCTATCAACTCCAAACGGTTTTTCATAATGGTTCCTAATCTAATTTAGATTTGTATAGTTTTTTGGCATCATCGGATCGTAACTTTTTTTTTATGAATTTAAGAAATTTCAAAAATGCCCATTAAAATAACACGGCGGAAAAAAAAGAAAATATTTTAATTTAAAAAAAAAATAAAATTCCGCGTGAAGTTGATTTACATTTTGATACACATTTCTGAAATTTTTCAGCTTGATCAGGTGAGCCATTTTGAAGATAAACCATAAAATGTGCTAAATTGGTACCACTCGAAGCAGTTTTTACCCATTTCTAACTTGAATGTCACCCAATTGGCGAATGTAGGCAAAAGTTTGGCGAAGAAGTCTACATACTATTACTTTCCACTCGTCTAACAACGCATATATAGCGTTTTCCTAGTTTACCCTCAACTCTAGATGTGAGACTTACCTTTTTATCGTCGTTGCCCTTCTTGTAGACGTAGAACTCCGTCTTGATGGTGTGCGGACTGTCCGGTACGTTGTTAATCGGTCTCAGTTTCGGATCGAACCATTCCAAGGTCGTTTTAATACAGCCAAGGTCACCATAACAGTGCTCGCTCGCCACTGCAGGAACACTTTATCCGTTGGTACATACGTTTCTCATACATACAACTTCATTATAAGAATAATACTTGATATAATCTATGACTATCAATAACGTAACGGGATAAGCAACATGGCATAAGTCCTATCCTTTTAACATTAGGCCGTTTTCACCACGATGGAATCAGCGCTTTCGTGTACATTCCTGAGATTCGCTATTTCAAATCAAATCGTACGTATTAGGCTCGTATTCCGATGCATAGTACATAGTTGTACAATTTCATTGATTTTAATCTCTCTCGTAGATGATGAGTAATTATCCAGTTATCAAATGGTAGATATAGTAGTAGGGCTCTTGTCTAGGGGACTAAATGCTTTTACAGACGTATTTTAAATTTAGATTGGCCAATTCAAATGGAATTCATTCCAATATTGCTTAATGCAGTTGGAAAGAGCTGGATTCATAGATTGCATTACATCTATTACTTGTATAGATCAACATACAACAATACCAGCAAATCATCCTAACATTTGTGAGGCGGCATCCCTTTGATATACGCATGGTGCGAAAGGAAAGCGCCATGTTGCTTATCCCGTTACGTTATTGATGGTCATAGATATAATATTGATATTGTGTTTATATTTATTAACTACCTCAGCAGTGGTCGTATTTGGGGTGGGGTTGGGGGATGCGGAGGTATGCTATCTCTCTAAGAGACATTATAATTCAGATAAATATTCAAAAATACAATTTTTGTCAACTTCCACAAGAATTTAATATTTTTCCTAAATGTGACACTTGACAAAAAACTATACCAGATCTTCCTCTTCTCTTTCTTTTTTTAGCTCTCTCTGTTTTTATATCATATCGATTTTTAGTAACGATTATAAATTATTTATTTATTTATATTGGTTCAACGACGTGCTGTTCTAATGATTGAGATCTATTGGCGTCGGTGAATGATATATGAGATGGTGGGATGATGAGATGAGATGTTACTTTATTAGGTGTTTTTTTGGATAGTGGGGAGGAGTCGGTCGTAGCCTGTTATTATGGAATCATCCCAGTATTGACGTGAACGACAGAAGGAAACTACGAAAAACCTCTGTCAGGATGGTCGACCATGGCGGGAATCGAACCCCGGTCACCTGAATGACGGTTCAGTGTTATAACTACTCGACCTCTTGTCTTAGTCGCGATTATATTAAAAAAATCATTCTTAAAATACTGTCTCGATACTCATGTAAAAGTGTACTTTCAAAAATCTTTGTCCTAATACCCGTATTTATCTGTACTTGAAGCTCTTATTCATAAACAAAATGATTGAAAAGATCTTGACACCCATATTTTAAAGAACGTACCGAGAACAATCAAAACCTTGTTAAAGAGACTGCAGATATTAGAAACAAAGAAGATGTAGATACACCATTTACGGCCACGTTTTGTAAAAAATTCAGACTCAACAACAAATTCATTTATAGCATAGTTTTACTCGCCCTTCGACGATCCCTACAAATTTTACGACATCATCTTTATAGTCTTCAGCTTTGATTTCCAATTTTGTTTTCATTGCATACTATTTTTCATTTTTCCCCCTCTTTAATTTTTGTATGATTTCGTTATCATCATTTAATTATTTATTTTTTCTACATTTTCTTATTCAAACCTAGTCAAATTATATTCATTTTGTTATTATCTAAAATGTTGTTATCGATAATTTTTTAAATATTTTAATCAATTGATTATTATTCTGTGTTTTTGCAATCTTATAATGTAAGACAGAGTCTTGAATAAAGATACATATATACCTCCTTGCATCTATATAATGTAAACATGTAACTTGTTAATAGAATTCACTAACTTGAACAAAAGAACCAACCAATATATTATTGAATCTTGACAACCTAACTAGTTGTCTAAACTGAAGGGTTTGATGTTGTAGAGCCTAGCTGTCATAATATTATGATGATTGATTATCTAAATATTAATAAAGTAGCCCAGAATACTTCTGTTTCACTTACCGGGTTTGTAGTTACGTTTACTTTTCTTACTCGTCGAACTAGTCATCGATACTAAGAGGTAACCGAAAACTAAGCAGAATTTAAAATAATTCATGATCAAAATTTTGCATGATTAAGATCAAAATTAAGATAAATTGATATTTACATCCACTTCTGACATTTAAACAAAAGAGCCATATTGGTATTAATTATCGGGAAGGCTTTGACATGAAATCTTATACACAGCCGTTTGAATCGTTTAGAGAATTATCGAAGTGGATGTAAACATTTTAAGAAGGCTGTGAGATATTTTCACCAGCAAGTCTAGTATCCACAAAAGAAGAAAGTCGTCTGTACCAACTGAATAATCGTAAAAAAAATTGGTAATTATGTCAATATTCTTCTGTATAGGCCCATAATATTAGAGATTTCACTATTTTGAAAGATCCATTCGCATTACTTATCATAAATTTCGAGGTTAAAAAGTTGTAGTACCCTAAAAACACCACAGTTATACAAATATATTATAATGGTGACTGATATTTGTGTTTGTTGGATTGGTAGATTATCTTTTTCTCTAGTGGATACAAGCAAATACCTTGATATCAAAGACCTTATTTTCCAACTAGATTATAGATAATGAGGTCTTACATTTTTATGTAAAGCTGGATTCACAATGCAAACTAATGATTAGTGACTAATACTAAATACTAAAATTAAGAAACTGAGCATTCACATAGGCTTGAAATAAGAATTAATTTTCATGAGTCGTAGCTTTCTTAAGATGACAGATTCAAATTAAAATCTACATGTTAGAAGGCTGTAAACGAGCGGTTCATCGAGCGGGATAGCTTCCTTTTGCATTGACTTTCTGTCGTTTCGAATTCACGACTTCTGATTGGTCGGACTAATGATTGAAACTAATGATTAATACTAAAGTTGAAAGTTGGTTAACTTTCAAGGTCAGTCACTAATATTAAACACAATGTGAACGTCAACACTGATTCCGTATCTGCCAACTTTAGTTAATCATTGATTACTAATCATTAGTTCGCATTGTGAATCCAGCTTAAGGAACACGCAAATAAAATGCACATAGATTCGTCAATAAGATTTCTGTTTATTTTGTCCATACTTAACAATTAATAGGTTTCATAAATATCTTTACTATATTTTTTTTTTCTAAAACACTATTTACACTATATACAATAATTGTGTTTGTATCTGTGGTTTAACATTCAGAATAAAATATTGTAAAATTATTAACGGCGGAAAAATTCATTATGTGCTGAAATATTTAAGAAAATTAATACATTAATCGTTTTTTTTTGTTATTATAATTATGAATTACAACATAATTATATTTCGATCAATCATTTTTTTTTTACATCCAATTAAAATAGACTACTTATTGAGAAAAAACATTTTTTTTTAGATAAAAATACAATTTATTTCACAGGTTAAAAGAGTGGAGACCTCAATAGCTTTCTTCTGTTTCATCAGTTAATTTTTTTTTTAATCTTTCAACTTTTTCCACAACAATTCCAAACATTTCTCCTTTTCGTGCTTGTCCTACATAATTATTTCTTATATGGATATATTATCAAATTATTGTACATATTTCTCTACCGACTATTGAGACGGGTGGATCAGTTGCTAGTACACTGAACAGTCATTCAGGAGACCGGGGTTCGATTCCCGCTTAGGTTGGCCATTATGATTGTGTTTCTTTTTAGTTTCTCTCAGTATATATTATAAGGTGACTACTAGGATGGTTCATTGATATTAGGTCACGACCGACTCCTTCCCACTATTCCAACAGGCCAAAGAGGAATATTCACTGGAGAGATTACCCCTACACAGGTCTATAAACTACTATAAAATAAAATAATCTGTCAATTTTTAACATATCCCTACCAACTTTACAAACTTTCTTTCAATACCAAAACCATCTTCATACTCATATATCATTCCCACGTTTGATTTTTTTTTTTCGGGGGAATACATTTATAAAATTTGATTTCAAAACATTTTGTCAAATTTGAACATTTATAGCTTGATTTTTTGTTCACATTGCATCTTATATACACTGTGCATCATAACCTAAATCCGTCCATAGTTTTCCGTTCCTTTAATTTGTATTGAAAAATACAATATTATTTATTTATAATAATAACAATATTAAAACAAAATTTCATTCATAACATAACGGTTAGTATTTCTAATATAAATTACTTCGACAAAGTTAATAATGACTTTCACAATTACCAACTCTGCTAATTTATTTCTAGAATGATTTATTCAAAATACATCATTTTAATCGGATAAATACAGAAATAAACAAATTTTCTATAAGGATTTATTGAATATTTGTATTTTTCTAATTAAAATTTACAAGAATGGGCAACACGAATTTATTTTAAATTTAGTTTTCATCTGAATTTAAGCACATGTAAAACAACTGTGGATTATTTTTGAAATCATCAGTGGGCTTAAAATGATATTTATATAATAAAAATCCATTTGAAACCTTTTGATTGTATTGGAAAACCTTCTTTTAATTGGGTTATCTATAAAAATAATGACGTCACGCTCTGTGAGATTAACCAGGCATACGTATTTAAATTTATATCCAATGACGTAGAATTATATTTCATATATCATCCTTATAGCCTTAATTGGGGAACAATGATTTTGTATCAAGTTTCAATGTTATTAAAAAACAAAAAACAAAAAATTAAAAAAGGAGGAAGCTTCAATAATTTTTTGAATAATCAATTCTCATGAAAAATGAAAAATTCCAACAATTTTGATAGGTTAATGATAATGATAATGATTTTAATTTTCTCATTAGATTGCATGTACAATATTGAGCATCGTCACATCGTCATATATATATATATATATATATATATATATATATATATATATATATATATATATATATATATATATATATATATATATATATATGTATATATATATACTAAATATATGCGTCAATATGCTAAAATATGAGACACAAATAACAGAAAGATACAAATGTAGTGAATATCACACTTGAAACAAAATTTACAAACAATTACACTTTTTGAAGGTTATGATACAAAATGAAGATAACATTTTGTGGATGTTGCCTTTTAATTGATACGTTTTGCGTCAACGCCATAGTTCTACTTCCGGTATATATAATAGTCATTTTTAGTAAGCGCTGGCCAAGGCTAAAGACCAAAGAATGATCTAGATCTATGTACACTATTATAAGATGAAATGGTCCTGCAAATTTGAACCTTATGGTATTTGTTTTTTTTTAAAAACATTTTCTATTGAATTGAATATTTTATTTTCCTCACAGCATTGGTTCTAAATGTTTAAGATCTTTTTAAAAATCTTGAAACGTATTTAAACTTTTAAATTATTTCAATAATTATCATACTAATATAGTTATTATAGACTTAATGATAAAACTACAAACTTTAAATCTTTTTAATTCAACAATTCAATCATTTTAAATTCCCATTTTAAATTTTTCTCGATTTTTTTTTTCACTTTTTAAATGTTTCTTTTAAATTTTTTTTTATGGTGCACTTTCCAAGATGGCGTCATCCAAGATGGCCACTCAATCTTCTGAGCACATTATGGTGTTTTTTACAATATTATTCTATTATCATTATAATAATCATTATTATTATTATTATAATCTGAATTCAGTCCTAATTGTTTCTATGTTTGATTATTTTTATGTGTCAAGAACAATTATTCATAAGTTATCTATATAATTTGTTCTCTAATAAAATTGTATGGTTTTTTTAATTGAAATTGGCGCCTATAACGATACTATTTAGCGTATTTTTACCCCTAAATTCCAATAATAGCCGTGATGGCTACTACAAGAAGAAACCTGAACGAAAAAAGTTTTACTTTTCAAAGCTTCCGTACTTAAAAAATGTTTGACAATAGATAATAATATTGATAAATTTGAAAAAAGTCCGTGGAGTAATCATTTGGAATAAAATGAAAACGGGAAAATAACTGTACTGGTTGGTCCCTTTAACGAAGTACCTATATAATGAAACTAAACATGCACACTGTTAGAGATAAAGTGAGAATCCATTACATAATCATGATAATTTTTTGGCAGTTTTGTAGTTTTTCTGTGAATAATTTTTAAAAGAGACAGATAAAGAGAGAGAGAGCGAGAGAAATATAGGAATACACACATTGAAAAAAAAAAAAAATTTCTTAGTTATGGACGACTTGGATCATGGTTATTTTATTGATTAAAATTACGCAGAACATTTATTCTAATTATAGATTTTTAAAGTTCACTTTCGTATCATTGTTCTTATTATCATTCAATAAACTTCAATCAAAATTCGTCTATATTTAATGTCACGTTTTATCCAATATTATGCTGGTAAATTCAGTAAATTCACTTATAGGTAGAATGTTAGGTGAACTCCGAATCAGGATTAACACGTCGTTGTCGCGTTGTTTATTACCTAAAATCCAATCTAATAGGTGAACCGATGAAAAGTCAACGTTTTATTAACGAATGTCTGCTTATCAACTAGCTATCTAGTTCTATTTGTTATTGTTGTTATATACAAAGCAGAAAAAACGTTTATTATAATCCCCTATCTTGGTGTGAAAACCCGTGCCCGTATAGCACATTCTCTTAAACTACCCGAAGCAGTTCATTCAAATCATCAAAACCATCGATTTATATCGAATATCGAATCAAATACCGTTTCAAGGCGGATCCGAAGTGGCCGTCACATCTTCTTTAGCTTTGATAGCTCTCAATAGATGGCTTCTCAGTTCAGTTTCAGAACTTCGCCACAAGGCAACTAACTCTTCTTTATTCAAACGCTCGAGCGGTGCATTTCCGTTCCCATTACCGTTCCTCGAGTTACACGCTGGCGGTGGCGGTGGCGGTGGTATTTCATCGAAAACGTTATCAGAATCTTGCGGTGAATCGGGGAAGCGGTGACGATGTTGATAAGGACTCAGAGATACATCCGATATCGATGACGAATTGAAATCGGTATCAATACGAATTGGATTACTGAGATGACGTTTACGACCCGGACTAGTTTCGTGACGTTGGATTGGTACTAAGAATTCTTTGATTTGTTTTTGGCGGTTTTTCGTGTCTTCAATACGTATCGAATCCTTACTATTCGGACTGACATCGCGACTCGAACCGGACTTGCGGGAAGTCAAATCGGATTCAAGACGGTGTTGATGACTTTGTCGGCGTGGTTTCTTTAAAGTACCGGTAGGACTTACACCTAATATCATTTTCTTTTCGATCTCTTTGGCTAATTTCTTTACGTTAGTGCTGGAACAGCTTTCGTCGGAATCGCAACAGGTTACGTTTACCTCAACAATCGATTTGCGTTTTTCTTTTTTTAGATTCGTTGTTTTTCGATCTGTATCGACAAAAGGTTTGATTTCGTCGTAAAGAAACTGATCCCCTAGACTGCGACTGCGCACATTCGCTCCGAATCTACCCTCGGGGCTCGGCGTTCGCAACCTAGCTCTACTCTTGACCTTGCCCTTACAGTTGTTATTATCAGAGCGCACCCTGCCGCGGAATTTAGGAACAGTCGACGTCATACTCATCCTCGCTTGAGGACTCGGCTGTTGAATATTAATCGCCGGACTTTTCGAACGCGCTTGTAGTAGACTTTCATTTCTTTTCATCACACTGTTCTTCTCTTTGTTTTGTTTACCTTCGGGTATGTTCGTCGTTTCTTCGTCGATTTTCGTAGTCAACGCGATATTCGAACTGCTCAAACTTCCCGTGGGGAATACTTGAACTTTCAATCTAGGTGTCATGTCGAGTATTACTTTTGTCGAGAGAATGTTCGGATTTGACGCAGTACCAATCATGTTTGAATCACTGACACTTTCTTGTTTTTGTAAGCGTGGATTTAAATCTAAATTGCTGCTACGACGTGAGTTTATGTCTGGAGGACTGTTTGACCAACATCCGCTCGAGTCCTTACTCAATCGTCGACCTATCGCACTACTAGGACAATCTAACCTCACTTTTCGAGGACTGAACACTAAGTCCGTGCTGAAACGGCGTTTTTTATTCGAAATTGGACTTTTGGACAGTTTTCGACTGCCACCTAAAGTGAGGAAATCACGGATTTTTTTCGGTTCCGTCGACGGGCTCTTATCGAGATTTGGACTTGTGCGACGAGGTGGACTTTTCGATCGTAAAGGACTTAGTAGATTCTTTTTCAGCTTGGCTACGGCATTGAGACGTTCGGAAGTGTTCGGCTGTTCGGGTGGAGCTTCGGGATTGTTTAGATCTTTACCGGCTTGTTGCACCCTGGTGAGAGAAAATGAAATTAGTCATAGCTCAACAATCACATTAAATCCAAAATGTAAGAATGCACAAATTGATGACATATTTAATTGGGAAATATGAATGAGGTGAACAAACAGTTGGGCTATAGTCAGAATTTTAGGTAGATTTTTTCAACAATAAATTGAGAAGTCGTTTGTATTATATTTATATATACAATCAAGATTTTAAGTCAACAGTAAAATACATAATCCGTACACTTTCTTGAGAACATATTCCATCACTATTAAGAGGAATGTGCACTGAAAACCTCACCTGCTTTCCTTGGATTATTGGTGGGTGTTACTGAACTTTAAACATTGATAACTCAGTTACATTTTTAAGTGCGCTTTTGTTGTTTTGATCTCCTACTGGTTTTTAATGGTAGAACATAGAAAGCTGTGGTTTGTTCTATTATGTTATCAATTGATTGTTACACCAAACTTGCCATTCCAAAAATATTTTAAAATCATAACTCATTTGTAAAATGTAATTTTATCTTGTATTGACAACAAAATCCTAATTTTTCACGAGATGTGAAATTCAAAAAGTTGAAAAAAGGTTTTTGTCAGATTTTTTTCAAATTCAAAATACCAACTATTATTTTTCCAACAGTCCACAACAAGATGAAGAATGAATGGAATTTTCAAGTGTGAGCACAAAAATGAAGTAAGATTTTTTGTAACCCATTTTTAATCCAAGTTTTCAATTGATAACCGGGAAAGAAGGGAAAAAAATGAGTTTTTAAATTTTGATATTTTTTTCCACTATATTATTGACCATATCTCAAAATTTCATACCAACATGTCCCATATCTCCAGACATTCACTTTTCAGTACACATTTCCCTTGGAACAACAATGACCACAACGATTAATCGAATGGTTGCTATTCACACAACGTTAGTGGGTGTTTCATTCAGAACCAAAATTACCAACTGATAATTGATAAATTAAAAAAAAATTAGTACCTCAACATGTTATCACCCTAGGCTACTTAGGGGACGTCCATAAATCATGTCACACTTTTTTAGGCCACTTTGAACCCTCCCCTCCCTCCCATGTCACAGTTGGTCACAAAACCTATTACCCTCCCCCCTTTAAATACGTCACAAATTCTCGAACCCCACCCCCCTTAGAACAAAAAAAATGAAATTAACGGGCGACAAAGGTACAATAGAGTAATCAAATCAAAATATTCATTTCTTTATGCTTGCTTTTTGAGTAGTAAAGCTTATTTGAAATGGAACTGATGTTTGTAGGGTGGGTATAAATATGAGAATCTATAAGAATGGCGCCAAATACATAGAACAAAAAAATGGTATGTCACACAGTTGCCACCCCTTGTAACATCTCGTCACAAATCTTGACAACCCCCTCCCCTCTAAGCTGTGACGTAATATATGGACGTCCCCTTATGATATTTCCGTACCTTGATTAATACTTATCTAATAGATATTCATTCATCAGTTGGTACAATCAGCTATCAGATTACCGGTATGAGAATTATATATTTGATATTTGATAATAGATTACATTCCATTTCTCTCTCGTCGGAAACAATTTCTGTATCATTGAATTAGTTGTACAAATTGAATGCCTGTATCCTTTGTATTCTTTGTATTCTTTGTATCATTTAATGAAGTTTTTTTTCTCAAATTGAAGCTCAACAAACATTAATACACATGGGAATGAAACCTATTCTATTTATAGAATAAAAAACCAATTTCAACCGTGTTGGCACAACTGGCGTAGTCAAACACAAGACAATATCATCTTCTTATTCCAAATTTACAATTTCTGAGGCAATTCATTGTATGCTATATATACATATATATATATATATATATATATATATATATATATATATATATATATATATATATATATATGTATATACATACATATATATATATATATATATATATATATATATATATATATATATATATATATATATATATATATATGAATTATTTATTGGGCTACATGTATCAAAGAGAGGTGAATGTTTCGATCAACCGTCATTCCTATACCACAACCCTGGCGCACGGATGGTTCAATTACCTTCTTCTCTTGTGCATACAATTATCCATGAATATATATATATATATATATATATATATATATATATATATATATATATATATATCTATGAATATATATATATATATATATATATATATATATATATATATATATATATATATATATATATATATATGAATACTCTGCTCAAGTTATCACGGGTAATAAGATCCGAGAGTGAAACTGGAATTGAAGCCAGCTAACTCGGTGAAAGTGAATGAGATATGCATAATTGAGTGAGAAAGCTGGATATTAAATGTCTGGATAAATTGAAGGGAATCAGGGAAGAGAGGTAGGAGAGCAAGACTGTAGAAATGAGCAATTTTCTTATTACAAGCGGGTTGGTCGACCTGACCCAAATACCAATCTGTTGGCCCAAGCTTATTATTTTTTCAAGGAATCAAATCTTGAACAATCGTAGAATAAGTTAGAACAGAACAATATACCATATATATACATATATATATATATATATATATATATATATATATATATATATATATATATATATATATATATATATATATATATATATATATATATATGTATATATATATATATATATATATATATATATATATATATATATATATATATATATATATATATATATTTATATATATATATATATATATATATATATAAATATATATATATATATATATATATATATATATAATTATATATATATATATTTATATAATATCATCAGTTTTCTTTCCGGCAAATTTGTCGTGTATCAAAATGGAAGACATTTCATTAACCAAATATGTGTCTTATCAATGTTTCAGACTAATATCTAGTCTTTTTCAGATGGTATCAAAAATAGAATACATCACACAAAAATGAATTTATATATATATATATATATATATATATATATATATATATATATATATATATATATATATATATATATATAAATAACCCCTCTACACATGTATCTATTGCATTCTATTCATACATAATAAAACATTACACGGAAATAATGTTAAACGAAGCTTCCTGTTTCTATCATCAAAAGACAGAATTCCACAGGGTATTGTTTTAGGAAATGATAATAAACAATATCATGTTATGCGATGGATGAGGGGTAGTGGGGAAGACGGGGAGGGGTGCTGAGAGGAGAAAAGGAAAGCAGGTTTGTGTAAAGCATGCATTTGTATGTTGCAGCACGAAATGTCAAACTCATAAAAATATGTGGTGATATTGTATGTCAGTTTTAATATGAATAAATGGAGTCGGGGACTGATTCAAGAGAGGTGAAGGGTTAGGAGTGGTGAGGGAGGGGGAAGAGTGTGATTCAAGAGAGGTGAAGGGTTAGGAGTGGTGAGGGAGGGGGAAGAGACTGATTCAAGAGTGGTGAGGGAAGGGGATTAGAGTGATATCGACTCGGCACCTCCACTATTTTCATTACTAAACATGTTTTCACTTCTTACAATTCCATCTTTGCACAGTTATTTATAACTAGGCAAACGCAGCATATGCGTTGTAAGATGAGCGAGGTATCTGAATCAGGTATAATAAGAGTCGTTAAAGTAGTTCTACTTTTGCTACTTTATCGACTGTAGTATTCTACAAACCTTGAGGCATTTAGAAAATAAAATGGTCATTTCAATGTATTTTCATTTTTTTTTTTTTTTCAATTGGGTTTTTAACGATGCACTGTAATGATGATTCAGATCTATTGGCGTCGGATGAATGATTAATGAGATGATGGGATGATGAGATGAAGGTTTCTTATGGGTCATGGGAAGGAAGCGGTCGTGGCCTATACTGTGGGAACCATCCCAGCATTAGCCTAGACTACAGAGGGAAACCACGAAAAACCCCTGCAAAGATGGACGGTGCTGGCGATCGAACCGGGTCCGTCATGCCCAGTACCTCCCGGGTCACATGAAGCAAGAGCGCCAACCACTCAGCTACTGTGCCGGTATGTATTATCTTTGATTAAGTATATGTATATATATATATATATATATATATATATATATATATATATATATATATATATATATATACATATATATATATATATATATATATATATATATATACATATATATATATATATATATATATATATATATATATATATATATATATATATATATATGTATATATATATATATATATATAAATGATTTCAATAGCTTCCTGGTTGACCACCAGTAGGTTATTATAATTAATGATTTTCAAAACTGTTATAAATTGCGACCTACCCCGGGACTTGAACCCGGATCTCCAGATTGCCGGTCTGACGCGCTACCCATTACGCCAGAGAGGAAGATCTTCTTGAACAGTTTTATTTGTTGATATCTTTCGTACAGTCACACATTTCAAGACTTGTGGATCGCACCCCAAATTGACAGGAAATTGTACTGCCTGATCGACATCTCCCAGCTATCCCAGCTGTTGGGTCATGTGATTTCAATAGCTTCCTGGTTGACCACCAGTAGGTTATTATAATTAATGATTTTCAAAACTGTTATAAATTGCGACCTCCCCCGGGACTTGAACCCGGATCTCCAGATTGCCGGTCTGACGCGCTACCCATTACGCCAGAGAGGAAGATCTTCTTGAACAGTTTTATTTGTTGATATCTTTCGTACAGTCACACATTTCAAGACTTGTGGATCGCACCCCAAATTGACAGGAAATTGTACTGCCTGATCGACATCTCCCAGCTATCCCAGCTGTTGGGTCATGTGATTTCAATAGCTTCCTGGTTGACCACCAGTAGGTTATTATAATTAATGATTTTCAAAACTGTTATAAATTGCGACCTCCCCCGGGACTTGAACCCGGATCTCCAGATTGCCGGTCTGACGCGCTACCCATTACGCCAGAGAGGAAGATCTTCTTGAACAGTTTTATTTGTTGATATCTTTCGTACAGTCACACATTTCAAGACTTGTGGATCGCACCCCAAATTGACAGGAAATTGTACTGCCTGATCGACATCTCCCAGCTATCCCAGCTGTTGGGTCATGTGATTTCAATAGCTTCCTGGTTGACCACCAGTAGGTTATTATAATTAATGATTTTCAAAACTGTTATAAATTGCGACCTCCCCCGGGACTTGAACCCGGATCTCCAGATTGCCGGTCTGACGCGCTACCCATTACGCCAGAGAGGAAGATCTTCTTGAACAGTTTTATTTGTTGATATCTTTCGTACAGTCACACATTTCAAGACTTGTGGATCGCACCCCAAATTGACAGGAAATTGTACTGCCTGATCGACATCTCCCAGCTATCCCAGCTGTTGGGTCATGTGATTTCAATAGCTTCCTGGTTGACCACCAGTAGGTTATTATAATTAATGATTTTCAAAACTGTTATAAATTGCGACCTCCCCCGGGACTTGAACCCGGATCTCCAGATTGCCGGTCTGACGCGCTACCCATTACGCCAGAGAGGAAGATCTTCTTGAACAGTTTTATTTGTTGATATCTTTCGTACAGTCACACATTTCAAGACTTGTGGATCGCACCCCAAATTGACAGGAAATTGTACTGCCTGATCGACATCTCCCAGCTATCCCAGCTGTTGGGTCATGTGATTTCAATAGCTTCCTGGTTGACCACCAGTAGGTTATTATAATTAATGATTTTCAAAACTGTTATAAATTGCGACCTCCCCCGGGACTTGAACCCGGATCTCCAGATTGCCGGTCTGACGCGCTACCCATTACGCCAGAGAGGAAGATCTTCTTGAACAGTTTTATTTGTTGATATCTTTCGTACAGTCACACATTTCAAGACTTGTGGATCGCACCCCAAATTGACAGGAAATTGTACTGCCTGATCGACATCTCCCAGCTATCCCAGCTGTTGGGTCATGTGATTTCAATAGCTTCCTGGTTGACCACCAGTAGGTTATTATAATTAATGATTTTCAAAACTGTTATAAATTGCGACCTCCCCCGGGACTTGAACCCGGATCTCCAGATTGCCGGTCTGACGCGCTACCCATTACGCCAGAGAGGAAGATCTTCTTGAACAGTTTTATAAACAGTTTTATAAATTTAACAGTTTTATAAAACTGTTCAAGAAGATCTTCCTCTCTGGCGTAATGGGTAGCGCGTCAGACCGGCAATCTGGAGATCCGGGTTCAAGTCCCGGGGGAGGTCGCAATTTATAACAGTTTTGAAAATCATTAATTATAATAACCTACTGGTGGTCAACCAGGAAGCTATTGAAATCACATGACCCAACAGCTGGGATAGCTGGGAGATGTCGATCAGGCAGTACAATTTCCTGTCAATTTGGGGTGCGATCCACAAGTCTTGAAATGTGTGACTGTACGAAAGATATCAACAAATAAAACTGTTCAAGAAGATCTTCCTCTCTGGCGTAATGGGTAGCGCGTCAGACCGGCAATCTGGAGATCCGGGTTCAAGTCCCGGGGGAGGTCGCAATTTATAACAGTTTTGAAAATCATTAATTATATATATAAATATATATATATATATATATATATATATATACATATATATATTTATATATATATATATATATATATATATATATATATATATATTCATATATATATATATATATATTTATATATATATATATATATGTATATATGTATATATATATATATATATATATATATATATGTATATATATATATATATATATATATATATATATATATATATATATATATATATATATATATATATATATATATATATATGTATAAAACTGATTCTTCCCCCCTGATTATTCTGGAATGAACACTGTAATTTCCCCGATATTATAACAAAGTCTTCCTGTCGACATCTCAAGAGACTAGAGAGGTTTATTCACTGAGCAGATAGTACCTATACATTGGCATTTCGACGACAATAAAAAAAGTCAAAACTTTTGTCTATAGTTAATAATGTACAATTCCTTGATCCCTTGACAATATGCAAATAACAAGGACGAGAAATCCCATTAAAAGAATCTAAAGAGCAAATGAGAGACGATTGATCGAAATAACTTATTCTTTTGTTATTCTTTTGTTATTCTTTTGTTATTCTTTTGTTATACTTTTGAACGGTATAAAATATTCAAATGTCAATACAAAGATGGATATAGTTTTTAATACCTTCAAAGTGTCTGTGGAACAATGATCTTCCAAACAATGATCCGCTTCCTTCCCACTATCCCATCACACCTCTTCACGGTAAGAGTCATTAAGACACTTGTGAAGCCCATGAGGTACACACAAAAAAAAAAAAAAAAACCTTGGATGTTTACATTTTCACTGGTGAATGCAGCTCAAATCTACTTTTTCAAACTATACTTACTATGAAAATTATGCTTCAAGTTGAATAGATTTTACTCATTACATCTTGAAAGTGTTAAATTTATCCGTGTTCACTTTGTATTAGCATTTTGATGTCTCAGATCTCTTAAAAGCTATCAGCAAATAACAAATATTTCGGTAAAATCTACTCTCATCAATCTTATCAACTATATAAGCTATATTATAAGCTATTGCATGAATATTAAATTTTGGGAGTTGAAATTATGTTTTTTATTTGGAGGATTTGCTGTTGATAATGCAACTTTAACCCGATTCTTTACTTTTCACTTTTTATTACCCTTTATTGTAGCCCTTAACCTTATAAAAACAATCTCAACATACCTTCGTATTTCCTGTATCATCTCGAAAAACTGTGCTTTACTCTTCCTTCTGCGCCGCTGTTCGTGTTCCTTCTGGAACAAAGTTACGCCATCTTGTACCTTACATGGATACACAAAATCTCTACTCAAATACTTATTATATTTAAGGGCCGGTATTATAAAGAATAGTTATGCGTCCAAATAGCGCTATTTGGCCACATAACGAGGTCTGAATAGCTTATTGGCAGTATTATGAGCACCAGGTTAGACTATTCGTACACATAAACTGGCCAAATAGCTATTCGGTGCTGAGACCACTTAATAAATCCTTATTTGGTCGAATAGCTTATGTGGTAGGTTAGCTTTACAATACCAGCCCTTATTGATTTCATTTATTTATTTCTCCATTCATTTTCCTCTCCTTGTAATTAACATACAACACAATACACAAAAGATGACATGGAGCTATTGATGAATAATCAGAAGACAGGGATGATGGTAATTGCATATGGCAGAATATTATGAGAGTATATAGTATCAAAAATATAATAATAATGATGGTTTGATTAATTATGATTATAATGATAACAGTATTGTGAATTATAGTGTTGGTATAAATAATAATAATGATAAAATTAACAACAACGCATGATGAAAAGGAAAATATATTACTGAGTGTAAGAAAGAAGAAATTTTGTGTTTGCTCTCAGATTATAGGAATCAAATTTATAATACAAGTCTTAACACAATATGGCATGCTCGTATCTAGATGTGGTGAAAATTTGGAGTGATTATCTTCAATGGTTTGAGAGATTTAGGTACAGAGAGTCGAAAAATGGATAGATTTTGAAATAACTGCATGAAAATATTAGCACAAAAGTTCATCATATACTGAAATATGAGAAATGAGCCTACAAAATGCTGAATAAAAATGATGATTTAATCAGAACCACTTCGAATAATTTGGTGATTCTTGCAGCATCAGATTGATGAAATATTACACTACCAATCTAGATAAAACAAACATTCTTTTGCTAATATCTTTCAATGTCACCTTAAAGTGTGAGTTTGACTGTTAAATTGTTCTCACGTAATCCTGAAGTAACGTTGTTGCAAATAAAAAATACAAAACTTGGGTGTGAGTCACATGAAATTAAGCAAAACATATATTCTGATCATCATAAAGTATATATTTCTCAGTAGAATTACCACATTAGTCACAACAATCAATAAACAAAGTCATTTATTTGATCCGACTCGGAGCTCCACAATGAGGATAACGTGTAATGAAATATTCCCAGTCAGACCGGCATCACCGCATCACGTGACTTACCCCCGCCCCACATACCCCGCGCCGTCACGCATGCTGGCTTCATCTACGCGCTGTCTACTAGTTGTAAGCTCTATGCTCCTTACCCTTTTGACGCTCTTCTGGAAGAGACTGGTGACGTTGCCTTGACGCAGCGTGTGTACCAACTCCCTGGCAGCGTGGTGCGGGGATACCAACTCCACGCAGTTGATGAAACGGTATAACTTCTGCGAACATTGACAAGGTTGGCAACACGTTAGAACAAGCGTAACATCACGGTATAGAAAAAAATAATGACGTCACTCCTATATAAATACTTAATGGAACGACTTGCTGCGAATGTAAAATAAGTTTTTAATATCTAAAGACTTTGCCCTTGCTTTGACAATGATGAAATTGAGCATTTAAGATTGCCAAGTCAAGATAGCGATTTAGATGCTAAATCTAAATCAAATCTAAATCTAACAAGATCGCGGTGCAGTTTACCACTGAAAAGTGTCGCGTAAACAACACAATGGTGAACTCACTATTAAATACTGGTGAAGACTCAGTTTTATTGTCTGTCATCCAATAATAATAATAACAATGATATATATATATATATATATATATATATATATATATATATATATATATATATTTATATGTATATGTATATATATATATATATATATATGTATATATATATATATATATATATATATATATATATATATATATAATATATATATATATATATATATATAAATCTATAGATCGCATCCATGAAGAAAAGTTGTACATAATATATATATATATATATATATATATATATATATATATATATATATATATATATAAACATATATATATATATATATATATATATATATATATATATATATATATATATATATATATATATATATATATATATATATATATATATATATAGGCCTATATGTATATTTATTTATTTTTCCACTTTTTCATCTTTATTTTTCATCCAATGAATGCACTAGATTATTACAATACATTTTTTACTCTTGTGTGTCCACAAAATCCAAAAAGCTTTCAAGCTTTCAAGGGTTTACGTGTGAAATAGAGTAATCATACTCTCTTCAAAGATAATACTTGTCTTCTTTTACATGAATAAATAATTAGACGAGCTTTAGCGAGGATTCAATTTGACATAGGGGAGAGGGGGGCACATTGGTGCATGGGGCACATTGGTGCAGTTCAATTTTTTCATCCAATTCACAGTTGGCACTCTTGTAATCAGAGTCATTCAGAAGGCAGTGAGGAACTGTATCTGGTGTGACAATTTGAGGCAAATCCATGGATAAATAGGTAAGTTATACTGAAAATCATATTTACACATATAAAAAGTAAATATTTCATTTAAACTTTGTAAGAACTGATAACATAGTTAATCCTAGTGATTCAAAATAGTAAGATGTTAGCTAACAGTATGTTTATTTCACAAAATGCTGTGAAATTGGCCATGCTTAATTAAATAACCCCAAAATTGATATTAAATATTTTCTCAGAATGTGTCGAGCGGGGCACATTGGTGCACTCCCCTCGGGGCACATTGGTGCATGTATCTCCAACCTGGTTTGGATAGGTATGATAACATTTCTCTTCTGTTTCTTACAGTGATTCTAAATATGGTTCGCTCGTACAAGAAAAAGCGACCTGATGCAGAATTCACGGAAACGGATATGGCGCTTGCTATTGGTGACATTTTGAATAAAAGAAAATCTCTGCGTGAATCAGCTTCAACATATGGAATTAAAATGATGACACTGCAGAACCGCGTGCAAAAATATCGAAAGCAAATTCCAGTTGTTACTAATATTGTTGCCAATGGAGTTGGTGCTGCAGAGGTTGAGGATGCTTTGATTGTTGTGGAACTGAATGTTCCCCCACAAATCTACAACTTCCAGTCCAAGTATAGCTCACAGCAGATTTTTACTACTTCCGAAGAAGAAATGCTGTCTGAATATCTGCTTAAAAGCTCGGCTATACAGTATGGCCTCTCTTACAAGCAAGTACGTGAATTTGCATACACATATGCAGTACATTTATCTCGAGCGATTCCGAAAACATGGAGCGATAACAAAATTGCAGGAACAGAGTGGATGAAACAATTCATGAAAAGACATCGTACGTTAAGTCTGCGCAAGCCGGAAAACACCAGCTTGTCTCGTGCCACCAGTTTTAA
>OZ023338.1:6400154-6425997 GCA_964007535.1 Brachyptera risi | reverse complement strand
TATTTTATTTTCTATTGAATTATATAAAATGTGAATTAAAAAAACCATGCTAAAAAACCCCATGAGGGTTTCGTGGAACCTCACAAGAGTACCCTTTATTGTATAGCGCTCTTATTTGAATAAATAAAAAAATATTATTATTATTATATTATCATCACCAGCTCATCCCTACCTCCAAATAAACTAGCTTCTCATGATGGGGTCGTTAAGCATACAATGACCATCATAAGTTGTAAAGATAGCTGTAGACTTCAAGATACTTGTTTGGAATAACCAAATTGTAGAGTAAATATTATATATTTCAAGTTGCATGATCATGCAATTAGCGAGAGAAAGATCTGAATATATTTTATTTCTTTATTCATTTATTCATTCAAGATTTTTGGGTGAATCATTTAAATGCTCGGGAACTAAACAATTGTCCACTAGTGATAGGCGTGGCTAATCGCCAGGGCCACCTTGATCTATACTTCATGTGGGAATTCAGAGATACTCTAATAGGTAAATGTCATTTTTCCCACATAACAAGGCCCAATTGATTGGATGTTCTGTTTTGTGACGTTTAGGGGCGGGTCAATCACTATACTCGTCAATTGAGGTAATAAACCAGTTCGAGGGATAAAAGCCTAGGCCTAGATAAAAGCCTAGGCCTAGTAAACTTGAGATAAATCAGAATAATAACAGTCGAGCAGTTTTCCATCCACCGAACAATAATCACTTATTGGAGAATTCTATCACATCCAGCAGAGGTGACAGATGACTTTTAGGTTCCAAAACGACTTCATTCTGGAAAACTTATTGATTACGTTCATGATTTATCGCACCATGGTTGGCCAGGACACTATTATTTCCGTTCAGTTTTAAATGGAACTAAAAACAATGTTTGAAAATCATAATTTTTGTATAGATATTTTCGTTTCTGTGGTAAAATTGAAAATTAAATTACCTTTCCACACAACCCCACGCTCGAGTCAACATTTAATAATTATTTCACTCTTCACTACATCAACATTATAGACGTTTCCCGTCAAATCATAACGCTATTTTCCACATAGTCTTGCGTTTGAGACAACATTCAATAATTAGTTTACTCCTCACTATACCAAAATTACAGACGTTTCACGTCACTATACCAAAATTAAAGACATTTCAAGTCAAAACACAACGCAATTAATTAAAATGCATTGAACCAACCTGACTGAAGAACATAATCTGCCGACTCCTCCATATAGTGCCCTTGGGTTGGTGCCTCAGTATGGGCAGGGAATACCGATAGAACAGATGCTCGAAGATCAAGATGAGTATGCCCATCACCATGCCCAGTCCGAGTAGAAGGAACACGCCCGCCACGGCAGACAGTCCTAGAGGCCGTGGTTGCGACACGTCCATGTCCATGATGTCGACCTTGAAACACGGTAACCCCCCGTACCACTTGTGTTGGAGGATGTCCATGTAACCGTTCGAGGAGTATTTGGCTATCACGGCTGATATGCTGTCCTGAAGGGGAGAAAGATGGGTGTGAAATGTTTGATTCATAATTAAGAAGTGATGGAGATAAATGTGTGTAAGATACTTGGGGATTGCATTTTATATTATATTCTCAGGGAATGAAATCAAGATGAGAGTATAGTTTATTCGATGGATAAAGCACACATGATAGGAGAAAATGGGCGTAAAATACTTGCATGGGTACTACATTTGATATTGTATCCTGAGGGGTAGGAAGATGGGTGTAGAAAATTCGATGAATGAAGCAGAAATGATGAGAAATATGGGTGTTGAATATTCCGGGATTACATTTGATATTACATCCTGAGGGGTAGAAAGATGGGTGTACAATATTTGATAGATAAAGCACAAATGACGAGAAAAAATGAATGTAATATACTTGAGGAGTCAAGTTGATATTAAATCCTAAGGGTTGAAAAGATGGTGTAGAATATTCGATGGATGAAGCAGAAATGATGGGAGAAAATGGGTGTAACATACTTGGGGATTACATTTTATATTATATTCTGAGGGAATGAAATTAGGATGAGTGTAGAATTTATGATGGATGAAGCAGAAATGATGAAAAATATGGGTGTAAAATATTCCGGGATTACATTTGATATTACATCCTGAGGGGTAGAAAGATGGGTGTACAATATTTGATATAGATAAAGCACAAATGACGAGAAAAAATGGGTTAATATACTTGAGGAGTCAAGTTGATATTAAATCCTAAGGGGTGAAAAGATGGTGTAGAATATTTGATGGATGAAGCAGAAATGATGAGAGAAAATAGGTGTAAAATACTTGGGGATTACATTTGATATTATATCCTGAGGGGTAGAAAGATGGATGTAGAAAATTCTATGAATGAAGCAGAAATGATGAAAAAATGGGTGTAATATACTTGGGGTGTCAAGCCGATATTACATCCTGAGGGGTAGAAAGATGGGTGTGAAATATCTGACGGATAATGCAGAAATGATGAGAGAAAATGGGTGTTCAATATACTTGTGGACTATATTTGACATTATATATCCTGAGGGGTGAAAAGTGTTGGGAATGAAGATGGGTGTAAAATACTTGGTGGTTACAGTTGATATGGTACTCTGGGGGGTTAAAAGATGGTGTATAATCTTGGCGATTATACATGTGATATGCTACTCTGAGGGAAACTATATATTTTCAATACTTGACGGATACAGCTTGAATGATGTGACAAAGAGGGTGTGAAATATTTGGTGGTTACCTTTCCTATTAATCAATCAATATATATTAATCAATTATATCAATTAATACAGTAACTTTATTTATATTTATTTATTCATTCATTCATTCATTCATTAAATATTCATATAATATTCATTCATTAAATAAATTAATGAATGAAAGACAAAAGGAAGATGAAGTGAAAAAATGAAATGGAATGAGGAGAAGAAATGAATGAATGAATAAAGGAAAAGAGAGGGGAAAAAAAGAGAAAGAGAGAAAAAAAAAGAGAAAGAAAAAAGAAGTAAGAAGAAGAAAAATATATATATATATCAAACACAACAAGAAGAGAAGAAAAGAAGAGAAGAAGTTGGAAGAAAAAGCTCAAGACCAACAAACACCTTTTTTTATCCATCCTGACGTGGTTTTTCGTGGTTTCCCACAGTCCTCGAAGCAAATGCTTGGATGAAGTACTAATTGGCCACGACCATTAATTAGTAGAGCGATAGGCCTGATTATAACATTATAGGCCTATCACTAATTTAATTTGTGCTTCTTGTATAATGATCAATTTTACATCTGCTGTCAAGGGAAAGAAGTAATCATTGCCCAAGAGACTTAGTTCAAAGTGGAAGATATCAACATTCGTGTGTTTATACTGAAAGACTTTTATCTACTGCGAAAAATTATGGTCACAGACAGCGCAGTCCTGGTGTTGAAGACCATTAGTTTTAAATAATCAAAATGGGGTGGTAAGATCGCCCTTGTGGTGCCCCGTCCAAACGATCCTATCTTTCATCCATAGCCTTAATTGGGGAACAATGATTTTGTATCAAGTTTCGATGATATTAAAAAAAAAAAAAAAAAAAAATATTTTTTCGAACATAGTTTCAGCTATTTGCTAAAAAATATACCCACGATCACGCATGCGCAATAATTTTTGCGGGAATAGGGAATGGGGAATGGGGAATGGAGAATGAGGAATGGGGAATTGTGGAATGGGGGTGTTCAAGGAAATTTTGTTCTTGTTCAACCATAAGAGACAAAAGTGGAGTATCTTGGTAGAATATATTTCGTCTATGCTATTATCAAGATTTATTCAAGATTGCGTTGGCTTGCCAAATGCTAATTGTCTGTACTCTCTATCCCATCAATGTTGAAAAAATATGTACCAATTGACGACTCACAGTCTCCGCCCCCATGACGTCACAAATCATACCGTTCAATCAACAGGGCTGTTAGAACTGTAGTGAAATTCAAATATTCAATCGGGGTATCTTCAAATGACCACAAATTATATAGATCCAACTGGCCTTCTATTGAAACCACGCCCATTTCGAGTCATCAATTTACTGTCCAAATCTCTGAATTTAAAGATCTCCAGTTATATAGTAGTGATACAAGGAACTGACTTTGTTTAGAAAATACGTTCACGTTGGCTCAGCTATAGCAAACAGTCAAACAGTCTCTTTCTAAATACATGACATTTACCCAGCTTATACACATCTATGTACCAATATTATATTGAGAACCGTTTCCTCTTGGTATATATTTTATTCAAATGTATTAACTTTTCCTCCTTTCCCTCACACAGGTTTCGGCTTAGGTGGGTTCAGTTTTTCAATAATTAGAAGTTATTATATTATATTTATGTATCCATGTATCCTGAAAAACATTATATAAAAAAAAAATGGAATTTATTTATTTATTTATTTATTTTCATTTTCGTCCGAGAGGATTACAATTAAAATGGAACATTTTTAAGCTTAATCAAATGGACAGTCAAGGGTAATATACAAGATAATGTACCGTATCATACATAACAATTAAATAAATAAGAAAATGTACCGGTATATGAATTGAAATAAATGGTAGATGCTATTTTTTATAAATACCTAGCAACTACCAAGTCAAATGCGGAATAAAAACAAGTATGAAATAAATTCACTATACAAAGTACACTAATATCAAAATTAGAAGGTTACAGTCTCAATGAAATGAAATGAATGAAAACTGAAATGACAATATTTTGGGGCCGCATTTGGCATGACGCACAGTTTCATATTGTGCACTATAGGTAGAGCAGCGATCGGTAAGTTCAAGAACAGTACTCATGAAATAGAACAAGATTGACAGCAGAGTGAAACCGCCATGTAAGCTCGATACATTCAGGCTATTATCATAGGTTTTCTAGTTAATTTTACCTATAATGTGAATATACGTACAAGAAATCTAGATTTCGTACAACTTAACAATCAACTGTAAATAAATTGGTATAAAATAAAAAAAAATCGAATCCGGTTAATTATAAACTCTATCTCCTGAAAGGAATATTGAACACAACAAGCACTTAGTGGATAATTGTTTTTCTTTATCATAATGTATTAGCCGACTAAGCTGTTTGGAAAACTTATACAATAACGGGTGCTAGAGTCGAGATTAACAAAAAGCAGTAAATTGGTTCGCGCGGCGGTAGAACCAAAACCACTTTACGGTTCGAAAATGAGTCAAGTTTATCGTAAAAAAACTTGTGCTGTTTTCAAACTGTTTTATGAACCTGTGCCGGAAGACGATAAAAAATATGAAAAACTTCTGGGAAATTCAATCGATGATGTTGTTTTTTTTTTACGCTTGTATCCAAGAAGAGAGAAAATTGTCTACAAACATAACAAAAATAAAACTCACCGTTATATTTGTGTAACTGCGGTATCCGTTTCAATTTTCATAAACTATTTATAGTTTCATAGTATTATAGTTTGAATGAATAAAATGATTTTTTAAAAATAAGATCAACACTTGATACAAAATTATAGTTCCCCAATTAAGGCTGAGGATGAAAGGTGGGATCGTTTGGACGGTGCACCACAAGGGCGATCTTACCACCTCATTTTAATTATTTAAAACCAATGAACTTCAACACCAGGACTGTGCTGTTGGTGACCATAATTTTCCGCCGTAGATAAAATATATTTCAGTTTCCGAAAGTCCGGAACACATTATGAGTAAATATTTTAATTATGAATAAAATGTGCAGATGATTGATTTTATTTTATTTTGTTTATTGTTTATTTTATATTGCTATATTCTTTCTAAATATTTAATCATTTACAATATCATCTATACTAGATTATGTCACATGTTTTTTTTTATCAAACACTTTTTATCATCTTATTGCGCTCTCTAATCATTTCTTATATTTTATTGTTCTGTTATTCTATGTCAAATACGCAACCTTTCTGGAGGCAGAATCTTCATTTTTTCGTAATAAAGAAATTACATATAATATATTCTTATTTATAAACCGATGTGACCCAAAAACTATACAGTTCTAATTTGGATACGTTTGGGTATACAGAAAAAAGTTTCATGTCGATCAGTCAAACCGTATGACCTGTACAGTAGGTACAAAAAGCCCCCCCCCCCCAAAAAAAAACACAGACAAAGCTCTATAAGAGTAGGATGTAGGTCTTCGCATTCGCTCATCTAACCAGATTTACGATGAAAAAAGCAACTGCTTCTTTCAGAGGTGTTGTTCCTCAAAATTACAGCACGATTTTTATTATTTTTGTCTACTGCCGCGTAGGAATGAAATGAATGTTGGAACCATGGGGTGAGTTGAGTTGGGGTTCATTTTGAACTTTTCAACTATCACAAATATACTTTTCTCATCCCAACTTCATAATACCGGCTTTTATAGTTTCTTTTGAAAGCACCACTCTGCGTGGCTCATTCAACTAAGACACCTCTTTCGAAACTGACGTCACTGTTGGGCGTGGGTTCGAGTCCCACATTAGATTTTTGTGAACGCCCTTTCACTCATGTTTTGATTATCACCGATGACTCATTCGTACCCCCGTATAACCACGCTTATGGTGGGATCATTAAGCAAACAAAAATCATCATCTTTTAAATTCAATTTTTAAACTGATTGTTAAATATTAACTGCAGTTTAGTTAATGATATGCCAGCGTGTAGTCAGATCCTAGGGGCTTGTTTTATGCATGCAGTTGACTGTGTGTGTGTGTGTGTGAGTGTGGGTGTGTGTGTGTGCGTTTAATGCGTGTGTGTGAGTGTGTAAAATACGTCATGATTCATTTGGGCATAGGCTCATCCAGTGGCGGCATGACAGAGACGGTGTAACCGACCAAAAGTTTTTTCTGTTTGTTCAATAACCCCACCAACAGCTAGGTTATTTGGGGATATTGATAAGCGGATTATATTTGTGACGTCATAATTCAGTTATACCGATCGGTGTTACTATTTAATATAGTAGCAGTATTAAAAGTATGTGTCGCTGTAGCGCTATTGTCAGTATCGCTGTTTTCACATGGTTGGGTCCATGGTATGACTCCGTCGCAGTAACTTTTTTAAACAAAATAACTTTTAAATGCTTTCAAAGATTCAAAAAACGACTTGTAGACAAAATTTCGCTACCCGGGGTACTAAAATGCCACAAAACCGTCTGGATCAAGATGCATTGCGGGTTGCGTTGGTTGGCCGGTTGGAGATGGTGACTTAACTTGAAAACACGTACCATTTCCTGAGTACTTTCCAGAGAAATATTGATCGCTGCCTCTATCTAGTGTTGTTTTGTAGAAACGGCTGATGGGCTGGCAAACTTGATGACTGCTGTTATTAGCTGGGCCGACGTGAACGTAAAACTTGATGACATCTGTTATTAACTGCTGAGCCGACGTGAACGTAAAACTTGATGACATCTGTTATTAGCTGAGCCGAAGTGTACGTAAAACTTAATGACATCTGTTATTAGCCGAGCTGACGTGAACGTAAAACTTGATGACATCTGTTATTAGCTGGGCCGACGTGAACGTAAAACTTGATGACATCTGTTATTAGCTGGGCCGACGTCAACGTAAAACTTGATGACAACATGTTATTAGCTGAACCGACGAGAACGTAAATTTAGTTCCTTTTATCACCACTTATCTACGCACGGTCAATAGTTCTTTAAACGTGGACAGTGAATTGGTACATATTTTCAACATGGGAGGGATAGGAAGTGAGAACACCATCTCTAACCATGAAACCAACGCAACCCTCAATGCATCTTGGTCCGGACCCTTATTCTCGAGATTCATGAGATCCGAGTGGTAATTTGTGTAATGAGATAAGATAATTATCTCACTCATTTTTACTGTAATTATTGAAATTTCACCGGAATTTCACTCATTCCACATGTCATAAATCTCTAGAATAACTGAAGGGATCAGAAGCAAAGTGGTTCAACCCAAAAGTCAAAACAAAACACTTCCAATGTGGGTTGGTACGTTTTGCTCCAAAATATATTGGAGGCCAGAAAGCTTGGTCCACATGTTTAAACCTCTGAAACTAATGTTGAAAGAAAAAAAAAACACATACAAAAATAACACAATACGAATGAAGTGGTTCGAATAGATCATAGAAAAAAATTGAAGTTAGTCCACTTTGCTTCTAATCCCTACAATGGTCCTGAACGTGTGTCCACCGCCACTGCGTCTCACCGAGAAGGTCACAGTTTACTAATGAGGTGACTGAGAGCGGTCGGTCACGTGATAAGGGGTGACTTGGGGGGGGGGGGGAGGGGGGGGTTGAATAATCTCACTGGCTGTTTAGCAGGCTTGTAATTATCACCCCCCAAGCGGAAGTCATACATTATATATACTATATGTACGCGTCACCGTTGAGTATCACATTGGGTACGCGTGGTTTGTTGGACTATTCTTTCACAATGAAATACTAGGGATATCACGGCAGAATTTTAGAATTTTACGTTTTGAATTTTAGAATTTTTGCTGTTAATGTTAAGAAATTTTTGAGGAGTATTATGAGCGTCACAAAGATGGACAGAATGAGAAGTAGTGAGATTAGGGATAGGTTTGAGCATCAGAAGTATTGGCAATAATACAGATAGAGAAAGACTGCGATGGTATGGACACATGCGTAGAATGGAACAAGAACGAATACCAAGGAAATAATTTGAAAGAGTATAGAGGGTAGAAGAAAAGCTGGTAGGCCACGAGGAAGATGGAGAAATCAGATAAGTGAAAGAGTAAGGAGGAGAGGAGGTATATGGGAAGATGTGGAAGAATATAAGGGTAGAAGATATAAGTTGAGGGTAGAAGAAAAGCTGGTAGACCACGAGGAAGATGGAGATCAGATAAGTGTGAGTGTAAGAAGAAGAGGAGGTGTATGGGAAGATGTGGAAGAATATAAGGGTAGAAGATATAAGTTGAGGATAGAAGATAAGCTGGTAGACCACGAGGAAGATGGAAAGATCAGATAAGTGTAAGTGTAAGGAGAAGAGGAGGTATATGTTAAGATGTGGAAGAGGGAAGATTGTGGAAAGAACGGAAAGTATGGCGAATGATGGAAGAAGAAAGTGAAGAAGAGAGTGAAGAGGAATAGGATGTGAATGAAGATGCGACAGGATTGACCAGCCGGTATTATTTAAGAGGCCCTAGATGATGGTGTTTTGACACCCCCCGACCTGACTTGTTGGAACCGGGAGAAAGATATTTATTCACAATGGAAAGAAGTGATCATTGCCCAAGAGACTTAGTTCAAAGTGGAACATATCAACATTCGTGTGTTTTGTTTACTCTTAAGGTCTAACCTCCATTACCTCAAGGTCATGAAAAAAACATGATTTTTTGTCAGTCGATTCGTTTTGATGTGCTCGATAATAATATCCAAACAGATGATAGGCTAACCGAGATAAATTTTGAGATATATTGATTCAAATACTGAATGTTTCCCTATCATTTAACACACAACCTTCAAATTGTATGCGTTTTTATTATTCAACAGATCATTAAAATATACTGAAAGAAATGACATTCAATCAAAAAACTTGTTTTATTGTAGATGAAGATGTTACGAATAGAATTATGCAGAAATAAATATAGGTACCCGTTCTCATTTATGAATCACACTCATTTTAAGAGGAAAAATAGTTGATTTTTCACCAAAATGAAGTCAAAATAGCAACTTAATATTTCATTAAAGCGCTGTAACTTCGGCCAAAAAAATATGACAGTGTTTCTGATGTGATTTTAATTCAAGAATACACATGCTCAATAAAGCTTTACTCAAAGTTCCCCAATGTAGAATTAATTTCAAAGTTACTTTTTGACTCTGCTGACCAAACGGCTGTTAGACTTTAATACCAATGCTGATGATGTCTGGATATATATATATATCACAGAAACGGTTTTTACTTATAATGTGTTCCGAACTTTTGGAAACTGAAAAACTTTTATCTGCGGCGGAAAATTATGGTCACAGACAGCGCAGTCCTGGTGTTGAAGCCAATTTGTTTTGAATAATCAAAATGGGGTGGTAAGATCCCCCTTGTGGTGCCCGGTCCAAACGATCCTATCTTTCATCCTTAGCCCTAATTGGGAAACAATGATTTTGCATCAAGTTTCGATGTTATTAAAAAAAATAAAAAATAATAACGATTAATTTTTGTGAAATTTAAGCATCTCAGTCTTCATTTATTGGATGATCGATAGAGATGACCTCCATCCCACACTAATGGAGCTTTGCCTGTGTTTTTTGTTTGTTTGTTTGTTTGTTTGTAATATTTGTTTGTACTATTTCTTTTTATAGACCATTTGATTGGTTCATTTTTTTTTTTTTTTTTTTATCAACATCGAAACTTGATACAAAATCCTTGTTCCCCAATTAAGGCTAAGGATGAAAGATAGGATCGTTTGGACGAGGCACCACAAGGGCGATCTTACCACCCCATTTTGATTATTTAAAACTAATGATCTTCAACACCAGGACTGCGCTGTCAGTGACCATAATTTTTCGCCGTAGATAAAAGTCTTTCAGTATAAACACACGAATGTTGATATCTTCCACTTTGAACTAAGTCTCTTGGGCAATGATCACTTCTTTCCATTGACAGCTGATGTAAAGTTTATCATAATACAAAATGCACAAATTAAATCAGTGATAGGCCTATAATGTTATAATTAGGCCTAATACTCTACTAATTAATGGTAGTGGCCAATTAGTACTTCATCCGAACATTTGCTTTGAGGACTGTGGGAAACCACGAAAAACCAAGTCAGGATGGATAAAAAAAGTGGTTCATTCTATCTAAAATATAAAATTCCGTCAATGAAAACTGTGTAGGTGCTTAAATTTCACAGAAATTAACCACAGGATGAGCGATTCCAATACAAATAAACCTACCTTGAGCGGAAATCCTTTCGCCATGCCCACCGCATACGTATCCTCATTGATCGCTTCCCCGATTTTCTGCAGTTTACACCCGTGATCGGTCGCCCGATAGTAGTCCAGTATCGGCGTGTCGGCTATCAGTATGTCCAGAGAGCCGTTCTTCAGGTGTTGGATACCGTCCTCCACGTCCAACATCGAGTACCTCTGCATTTGTTCCCATAGCAACTGGTTGGCGCGGTGTACGTAGTCGTCGGCGGCAGAGGCTCGTGGAGCTCCCACTCGCTGACTGAGGAGCTAGATGGATACAGGAACAAGATATTAGAACAATGTTTGTTACCATGGTAACTGGTTGGCACGACGCTCGTGGAGCTCCGACTCGCTGACTGAGAAGCTGGGTAAAGGAACAAGATATTAGAACAATGTTTGTTAGGCAAGGAGTGAAAAGAGAAGAAGCCAAACATCAGCAATGCCAATTTCTCGATGTTAAGAGCCCGCATCTTGGACAGATTTACAGGGTGCATTTTCGCCACATATCTCTCAAGAACTACACACATTGTGGACTTGCGGTAAAATCCAATAAATAAGTAATACCCTCACAATTGGATATGCCTTATCGAAAATTGAAGAATAATTCTATTATGGAGCAATAATTGAATCAAAATGTGGCTAATTTGATGGTTTTCATTGCTTAATTCCCGGTTACCGAATAATAGTAGGAATAAATTACAAACGCACATCCTTAAGTTCAACTTTGCTCATCAATATTTGAAATTCTGATTCGTTTTTTATTCTACAGTTTTCCCAATTTCCTTGGCCAAAATGTGTAATGTAACTGGATTTTTTCTCATTCTTCACAATGCAATTGTGGCTACGCAGCGGATGGTGATGGAGACTTATTGTGGTATAATATATACTGATGTACTAATTAATTCTTTGGAAGCGATAGTTAGCGGAATAACTTGTTATCACCCTTTACTAGACGCTTGTTATTTTCGTATACCTCAACTAACTGAAAGAGGATTAAGACTTGCAGGAAATACGTAAACAAGCTCCTAGTTAAGTGTTAATCCTCTAACTATTAGTTAAGACGAGAATAAATACATAACCAAGGGTAATAGCAAGTTAATCCGCCAACTATCACTTAATTCACAAACAATCAGTTTGTTAAACCGGGACTTTAATGAGATAACCATCGATTATATTTCATCTCAACTCGACCATCATTCGGCGAAGTCAATCTTCATCATCCGTACATTGCGTCGATCGTTAAATCTAATAGAAATAAACAAAATAAAAATATAAAAAACACAACTAAATATAAAATGACCTGAACAGCGATCACTTATCGAGTTAGACGTATACAATCAGTTAGCGAGGACAGGAGTATAAAAGGTTTGGGAGGTGGTAAATTGTTTTTAGTTCGCACCTGATTGGCGTTATTAATGATAATAGCCACTTGTAAAAACACCGCAACACCGGACGTTGTATCGACAGCTCGTTAGTGGGGGCGGGTTGTGGGGGTGGGGGTGGGGGGGGGGTGGACATGGTCCAGGGGGAGGGGTTGTTATGGCAGCGGTGTGGATATCGGGCTGTATTTGGTAAACACCGGTCTGCGTATTCGGTATGGATATAGTATAAAGTGATATGAAATGATTGACCTGACACTGGTGGTCATATTTGGAAGTTTATCACAGAAATGTATGGGCAAAAGCAGCTAGAAATTATGTGGGGATATTGAAATCGTTGTCATTTTTAATTTTTTTGTAGTTTTATTTGTTGTATTTTGAAATGGCTAGAGAAAGACTTGAGGTGGTGTGGGAATTATGAATTTCCAGTGTTGAAGATCATTAGGTTTAAATGATCATCAAAATGGGGTGGTAAGATCGTCCTTGTGGTGCCCCGTCCAAACGATCCTATCTCTCATCCATAGCCTTAATTGGGGAACAATGATTTTGTATCAAGTTTCGATGTTATTGAAAAAAAAAAAAAATTAAAGTGGAAAATTAAGAGAAGTTTGCGTGTATAAAAGGAAACCATAAATGTATATGATGAGCCGAGCGGAAACACAATTTACCGTACTGAAGAATGAACATTTTTTTCTTTGTTTTTAAATAACTAAAGTGGGGCGATAAGATCGCCCTTGTGGTGCCCCGTCCAAACGATCCTACCTTTCATCCACAGCCTTAATTGGGGAACAGTGATTTTGTATCAAGTTTCGACGTTATTTAAAAGAAAGTTAAGGATGTGGTTGAGAAGGAGAGTGACAACCATTAGTGATAATAGATGGAGACTCGTTTCTCAAAAAAGTCTGATAGAAAAACAGCTGGAAAATATGCGGAGGAGATAAAAACTGTCGACCATAAAGCATTTGTTCCATTTTTCCGTTTGATAGTTAGTTAATTGGCATTGGGTTAAACAACGCATTGTAATGATAGTCAAGATCTATTGGCGTTGGATGGTTAATTAGACGGTAGAATGATGAGATTAAGGTTCCTTAGGTATTGGAAAGAATAGTAGGAAGGAACAGTTGTGGCCTATATTGTAGGAACCATTCCAGTATTAGCCCAGACTACAGAGGAAATATCCACTCAGGGTGTATAATAAGAAAAAAAAAAAAAAAATATATATATATATATATATATATGTGTATATGTTTATATATATATATATATATATATATATATATATATATATATATATATATATACATATATATATATATATATATATATATATATATATATATATATATATATACATATATATATGTGTATATATATGTTTATATATATATATATATATATATATATATATATATATATATATATATATATGTATATGTGTATATATATATATATATATATATATATATATATATATATATATATATATATATATATATAGATATAAATATATATATATATATATATATATATATATATATATATATATATATATATATCTATTACGTTTCATATAAATTTGGCCATATCGCTCATCCATCAACGGATATGTCGCGTTTTCCTAGTAATTAGTTATACCAAAATACGTATTTGAGCTCTGTAGTACCCATAACATAATCCCTATATACAATAACTTGTGCTAACTCCCATTGTCTACATCATCACCGAGTCAACCAAGTGTCGTCTAGTTGAATGCTACTTTATCGGCCGTGACCGAACATAATGCTCTTGTGTTCGATCAATCAGTGGTACAATGCCACGCCCACTTGACAAATCAAGTGACTGTCAAGTTGACGAGTAGGTACAACATCGAACATCATACCGGTTAATTGACAAGTACTTGATCAATTACTCAATCTGGGTCAGTAATTAATTTAGAGGTTTGGTTAGACTGGGAAAACCAAGAGCATGCGTTGTCGAGATATTCATAGAGAAGGTACTTGAAAGTTGTATATCTACATTATTTTTCAAATCATTGAGAATTCTATATTCATTTTTTGAATTTATATTGGGTTCATCGACGTACTGTGATGATAAACAAGAACTATAATAATGGAATGATGAGATGAAGGTTTCTTAGGTGGTGGGAAGGATAGTGGGAAGGAAACTGTCGTGGCATATATATATATATATATTTATATGAAAAAAAAAAAAAAAAAAAAAAAAAATATACATATATATATATGAATATATATATATACATATATATATATATACATATTAATATATATACACATGATATATATATATACATATAAATATATATACACATGATTTATATACACATGATATATATATATATATATATATATATATATATATATATATATATATATATATATATATATATACATATAAATATATATACACATGATTTATATACACATGATATATATATATATATATATATATATATATATATATATATATATATATATATATATATATATATATTTATATACACATGATATATATATATATACACATGATATAAATATATATATATATATATATATATATATATATATATATATATATATATATTTTTATATATGTGATAATTTGATAATTAAAATTCTTGAGTACGATCGAATATCGAGATATTTAGGATGTTGGATCAAAAAGATACGCCTCGACCCCGGGACTCAAACTCCGGACATTCTGATTGCCTGGCAGGTGCTCTACCACTAAGCGACCGAGGTGTTATATATATATATATATATATATATATATATATATATATATATATATATATATATACATAAAAAGTGAATTATGTTTTGTACCAGCTAGCTCAATGCTCGGCACATGTCCGACTCAACTTATGAATATATTACAATATGTTTGAATTTCATCAACTTTTCCATTCACGTGGTCATTGACTTCGCGAACACAAGTTTTACAAACTTTCACCTGATTCATGAATAATTACATGTGAACAGGGCTCTGTCGGAACGAGGTGGATTTACATTTTATAACACAGAATACATTTGAAAACGAGCACTATTTTCTGATATATACTAGCTCTTGTGATGGTAACCTGAAAAGAAGGAATTTCAATGATTTTTAAACGTCATAGCCATTTTATTATACTCAATTTGTGGCTTTTGTGATGGTAACCTAAAAGGAAGGAGTCTTAATAATTTTTAAATGTCGTAGCTTTGTTATTGTACTGAATTTGTGATCTAAATTGTAATAAATGTTTGGTGAAATAATGTCTGAATTCTCAGTATAGATTAAAGAAAATCAATAAAGTCCGGGTGTAGACCCAGTGATTTTGAAACTTTGAAAATGTGAAAGATTGTGAAGAAAAATCGAACACAAATTACTAATGTTGTAATCAATATTAAAAACGAGAAGATAAAATAAGAATTCAAGAAAGATAATAGGAAAAATATCATGGTAATAAGGAGATCCAAGATTTTGTCTCTAACATATAAATAATTCGATTAAATTCAGCAGATTCTTGCAACCACCAGAAAGTTGTAATTTCATTGATATTTTTATTCTTTGAATTCCAAAGCTGTAGTTACAACAACAACTACTACTACTACTTTTACTACTACTACTACTACTACTACTACTACTACTACTACTACTACTAGTCTCAATTTTCTTATTTTACAATTTGCAAACTTCTTATTTTTTATAATAATTGTATTCAGTATCTAGAGACGATGTATTATTTTCCATATATTAATTTCCAAGTATTGTAATTCATATGTAAACCCACAGACAAGTCATTTTTGTTTGACTTTGTGGGTTTACGCACAACTTGTAACTTGTTCTATAATGTTCATTAAAAAAATAAAAATAAATAAAAACTACTAAAATCCTTTCTGAATTTTTTGAGTTTCCAGAAAATGGGCCAAGTGAAAACCGAATTAAAGAAGTATATATCATCCAACATTATTTTTGAGGAAGTTGAACATTATATTTTGCTGTTTATTAGATAAAATTTATTTGTTTTGTTTAATTCTTAAAGGAATTTATTATTGAGTTGAATTTGATTCAATTTTTGATTATGTATATGTATGTGTGTTATATCTATGTGCATGTATTTTTATATCTTCCAGACAATCGAATTTAAGTGTATTTTGTTGTATTATAAATGTTAATAGACCCGCAGACAAGGTAAAATTTTTGACTTCGCTGGTGTATAGTATTTTAATATACGTATTTGTTTGATAATACAAAAAAAAAATGCCAAAAAAAAACTACCACTACTATTACTACCACTACTACTACAAACTATTTCATTTCACAGTGTATATTCCAAATAACTGAAAATAGTTCATAATTTCAAAATGTGGATTCTTATCATTATGATTATTTTTTTATTAATTTTGATATTTTCATCATTATTATCAGAATGTACGTGCGTAAGTATTCAGACTTGATATACTTATTTGTAATTTGTTTTTCTTATGTATAAAATGTTAGTAGACCCGCAGACAAGTCAACTTTTTGTGACTTTGCGGGTCTACGAAATTGTACTGAAATCTTTGTGAGAACACGAATAAAAAAAATAAAAATAATAATAGTACACAAAAAGACAATATGAGGTAAGAAAAGATGAAATAAGTGAAGTCATACTCACACTTCTATCATGATAGTTGACATTATTATGGAAGAATAACCCAGCAATCAACGCAGCAATATTCGCAGTGTAGCTCGCAACAAAGATCACCGAAAACCCACCCCACACATTGATCAAAAACTTATTCGGCCAACTTTTCGGCGCCTTAAACGCGACCAAATGCCCACACAACAATCCCCACATCACCCACAGCGCCGACGCGATACTGAAATTCTTCGACCTCTGTCTTCCCCACGGATTCAAACCGAACGGACTCAACCATTCATAAATAGCCACCGCCATCGCGGTTATATTCAAACTAGTAAATATAGCAATCCACAATTCCGGACTGAATGGCAATAAAAACGCTAATAACGGAACTTCACTTTTCTGCGTCGGTGCGGCAAGAAAGGAGACGCCACTGAAGAAATACGGTGCCGAGAAATCAATCACCTCCGAGCGTGCACTTGACACGCTCAAGGCCGCGAAAGACATGTGCGCAGCACCGGAAACCAAATCCCCCACAATACCATTCCATTTCGTTTTACCCGTAGGAGATTCACTGGGAATACCGAAATTCTTCGTGCCGAAAAAACCGTCCGATACAATATAAAGATGAACATCAAATTCTAATTCTTGAGCGACATTTTCCAAAAGATCCATCGATATACCATAACAACAGTTCGTTCGATATTTATATCTAGTCGGATTAGGGATATCGAAACTGGAATAATCTTCCCGTTGGAATTGCGTTCGTGGTGGTACCGTCTCCGCCGTACCCTCATCATCCTCCAGACGTTCCTGTGTTTCCATATCGTTGAAGACCAGAGTGAGATTGTCCTTGTCGGAGGTGAGGACACGGTGACAGGGGAGTCCTCGAAGGCATTGGCCGTCCTCGTCGAGTTCCCCCTCCATGACGAACGGAGGCGCGAGGGCGGTGACGACGCGGAAGACGGACCGGGCTCGGGCGGAGAGACCGGCGACGACGAGGTCCCCGCCCGGCCAGACGATGCTGTCGAGGCGGACGGAGTGGCCGGTGATGGCGCCGACGACGCGCCAGTGGAGGTCGTTGTCGTCGACTGGAAATATGAGAGAACAATTAGAGGAGGATGAAGATTAGATCATATTTATATATATATATATATATATATATATATATATATATATATAGCGTATATATTTTTATATATAAATATATTATATATATATATATATATATATATATGTATATATATATATATATATATATATATATATATATATATATATATATATATATATATATATATATATATATATATATATATATATATAGTAGTATAGAATGCCTTGCTTGGATTCTATTTGTAAATATTCAATATGGCCACCGAGATTGAGGCTTTTTGGAGAAAATAATGTAATATTCATCAAATATATAGAAATAATAGCAAAACCATTGCTGAGATTCACCGCTGACTAAATTCGATTGTTATCGAATGAAGTATAATGTATATGTTATAAAAGTCAAGGTGTGTATAATCCGTGTAAGGAAAAGGGTCAAGTTTACAACCTGAAGTTACACGGAATGAGTCAGCTAGGTTATTTGAGAGTTCGAATTTGCAGGTGATAATGAAACGACGTTTCCAAACCAAATCCCCACATCAGGGCTCGAACCAAAGACCAAAGAATCCAGTAATCACAGAAGAAAAATCCAGAATCAAAGTAATTCTTTGGTCTATACTCGAACCCGTGTCTGTGTCTAGCTTTAAATTGACCTCTCACCTCGTCTTTCGAATGTGTCACATGCACACTATATATCTCAGTCACGATAATAAATCTCTCTCTCTCTCTCTCTCTCTCTCTCTCTCTCTCTCTCTCTCTCTCTCTCTCTCTCTCTCTCTCAGCTTGACAGTCACCGTGCGCCTGCATGCACATGAGAAGATATTTATGATATCAGTATCTTTGGTCGAATAGCTGTTAGTTTGCTCTACCATGTATAGATGGCACTAAATAACCATCTTTCACTCACGCACACACCGCCTTCTGAATACCGTCGGAGTAACAGATCGGTCTGGAGTCACTTCAGAGTAAAGGTCACTAGCAGTGGTGGATGCAAGATGCATTGAGGGTTGCGTTGGTTTGCCGCCGGGAGATGGTGACTTAAGAGGCCGCAGGCGCGCTACACGCGCTCGTTGTTCGCTCGCTTCGGACTCGAGTTTAACATGCATCGTGTACTAGGCGCAGCCCATAGACTAGCCCGCCGAACTCATATTCTCGTAAACGCCGTTAATTCCCTTACTCACACTTTTGATATATTTCACAGTCCATATTATTTTTCGGTATTCAAAAATATATATCTAGGTTTCCGTAAACTAGAAATTTTTTCATTTTCCATTTGAAGAATTTGAAAAATTGCAAATTTGTTGTTCAAAATTCTGTAAATGCGATAACCTTCCTCTTTCAATTATCAGCAGAATGCAAAAACAATCATATTGATATCTCAAAAATTACGGCCGTGAGAGTTTGCGGCGTGAAATACGAGCGCCTGTGGCCTCTTAAGCAGGGTTTCCACTTCCGATTTTTTCTTGTTGTCCGACACGATTTTCCCAACTGGCCAATCACAAGCCAGTATTCACCTGAACAACATGGCGGTTCACGACACCGTTTCGGTACCGATTCGGTGGCGTGATTATTGACTCAACTTCAACTTTCGTCGGGCGAAACTACGATTTTACCGGAAATTACACTCACATTCCTCACTTTCGAAGAAGCCTGTGAGTTTGAAGGTAATGAAGGCTACTGCTATGACGTCACGAAAACGTTACGGTGCAGCAAAGTGGAAACAGGCATGACAAGAATCGTACCGATATCGTGTCGGACGACAAGAAAAAATCGGAATTGGAAACCCTGCTTTACTAATTTGAAAACTCTTTCCATTTTGTGAGTACTTTTCTGTGTGATATGGATCGCTGCTCTACCTTGTGGTTTTTTGTAGAAAAGGCTGATAGGCTGGCAAACTTGATGACAACGAGCGACCTTTTGTTAGTTCCTTTTATCACCACTTATACCTACGCACGGTCAATAGTACTTCAAATGTGGCCCGTGAATAGACCATTTCCGAAAAGAATGAGCTATCTAGCGGCAATCGTTTGAACTAGAACCGGATGTTATTAACCGAGTTCGAAAGTCCTGTGCTGCCAATGCTATTTAGCACTATTGATTTATATTATTGTGCGTTACAGTGAACGTATCAAGTTATAATATGACAGTAGTTTCAACACTCATATGTTTACTATATACTGAGAGATTTGATTAGATTTGAGAGATATGATCCAACTGGCGTACTGGTGAAGCCACGCCTATTTCGAGTCGTCAATTCGCTCTTATCTGCTGAGTAGCCGTGGCCGTTTTATGAAAATATTTCATTTAATAACCACCGCAGCACTACTATCGCCCTATTTAAGGAACCATTATTTTAACATTGCGTTGTAACTCTTCCTATAAAGAGGCTGCAGGCGCTCGTATTTCACGCCGCAAACTCTCACGGCCGTATTTTTTGAGATATCAATATGATTGTTTCTGCATTCTGTTAATAATTAAAAAAAAAAACGGAGGTTACCGCATTTACAGAATATTGAAAAAAAAGTAATTTTTCAAATTCTTCATATGGAAAATGAAAAAATTTCGTGTTGGCGAAAACCTAGATACATATTTTTGAATACCGAAAAATGATATAAAATATGGAATATATCAAAAGTGTGAACTAGGGAATTAACGGTGTTCATGTGAATATGAGTTCGGCGGGTTAGTCTACGGGTTACGCCTAGCACACGATGCATGTTGAACTCGAGTCTGAAGCGAGCGAACAACGAGCCCGTGTAGAGCGCCTGCAGCCTCGTATTAATAAGCTTTTTGGGGAAAACCACTCAAAGTGTAATATAATGATATATAGTGATACAGTGATATAGTGATAGTATAATATATAATATAATATAATATATTATAATATAATATGTCGAATATATATAGACTACACCACTGGGCACATCTATATTCGTGACTACTATACAATACGATATATCTCACAGTAACCACGGACAACGTACCACATAGACTAGATGACAGGGGGAGGTGGAAGGTGGGAGGGGGGGGGTAAAAGATAGATTAATCAGTCTCGAAGGCCGTGTGCAATAATCCATGGCAAGACAACCCACGTGATCAGTGTGACGTCACAGAGACTGACAGGAAATCAAGGGAGTTGTTGACAGCCAATGGCCGCATTGATGACGTTTGTATGGCCTTTTGTATTGGGTGAAACGACGCACTGTACTGATGATTAAGATCTATTGGTGTCGGTGGATGATGAATGAGATGATGAGATGAAAGGTTATTTTATTATGAGTTTGGATAGTGGGGAGGAGTCGGTTGTGGCCTGTTGTTAAGGAACCATCCCAGTATTGACATGAATAACGGAGAGAAACCACGAAAAACATCTGTCAGGATGGTCAACTATGGCGGGAATCGAATCCTGGTCTCTTGAATGACGGTTCAGTGAGCTAACCAGTCGACCACTCGTCTCAGTGTATATATTCTTTCATATTGGGTGAAACGACGCACTATCCTGATGAATGAGATCTATTGGTGTCGGTGAATGATGAATGAGATAATGAGAAGTCAAGTTGAAAGCTTATTTTATTAGGTGTTTTTTGGATAGTGGTAAGGAGTCGGTCGTGGCCTGTCGTTAAGGAACCATCCCAGTATTGACCTGAACGACAGAGGGAAACCACGAAAAACCTGTCAGGATGGTCGACCATGGCGGAAATCGAACCTGAATGATGGTTCAGTGTGCTACCGCTCGACCACTCGTCTCAGTGTATACTCTTTCATATTGGGTGGAACGTAGAACCGTTCTGATGACCAAGATCTATTGGCGTCGTTGAATGACGAATGAGATGAAAGGTCATTTTATTAGGAGTTTTTTGGGATAGTGGGAAGGAAACGGTTATGGCCTTGTGCTGTTGAAGAGCCATACCGAGGTTTTAGGAAAAATCAAGAAGTGATTTTCACTAATTATTTGTATTATTTGTATTATTTGTATTATTTGTATTATCTGTATTATTTGTATTATTTGTATTATTTGTATAATTATATACTTGTATCCACGGAAGAAGAAGGCCGTCTACCAACGAAAAAATCCCACAAATATAACTATTTTAAATTTGTATATAACTGTGGTATTTTTAAGATTTTGTGATTTTCCAGGACCAGGTTTACAATAAGAAACGCATCTACATCTTTGAAAATCGTAATTATTTTAATGTTTGCAGCATAATCATCTATAATTTCTAAAGTTTCTACAGTCATTTAATCAGTAGATCAACTTACTAGATAGTGGATACAATTGAATTAATTGACGACTGAAAATATAGGCGTGGCTTATCAATCAGCTTGTTAGATCTTCAATCGTAATATGTGATAATTTAGAGATTCTCTGATTGAATGTCAAATTTACCACAGTTCAAACAGCCCCCTTGCAAGATGTAGTGATACCAACCTATTTTATCATAAAATAAAGAAGGTGACCCAACTTGGGTCTTGAAAGTGAAATATTTCCGGGGTCAAATATCAAATCCAGGTCCAGATTGCCTGTAGCAACTATCGCTTTTATATAGAACCATATAAAACAACAATACTCAACAAATACAAATACAACGGCTCAATAGAATTAAAATGTTGGCAGTTGCATTTGTTTTTTACGAAAATGATAGATTTTGTTAGTTCAACAATACCACCGGTACCGTAGCACGACTCTTATTTACATCTAATTCACAAGCGAATCCGCTAAATCGTGACAGGCAATCGGAACCTCTGGCTCTGAACTGACCGCAAGAAACCACAAATGTCTTCCATGTTATCAGTAGGCCTGTTGGGTCACCCTCTTTATATTACGATGAAGAATATATGAAGAATATAAAGAATAAATAATATATAATAATATATATAATATAAAGAATAGTGGTTAACGCACTTGCTTCATGTGACCTGGGAGGCTGTGGGCATATCGGACACGGTTCGATCCCCGCTATCGTCCATCTTTACAGTTTTTTTTCGTGGTTTCCCTCTGTAGTCTAGACGAATGCCGGAATGTTTATTGTTTATTGATGGTTCCCACAATATAGGCCACGACCGCTTCCTTTCCACTATCCTTCCCATTACCCATGAAACCTTCATCTCATCATCTCATTATCTCATCATCTCATCATCTCAATGATCATTCATCCAACGCCAACAGATCTTAGTCATCATTACAATGCGTCGTGAAAACCCCAGTACGAAAAAAAAAATGAGTTGGTATCGCTACATCGTGCCACTTGATTGGATGTTCTGTTATATCTGGTGACGTCAAAGGGGCGTGGCAACATTCCAAGTTAATTAAAACGATACAATACACGATTCAGATATTAAATATAGATGAGATATTCACAATCAAGAAGATCTCTCCATTTCAATGTTTGATCAGAATCCAGTGCGTATAGAATCAGATTGAAACAATAGGCATGGAAAGCAGTTAACTGAGTCGTGTTGAATTATGAATTGAACAAGCTTTAGACTACGATGTGAAGCCTCCAGTATTATATTCAGCTTGATATATTCTGATGTGTATATTGATGAGAGATGAAAGCTTGAATCACTCAGAACCTAACATAATAAGACGCTAGAGATACATTGCTAGCATGATTTAGTGATACCAATCTATTTTATAATAATATAAAGAAGGTGCTCTAACTCACATACTAATAACATAGAGGGCATTTGTGGTTTCTTGCGGTCAGTTCAGAGCCTAAGGTCCTGATTGCCTGTCGCGATTCAGCGGATTCCCTTGTGAACCAGATGTAGATAAGAATGGCCAACTCCCATACTGATAACATGGATGGCATTTGTGGTTATTACGGTCAGTTCAGAGCCAAAGGTCCTGATTGCCTGTCACGATTTAGCGGATTCCCTTGTGAACCAGATATAGATAAGAGTGGCCAACTCCCATACTGATAACATGGACGGTATTGTGGTTTCTTGTGGTCAGTTCAGAGCCAAAGGTCCCGATTGCCTGTCATGATTTAGCGGATTCTCTTGTGAACCAGATGTAGATAAGAGTGGCCAACTCCCATACTGATAACATGGACGGTATTTGTGGTTTCTTGTGGTCAGTTCAGAGCCAAAGGTCCTGATTGCCTGTCACGATTTAGCGGATTCCCTTGTGAACCAGATGTAGATAAGAGTGGCCAACTCCCATACTGATAACATGGAGGGCATTTGTGGTTTTTGCGGTCAGTTCAGAGCCTAAGGTCCGGATTGCCTGTCGCGATTTAGCAGATTCCCTTGTGAACTAGATGTAGATAAGAGTGGCCAACTCCCGTACTGATAACATGGAGGGCATTTGTGGTTTCTTGCGGTCAGTTCAGAGCCAAAAGTCCCGATTGCCTGTCGCGATTTAGCAGATCCTCTTGTAAACTAGATGAAGATAAGAGTGGCTACGGTACCGGTGGCATTGTTGAACTAACAAAATCTATAATTCTCGTAATCTACTGGGCCGTGCATAGCATTGTTGAGCATTGTTATTTTGAATAGTTCGATATGAAAGCGATAGTTGCGCTACAGGCAATCGGGACCCCGGATTCGTGAACTGACCCTGGAAATATTTTACTTTCAAGACCCGAGTTGGGTCAATCTTCCTTATATTATGATGAAATAGTTTGGTATCACTCTACATCGTGGTGCTAGAGCTGCCTAGTTCCAAGAGCCTTGATATTTTATTTATTTACATTGAGTTTTAATGACGCACTGTACTGATGAATAAGATCTATTGGCGTCGGTGAATGATATATGAGATGATGGGAGGATTAAATGAAAGGTTAGGCTATTCTATGAGTTGTTTTTGGATAGTGGGAAGGAGTCGGTCGTGGCCGGTTGTTAAGGAACCATCCCAGAAGCCAGTAACCATCTTGTAATATGTCAAGGTGGTTCCATACCACACGGTGTGATGTTTCTCGTGCTGGGTATCAAGTCACGTCACGTCACGTTGTGTGGTCGTCACCAACGCACTGCTCCCTCCTTGGAATGATACGTCACAAAAGGGGAGGGGGGGGGGGTAATTTATTCACGGGCATCCGCCAGGCTGGACAACAGGCAAACTATACCTGACTCGACCTCACCAAAATATCTTCATTATAAACTAACAATAACCCGTTCTAACACTTCGATCTTTTTTTTTTTTTTTTAATAACATCGAAACTTGATACAAAATCATTGTTCCCCAATTAAGGCTATGGATGAAAGATAGGATCGTTTGGACGGGGCACCACAAGGGCGATCTAACCACCCCATTTTAATTATTTAAAACCAATGAACTTCAACACCAGGGCTGCGCTGTCGGTGACCACAACTTTCCGCCGCAGATAAAAGTATTTCAGTTTCCGAAAGTCCGGAACACATTATAAGTAAAAACCGTTTCTGTGATATATATCCGGACATTATCAGCATTTCTAAATCTTTTGATTTTTAGATCTTTGATCTAAACCACATCAAACCAATATTACAAAACTGATTTAAGTCAACTAAACTAACATAAAATGACAAATCTAGCATGGCTCAACCAATTCCAACATAACCTTACTTAACTAAACTAACGTAACCAAATCTACATAAAACACCAGAAAAAGCCTAACCTAACACACTAACCTGAAGTAATTTGAACTAACCCAATCCAAACAAACCTTAACTACAAATACTCACCTGACCTTGAAATCTAGCCTTATCTGAAGTGACCCAACTGAAACTTCCAAGGTTCAAGACCCAACCAACTGTCGATCATAACCTCACATAACTAACCTAACCTAAGAGTGGCTCATCTCTACTATTCATGACATTTAAT
>OZ023338.1:6387654-6395154 GCA_964007535.1 Brachyptera risi | reverse complement strand
TTTTTTAATTGTATTTGTTAATAAAAATGTAAAATACAAAATAATCTTGTTATCAATATTATTTCACTGCGATCTTTATATTCACTGTATTTCCTACTCCTTCCCATACCTAAGAAACTTTCATCTTATCAATCATCCATCTGATGCCAATAGATCACAGTGATCATTACAATGCATCGTTTAACCCAATATAAAAAGAACTTTGGGTTTATTGCTAATGTTCAAGTAAAGAAGTTTATAGATCACGGTTGGATGGGTTTGGGTTCCTTCCTCTTTTTATATAAGCTCTTTCTATCCTTTCAACCCAACTCAATCAATAGCAATGGAGTTGGTCACTTCAACACAACCAATTACAGCCTAGTTGGCCAAGTCAATTGGCGATTGGGATAACTGGGAGTGCATTTTCTGTACAGTATATACCCAGTCTAAACTAAAATCCAAGATTCAAGGTGGCTGTTAGTGTTGGTGTTAGCTCTTAGTATGGAATAATATTGATTTTCTATTTTGGTATCATCTTTTTCATCACTAAAATTGGATTAAACCGTACAATATCCATCCTGACGTGGTTTTTCGTGGTTTCCCACAGTCCTCGAAGCAAATGCTTGGATGAAGTACTAATTGGCCACGACCATTAATTAGTAGAGCAATAGGCCTAATTATAACATTATAGGCCGATCACTAATTTAATTTGTGCATTTTGTATAATGATCAATTTTACATCTGCTGTCAAGGGAAATAAGTAATCATTGCCCAAGAGACTTAGTACAAAGTGTAAGATATCAACATTCGTGTGTTTAAACTGAAAGACTTTTATCTACGGCGAAAAATTATGGTCACAGACAGCGCAGTCCTGGTGTCAAAGTTCATTAGTTTTAAATAATCAAGATGGGGTGGTAAGATCGCCCTTGTGGTGCCCCGTCCAAACGATCCTATCTTTCATCCATAGCCTTAATTGGGGAACAATGATTTTGTATCAAGTTTCGATGTTATTAAAAAAAAAAAAAAAAAATATTGCGCCACCTGAGAAATATACTATAATAGTATCTGTATTTGTATTTGTATTTGTATTTTATTCAGCATTCCTCAGCACCATTACATATACGTACATACTTTGAATAAGTTTACATACAGGTCATAATATTTCATAATGATTCAATAGGTCATAATTTGTCATTAAATTACTTGAATTACATTAAATTAAATATCTGTCGAATAGTACCTATTAATCACTTACTATTCACTATTTATATACCATTTCATATTTATGGGGAATGACTGGTAAATGACTGGTAATTATTGGTGAATTACTATGCCAGATAGTATTTAGATATGTGAAGATATGTTGATATTTTGATATTTGGAATATCCAGATATTTAACATTTTTGATATTTTGATATCTGGAGTGTGTACCGTCTTACAGTGTGGAATGTCTCGGTAGTATATCTCTCGTAAATAAGCTACGTTTGCCTGGTTTTAATCCTCAACATCATCCATCAACGACCTGGTCTATATCGTTACCCTCTGATAGTCTCGTGATCTCTATTAGTCATAAGCTGCAGGCTTAGTTTACTTCCGGATGAGAAGATTAATACAAATGCGTCAAGATCTAATCGGCAAGATGGAGGCCGTTCGGAGTGATTGATTGCGTATCGGACAAGATCGATCAGTATCCATTATTATCGCGTTAAAAAATAGAGGGATAGAGATGGAGAGAGAGAGAGAGAGAGGGGGAGAGGGGGAGAGGGAGAGAGAGATAGAGGGGGAGAGGGAAAAGAGAGAGAGAGAGAGAGAGGGGGGAGAGGGAGAGAGAGAGAGGGGGAGAGGGAAAAGAGAGAGAGAGAGAGAGGGGGGGGGGGAGAGGGGGAAAGAGAGAGAGAGAGAGGGAGAGAGATAGAGGGGGAGAGGGAAGAGAAGGAGAGAGGGAAAGAGAGGGGGAGAGGGGGAGAGGGAGAGAGAGATAGAGGGGGAGAGGGAAAAGAGAGAGAGAGAAAGGGGGGAGAGGGGGAAAGAGAGAGAGAGGGAGAGAGATAGAGGGGGAGAGGGAAGAGAAGGAGAGAGGGAAAGAGAGAGAGAGGGAGATAGAGAGATAGGGAGAGAGAGAGGGTGAGAGAGAGAGAGAGATGTGTGTGTGTGTGTGTATGGGAGAGAGAGAGAGAGAGAGAGAGAGAGAGAGAGAGAGAGAGAGAGAGAGAGAGAGAGAAGTCCACGAAGAGATCGGAATCAGAAAGGAGTGGAATTATCGATACGCTGGGAAAGGAAAACAGATTTGAAATTCAAATCGTTGTGTTGGATCTTACACAGCTTTGTTTGTGATTTTATTGTATATACTTGTATCTACGAAGATGAAGGCTCAAACCACCCGAGCGTTAGTGATGTGAGATAGGGGAACGGTCGCTCGGAACCTTCATCTCTTGTGGTTACAAGATGAGATGGTGAGATTAGGAGGTCTTTAATATCGAGAAACGAAGATTTTATCATTTTTCATCAGTATTTTCCCATCTTTTTCTTCTCCTTTCACATTATCATATTCTCTCCCATTATTTCTGAGCTCTCACTGATCTGCGTTTCCACTTTCCAGATATCTTCTCTCTCCACTTATTTATTTTCTTATGCGTGGATTCTTCCCACTCATCCTACACACCTCCATGGTCATACTCATACCCTTTATAGTAATGTACCGAGACGCGTGGCTGAGTGGTAACACACTGAACCGTCATTCGGGAGACCGGGGTTCGATTCCCGTCATGGTCGACCATCCTGACAGGGGTTTTTCGTGGTTTCACTCTGTCGTTCAGGTTAATACTGGGATGGTTCCTTAATGACAGGTCACCACCGACTCCTTCCCACCATCCAAAACACCTCATAAAATAACCTTTCATCTCATCATCCCATCATCACATTCATCATCCACCGACGCCAATAGATCGTAGCCATCAGTATAGTGCGTCGTTAAAACCAATTAAAAAAAACATATAGTAATGCATTAATCTCTCTTGTAACACATACCCCTCTCTCTCTCTCTCTCTCTCTCTCTCTCTCTCTCTCTCTCTCACCATATATAAATAATAGAGGAGGAGAAAGAATGGAGGTGGAGAGAGTTTACTCACATATAGGGGAAAACGGTTTTGTCCAGAGAACGACAAGAGACTGGAATGAACTCAAAGAAGAAGGAAGAACTGCAAAGAAATTATTAGAATTCAAGAAAAGCATACGGTAGAACAATAACATCTTGCCACCGTGCATCTAGCACATCTGCAAGAATGTTTAAAAAAACAAATACAAATATATATATATATATATATATATATATATATATATATATATATATATATATATATATATATATATATATATATATATGCCACCCTCAGTAGCTCGGTCAGCTGAGGCACCGCTTCAGAAACTGATGTCACCGCTGGGCATATATATATGTATATATTATATATATATATATATATGTATATATATATATATATATATATATATATATATATATATATATATATATATATATATATATATGTATATATATATATATATATATATATATATATATATATATATATATATATATATATTTATATATATATATATATATATATATATATTATATATATATATATATATATATATATATATATATATATATATATATATATATATATATATATATATATATATATATATATATATATATATAAACACATATATCTTTTGTCTTCCCCTCTGGTTTGCTCACTTACATACACCACGGCTCATTTGATGAAACTTCCCTCAGGCTTCTCAGGAGTGATGTTAAGGAGAGAAGGGAAAAGGGGAACGGGGGAGGGGGGAGATTCACAGGCGTACGAAAACGACAACTCCAATTTAACCATCACACCTTATTAAGTTGAGCAATTTAAGTAACCCCTCCCCCCCCCCCCCCGTCTTCTTCCACCTAATCCGTCGGTCTTGAGCACCCACTTTGCCCCCCCCTCCCCTTCCACCCTCCCAATTCGCGCTATACGTGGCGTGACAGTGTACAGACCTACACCAAGAAGGAATATGTTATGTGCACATATGGGTGAATGGTATGACCGTATAGACATGATAAAAGTTGGATGCATGATAAATATCGAATGGATTAACAACAGGCCACGAGCGACTCCTTACCACTATCCAAAAACAGATAATAAAATAAACTTTCATCTGATCTTCTCACCATCTCATATATCATTCACCGACGCCAATAGATCTCATCAGTACAGTGCGTCGTTGAATCTAATAAGAAAAATAAATGTATGTTTGTATCAACGAGAGATAAAGGACCGAACCACCCGTGTGTTAGTGATGTGGAATAGGGGAGACAGCCGATCGGAACTTTTCTCCATCTTGGTTGCAAATATGTATAGCCATAGATATATTTAGATGAGCGTAGCGAAGATTCCATTTCAAATACCATTTTAAAAATGCTTTTTTTTTTTCAATTTTGTGCGCGGCATACAGTTCAGGAAAAAATACCAATCACATTGAAACTTTTTCTGCATATTTCTGTTATACCAAAATAGGCTGGGATTAATATTCAGAAAAATCGATCAAAAGATTTTTCCGGAAAAAATCGTGAAGTTTGAAAAATCCTCATAAGAATAACTCAGAGAAAAATTACTTGAAAAATAAGAATTCTTCAAAAGCTCTCAAATTATCACCAAATATGAAAAATACTATTATACATCTTTTCAGAGAGTTTTGCAACAATCGGATGAGAAATAACAAAGAAAACGCAATAAAAGTGTACATTTCGTTGAATATTTGGATCAATTAGTTTACAAAGTGTATATGCGACAGGTTGCAGCACTATAGATATCAACAAGTTGCAGGTGAGGCTTTTGAACGTTTGAAGTAATCCAAGGTCCGTAGATGTGGATTGAGCTGACAGAATATTTTTCATTCTACATTTCCATACTTCTGAGCTCATCTCACAAGGCGCATCCCGCGTTTTCCTAGTATATATCTATGGTAGAACAACCTATCAAAAAACCGACTGATATTCCTCATCTATCCAGCCTCCGGTTCTAACGATTACAATAACATCTAGTTTTCACGCCTACCGCATCTCTGATTGACGTAGCCAATCGTACCCCCCCCTTCCCCCCACCCACCCCCTCTGAAAGTCGGAGCTGTCAAAAATGTCGATAAAGATTTATGGATTTTGTACCAATTATTCTCGCACGCTCTGTCAGATCAATGTAACGATCTGCAAAACCGTGTTGAAATCTTCTGGATGGAAATCTGAACTGAATGGAGGATTACTAGGAAAACGCTATATACGCGTTGTTAGACGAGCGTAAAGTAATAGTATGTCGACTTCCATTGCCAAACTTTTGTCTAAATTCGCCAATTGGGTGACATTTTAGTTATAAATGGGCAAAAACTGCTTCGAGTGGTACCAATTTAGCACATTTCATGTTTTGCTTCGAAATGGCTGACCCGATCAAGCTGAGAATTTCCAGAACTGTGTATCAGAATGTTATTCAACTTCACACAAAATTTCAATTTAAAAAAAAAAATTCCGTGGCGTTATTCTAATGGGTATTTTTGAAATTTCTAAAATTCATAAAAATAAAAGTTACCACCCGATAATGCCACAAAACCATAAAGATTTTAGCTAGATGAGGAACCATAACAAAAATTTTTTTGAAGTTGATAGCTGTAGCCGTTTGACCTGTGGAGAACTGACAAAAAAACTCAAAAAAACTTAAAAAATAACAAAATAAATAAAAAAGATCACCAATTTTTTTCAGTATGTCAAATTGAATCCTCGCTGAAGCTCGTCTAATAATTATCGTGTCGGTGTGTTGGTAACAGCGTCCCAGAGCTGTGCAACATATGTGCGTAATATGCATGTTAAGGCCTGGTTCTCAATTGAAATAAGGAATAGTGATTGTTAGACGAGCTTTAGCGGAGATTCAATTTGACATATCGAAAAAAATTGGTGTCCGTTTTTATGTTTTTTTTTTCATGTTTTTTTGTCGGTTCTCTAAAGGTCAAACGGATACAGCTATCAACTTCAAACTTTTTTTTTGTTATGATTCCTTATCTAACTTAGATCTGTATGGTTTTGTAGCATTATCGTATGATAACTTTTTTTTTATGAATTTTAGAAAGTTCAAAAATTCCCATTAGAATAACACGTCGGAAAAAAAGAGAATATTTTTATTATATACTACATATGGTGTGGGATGGGTTTAAAATTTTGTTTTCATATTTATTGAATGACGATCTTGTGGGCTTGTTTAAAATGCCAATTAAAATCTCTGCATAAAAAAAAATATCTTTCTACGTTACACTGTTCAGAAGTTGAAAACATTTTGCTATCCCACGTGGTGCAGCCAATTTTATTTTTGGGTCCGGCCGTAGCTCAAAAACTTAGAACGTTGGGAATTCAAAATTTCCTACGATTTTTCTAAATGCAAATATACATATATTTACCAAGTTTAATGAAAATCGAAAATGGTCTGGTCAATTGACCACTAGTGATAGGCGTGGCTAATCGCCAAAGCCACCTTGATCTATATACTTCATGTGGGAATTTAGAGATACTCTGATAGGTCAATATGAAATTTCCCACATAACAAAGCCCGTTCGATTGGATGTTCTGTTTTGTGACGTTTATGGGCGGGTCAATCACTAGTCGTCAATTTTTTTATTTTTTTTTATATTGGGATTCAACGACGCACTGTAATGATTACTAAGATCTATTGGCGTCGGATGAATGATTAATGAGATGATGGGATGATGAGATGAAGGTTTTTATGGGTAGTGGGAAGGATAGTGGGAAGGAAGCGGTCGTGGCCTATATTGTGGGAACCATCCCGGCATTAGCCTAAACTACAGAGGGAAACCACGAAAAACCCCTGTAAAGATGGACGGTGGCGGGGATCGAACCGGGTTCGATATGTCCCTTCACCTTCCGGGTCACATGAAGCAAGTGAGCTAAACACTCAGCTACATGTGCCAGTCGTCAATTTTACGACTCTGGATGAGTTGATTTGATTAAGAATTACGACCCTGCGGCAAAAAATCTTAGCATTATTATGTCCTTCAACACTTTTGAAATAATTAGTAGTTGTGTTTCTCTTTTCAAATCTCGACCCTAAAATAACAGCAGCTATCAAATATAACACTTATATAACTGATATTAATGTGTCTTAAGTTGGCAGGTGACCTACATCTTTCGCGGGTACAAGTTTATAGAAGGTTTCTGTGTTTAAATTCATGGAAATAAATCTTCGCTTGACTCTGGTAATGGAAAGGTGGCAGTGACGGAGTGTTACCTTTTAGAAGGCGTAGTTTCCTAGGGTATTTAGGAAGCCGGGATTTGAGGAATTTTACCATAAGTCAATTGGGTGGGTTTTGATAGGGGAGGTGGTGGAGTGGGGACAGGGGTTACGAAAGGGGAACGTATGGATATTAATCAGGATAAGTTTAGGGATTAATTAAAGGGAAATGCAGTATAGACC
>OZ023338.1:6371359-6383859 GCA_964007535.1 Brachyptera risi | reverse complement strand
CCCGTTCAAACGATCCTATCTTTCATCCATAGTCTTAATTGGAAAACAATGATTTTGTATCAAGTTTCGATGTTATTAAAAAAAAAAGTTCCGTTAATCTGTGATTATGAAATCGAATAAAAAATGTTCTAAACGAGAAGTTCAAAACTTTTGCTTCGTTTTTTTCATTCATACGGTTCAATTATTCAACACACAATCAACGAATTCATTGAAAAATTGAAACGTGTGAAAGGCGCTTTTAAGATTAAGATGAGGACTGAGTCATTGAAAAATATTTTGAATCGACCTAAAATACAAGCTTGAATTGAATAAAACCGATCTAAGATGCATTGCGGGTTGCGTTGGTTTGCCGGTTGGAGATGGTGACTTCACTAATTCGAAAACACGAACCATTTCCTGAGAACTGAAGATCGCTGCTCTATCTGGTGTTGTTTTTTCAAAAACGTCTATTACGCTGAAAAACTTGATGACAGCTGTTATTGGCTGAGCCGACGTGAACGTGAAGTTAGTTCCTATTATCACCACTTATCTACGCACGATCGGTAGTTTTTAAAATAAGGCTCGTGAATTGCAATATAGTTTTAACATAGGAGAAACTGAGACGAGTGGCCAAGTGGTTATACACTGAACCGTCATTCAGGAGACCGGGGTTCGATTCTCGCCATGGTCGACCATCCTGACAGAGGTGTATCGTGGTTTATCTCTGTCGTTCAGTTCAATACTTTTTTTTTTTTTTAATAACATCGAAATTTGATACAAAATCATTGTTCCCCAATCAAGGCTAAGGATGAAAAGTAGGATCGTTTGGACGGGGCACCACAAGGGTGGCTGTGATAGTTCCTTAACAACAGGCCACGGCCAACTCCTTCCCACTATCCAAAATCACCCAATAAAATCACCTATTATATCATCATCCCATCATCTCATATATCATCCACCGACGCCAATAGATCGTAGCCATCAGTATAGTGCGTCGTTAAAACCAATATAAATAAATAAATGAATAAAACATGGAAGGATAGGAAGTGAGGACACCATCTCCTACCGGCAAACCAACGCAACCCTCAATGCATCTTGAACCGAACTAAATTAATCTCAAACCGCAACGTTGCCACATTGCACACGGTACTTCCGGTACACCAAATAGCCACTCCAAACAATATAATTATGTTGGCAGTAAAACACAAGTTTGCTCTTGAAAGTTTTCTTCACGCTATGTTGGTACAATATACAGCGTATATACCATGTCAACCGTAATATCCAATGCAGCCAACTGAACAGTGCTAGATAAAAACATGGGGAGACGTAAATGTTGAACCTGGGCTTTATTTATTGAAGCGGAGTGAAAGCGAGCTGAGAAATCTTAACAGTGTATCTGGAGGGAAGAATTAAAGTTGGAGAAATTTATGAGAAAGTTTTATGTTTAAGAGGGCATTGGAGTTGATTTAGTGGAATATCAGTTTTTTTGGTGATAAATTTCTCAACGATATGAGATATTAAATTTCTAATATGGAGGGAATATATATTTTTTATTACTGTCAAGATGGTATAAAATATAACTATATACCACATAACTGTCAAGCGTATATGGCTAAAAAGATCTTTTAGTTAGGCCTATATACGCTTGACAGTTATGAGTTATAAGTTGTATAGTTATAACTCATACCACCTTTTCGGTATTATAATCATCTATGTTTTCTCCAAAATAGCAATTTGATATCTCATACCGTTCAATTGACGACTAGTGATTGACCCGCCCACGAACGTCACAAAACAAAACATCCAATCAAATGGGCTGTTTGTTATGTGGGAAAATTAACATTGCCTATCAGAGTATCTCTAAATGCCCACATGAAGTATATATCTAGGTGGCCTGCCGATAAGCCACGCCTATCACTAGTGGCCAATTGCTATTACTAAAAACTGGAATTCCGCTAAATCGACTCCCATGGACTCTTAAAAGGGCAATGATTTTTATTTGTATTATTTAATGTTTTTTTTTAACAATGATATTGTATAAACCAAGTCAGATATAAAAACAATGATATTGAAACGAATTACACGATTTTTTTTTTTTTTTGGTGATACCTTTGGATGGTATGAGATATCATTTGTTATTTTTTTTTCTTTATTGGGAAAACAGAAGTTAGAAACAATAAAATTAACAAAATTCACATCGCTTAATCCACAAAACCTTATAAGGGCTTGACTGTGGCGATAACATGAATGAAATAACTATAAAGATTACTTTTCATCTTATAAAAATTCATACATTTTTTATATTCATTATAAAAACACCGTACATACATCATAAAAACATGGTATAATGAGGAGAATGATGAAATGGCGAGGTTCATCGAAACCGCTTCTCCACCCAACCAGAAACTACTTTTAAAACAAAACATATAGGCCTAATAATTGAGATAAAACTAGGCAAACGCGAAATTTGCGTTGGAAGATGAGCGAGATATCTGAATAAGGTATAATAACAGTCCTACATTTGCTACTTTATCGACTCTGGTATTCTACACACCTTGACGAATATGAAGGATATTTAATGCTTGGGCAAATATCGAATCTAGGAAGCAGTGAATCTTGGCTCATTTCCATATATTTGATGTATAAAAACAGTTATTTGATTTTTTTTCTTCTAAACGGCTGGTTCGAATTACTTACAAAATGGTGGTTATGTGTATCATTCATGTTTGAATACTCAGAGAAAATTTTAATTTTATCGGAGAGGTTTCATTTTTTCAAATTTTCTCACCCAGCCTAATCTTATGGGGTTTTTAAAAACTTTGACATGATATTTCTCGAAATCTAATCGAACTATTCATTCCAAAAACTATACAGTTCTGAGTTGTGAAAGTTGGCCCGTACAAAAAAAGTTTCATGTTGATCAGTCAAACCATGCGACCTGTGCAGTGGGTACAAAAAAAAAAAAAACAGACAAAGGTCCATAAGAGTGGGATGGAATCTTCGCTACGCTCATCTAATAAATACGTATATGATTTTGTTGAAAATGTTCCATATATGAATCATTTTGGGGTTGGATGATGAAGATTTGAGTATGATTCCATTTCAAGATATCAAAATATTCTGATATCAAGATTCTAATACCAAATAAACACATCTTTAATACCTTGAAAAGGATGATGATAATAGTAATGATATATTTTTTCTCCAAATTTGTGTTTACAAATTATTACCTTATTCACAAGGGTGTTTGGAAAATTCTATATACATGAATGGAAAAAAAAAATGAAATTAAAATAACTTATAACATACAACAATAACAACAATAATATAAACAACAACAATATGAGAAACCAATATTAAAAATAACAGCACAATTGAAAAAAAAGAGAAAAAAAAAAAAAACTGATCACAATAATTGATTACAATGAACCAGATACCTCACCCCACGAAACTAGAATCATATTGAATATTATAGACAATAATGAATTTAATGTAATCGAATGTATTTAATCCAGAAGAAGACATTCACAAATGAAGAAGAAAAATTGTATAATTTGTAAAATTGTAAAATAATTTGATGTGAAATAGAATTATTGAAAGCCAAAACAAGCCTAAAAATGTGATCTATCTCTAGATCGTGCCTTGACGTCTGGGCGTTTCAAACGGAAACGTATATATTGGAGCGTCCAGACGCCACTGACGCTCGCTGCAGGGGGGTGTGGGGGGGGGGGGGTGGTCGACGTCATTCATGCTCAAAATACCCATTATACATGTCACTACCCGATCCCTTTGACCGCTACACTCTTCCACGTGAAACCGACGAGTGCCAGAATCATACACTTTGTTTCCCAACTAGCAGTTGTATAAAATGTATAAAATGTTCTGTTATTCAAAATTGCATCAATGTAGAAATGGTATATCTAAAATTAAAAATGAAATGAGAACGGAAAATTCCGAGAATATTTTGTGAAAACTGATTAAAAAAATACGTAAAACCAATATATATATATATATATATATATATATATATATATATATATATATATATATATATATATGTATAAATATGAATATATATATATATATATACATATATATATATATATATATATATACACCACATACTATATACACAATATATCATATTAATATATATATACATATATATACATATATAGGGATGAATACACAATTCACCACAGCTTTTATAATGTGAGGGAATATTCATCGAACGAAAGAGAGTAGTGTAGCTGTCTGTAATCAATTATTGAAATTGTAATGAAAATATTCTATTTTAAAGCATCACCTACATGTATTATTGTCAATTCAACTTGAACTTGCTGCAGTAATTTATATTGTTGATTATAGTTACTCATTATTATTACTGTTATTTTAATGCTGACAACTTTTAAGATCTGCTTGTCATGTTGATGATTTTAATTATAACTCGTATTTAATGGTATGAACAAAAAGCTAATAAATGAAATGAAATGAAATAACAGCTTGAATAACAGCTTGAATAACAGCTTGAATAACAGAAGACAGTGGGATGTTAATTGTAAATCAATGGCAAGTCACAGCCGAGAGCGAGTCATGGTGTGGCTTACGAGTTGGGTGATTTATTATCAGTACGAGTTGAGAGAGAGACGTATACGTGACTTGGATTTGAAGGAGAGAGAGAGAGAGAGAGAGAGAGAGAGAGAGAGAGAGAGAGAGAGAGAGAGAGAGAGAGAGAGAGAGCGACAGGTGTGGGTGGAGAAATATGAATGAATAAATATTCATAAATGTTCACACACACACACACACATATATATATATATATATATATATATATATATATATATATATATATATATATATACATATATATATATATATATATATATATATATATATATATATATATATATATATATATATATATATATATATATATATTTATAAATGGCATTATTTCAGGGTTATTTTCGTCGTGTACGAATTGAATTATAATATCAGTTAAATAAAAAGCCTTGGATTATCCAACGTTTCAGTTTCAATGTTTGAACCTTTCTCAAAGCATAATGAATGTTTACATGATTTCTACAACAATATACCTCGTTGTTATGGTTAAAAAACAAAAACTATCAAAAGAACAAAATTTACTTGCAAGCCACTGCTTTTACGTCTCTATGGTCCGTATATATGGTATATATGGTATATATATATATATATATATATATATATATATATATATATATATATATATATATATATATATATATATATATATATATATTATACATATATATATATATATATATATATATATATATATATATATATATATATATATATATATATATATATATATATATATATATATATATATATATATATAGGCCTACATGCCCTAAGCGTCCCTTCTCGAGATCTATTTATTAGTTGGACGACAATAGCTAGTATTCTGAACATCTGTTAGGGAAAATACAACATCTTGCAAATGACATTACACCACTTTGATAATGTTAACAATGACAGTTTATTTTAAGAGAGCCCATCGTAGTCGATTGTATTCTCTGTCTCTATTCTCTCATCAGGACCATAGAGTAGGCCTAAGGAAGTTGTTCATCATCATATATATATATATATATATATATATATATATATATATATATATATATATATATATATATATATATATATATATATATATATATATATATTCAATCAAGATTCTGTCTTACATTGAGATTGCAAAAAAAAACTCAGAATTTAAATCATAATCGAAATATAGAAAATTATCAATAATAATAACATTGTAGAGAGAATAAAAAAATATATATAATAGGACGAGAAACAAGATATAAGTTATATTAATATTCATTATTTATATTAATTACTCTTCATAACTCTATGGTTTGTATTTGTTTAATTTAGGCCCGGTATTACCAAGTCTAGTTATCTTTTATCTGACAGTTCAAATTTGTTATCACCATGGTTACCTGTGATATTTATTTTCACCAACTCTCAGATAAATACTAACTGGGCTAGGTACTACTGGGCCCAAGATAATAATGTTATATCCCATAGATAAGCCATTAATGCTTTGTGGACCTCTTTTGAGAACATGTATGTATTTACCGATCTTTTTTTTGGGTCAATAAAAAAAAAATCGAGAGCCGTCTGTACTAACAGATAATTGTATAAAAATGTTTAAATTGATAATCAAACCAAGAATATAACATAAGAAACTGTGGGTGAAATCAAATTGATAATTCATTTTTTATCAATTCAATAAACATCACTCGGTATAATCAGCTCTGAAAAACAAAATTTTTCATTCGTTTAACTCTTGAAATATTAAGATAAGAAGTTGATATCTTTAAAGCCACCTCCATGGCTCATTCAACTATCGTAATGCGGTAGAAAAACTGAATTCAGGTCCCGCATAAGGCATAGGTTTCATAAACATCTTTTCACTTATCATCACTTCATCGTTTTGCTGTCGCTTCCTCTTTTGTTATCCCCCATATAGACTAGCTGTTGGTGGGGTCGTCAAGCAGCACTAGGCAAACGCAGCATACGCGTTGTAAAATGAGCGAGATGTCTGAATAAGGTATAATTAGAGTCGTTGAAGTAGTTCTACCCTCGCTACTTTATCGACTCTAGTTCAATTGGAAACTCTACACACCTTGACAAATATAAAAGATACTTCATTGTTGGGTAAATATCAAATCTAGAAAGCAGTGAATCTTGCAACTCATAATTCTGCTATTATTTATATTTTTTTGTTGAATAAAAAACAAGTTTTGAATTATCATCTTCAAAACGGCTAGTTCGAATTGCCTACAAAATTGAAATGATGTGTATTGTTATTGTGTACACATTCAAAGAAAATTTCTTATCTTTTTTTGGAGAGATTTTATTTTTCAAATTCTTCCGCCCACCCAATCTGATGGAGATTTTAGAAACTTTGAGATGATATTTCTCAAAATCGGTCCAACCGATTTATTCCAAAAACTATACAGTTCTAACTTGGATGAGTTTGCGTGTACAAAAAATGTTTCTTGTCGATCAGTCAACCCTTGCAACCTGTGGAGTGCTTACAAAGAAAAAAAAAGAAAAACACACAGGCAAAGCCCTATAAGAGTGGGATGGAAGTCTTCGCATACGCTCATCTAATAAAATACAAAATATCTTCAATGTGTATAGTTCAGAAGGTATTAAAAAGTGTATTGTTTCTGTTGTATTAGAACTTTAAAATCTTATATCGTTCGAAAGTTGCCACAAAAAATCTGATTTATCACTAAACCAAGTCTCGTATGCTCTTAACGGATATCTCCACCCTTGTTGACGAGTCGGAACCTCTTGCTGTTGATGGTTGTTGATGCGCAGGACGGGCGATCGTGACCTGCAGAGAGCTGTTCTGGTTGTTATTATATCTGAGGCTTGCGTGGCCTGTCAGTTGGAATGTAGGAACATGCCTCAACGATTGCAAGACTAATATTATAATCCACTCTAGATTTCCTCTCTCTCCCTCTCTCTCTCTCTCTCTCTCTCTCTCTCTCTCACTCTCTACCTTTCTCTCGGTCTCGGTCTCTCTCTCTCTCTCTCTCTCTTTCTCTCTCACTCTCTCTCTTTCATATTATTATCCTTCTCTTGACTTGTAACTCTCTCCCTCTCCCTCTCTCTCTCTCTCTCTCTCTCTCTCTCTCTCTTTCATATTATTATCCTTCTCTTGACTTGGAACTCTCTCCCTCTCTTTCTCTCTCTTTCTCAATCTAGCTTTCTCTCAGACTCTCTCTCTTCACTTGATCTCTCTCTCTCTCTCTCTCTCTCTCTCTCTCTCTCTCTCTCTCTCTTTCATATTAAGATCCTTCTCTTGACTTGTAACTCTCTCCCTCTTGGTCTCTCTCTCTTTCCCTCTCTCTCTCTCTCTCTCTCTCTCTCTCAATCTCTATTTCTCTCAGTCTCTCTCTCACTCTCTCTCTCTCTCACTCTCTACCTTTCTCTCGGACTCTCGGTCTCTCGCTCTCTATCTCTCTCTCTCTCTCTACCTTTCTCTCAGTCTCTCTCTCTCTCTCTCTCTCTCTCTCTCTCTCTCTCTCTCTCTCTCTCTTTCATATTAAGATCCTTCTCTTGACTTGTAACTCTCTCTCTCTATATATATATATTTCTCTGTCTCTCTCATATTAGGATCCTCCACTTGACTTGTAACCATCTCTCTCTCTCTTTCTCTCTCTCTCTCTCTCTCATCTTAAAATCCTCCTCTCAACTTGGAATTATCTCTCTCTCTCCGTCTTTCTCTTTCTCACTATTCTCGCTCTCTCTCTCAGTCTCTCTCCCTCTATCCCCTCATCGCTCTCTCTCTCTCTCTCTCTCTCTCTCTCTCTCTCTCTCTCTCTCTCTCTCTCTCTCTCTCTCATTCTCTCTCTCTCTCTCTCTCTCTATCTCTCTCGCGCTCTCTCTCTCTCTCTCTATGTCAGAGTACATTTGAGGTCATTTAAAATGTATAATCATGCCTCATCAAAATGCACCCTGAATACAATTAACTTACATTGTCCGCACTGAAGGCTGAAGACAATGCACGTGTATGCACTACACCTTGAGTCTGTGAATGGTAAAACGGTAACGGTAAACGGTATTACCGCTAAATGTGGGTGAATTTATCCCACAGCCTTCTTTATTCAGATCATTCTTTTCTGATACTGCCCTTTCACTCGGGGTATGCTTCCCATGTTAACCGATGTCCAATTATTTTAGTTCACAAAATCGCCGATGGTGCCGTTGTTTCCAGACCATGACGTCACTTTCCAAAGATGTTCAAGTAAATCAGCTTGTTTGAAGTGTCATATCTGCGAAGCTATGAGCTACTTTGGGAATTTCCGTAAGATAATTTAAATTACGCACGCATTCTATTAGGCCGTGACTTCGCGAGTTCACTAACTTTGTTTATGACAATAATATGAAAGATTTTATTCAATAATATAATGAATTTGGAATGTCACCGGGACAAGTTCTTAAATGATGTTCATTGCTTGGGTTAACATGAATATCGTTCACGTCTAAATCTGGGTAAGCCTATAGGCCCTAGCCAAAATGTAGATATGACATAACCTCAATAACGTCGCAAGAAATTGAAAAATTGTGACAATTGAAAAGAATGACAATTGTTCGAAGTTGAAACTTTAGATACCAGAGTGCAGTACATACCAGACCATGACGTCATTTTTGTCTGCGCGAGAAAATATGCGCGAACCCGTCAAAATAGCCCGAGTGAAAGGGCAGTATAAGAAATGAATGATTTGAATAAAGAAGGCTGTGATTTATCCAAACTGAAATTCCAGAAGATCAGGGATTTATCAATGATTCATCTAGTAATTAGTGATTTATCAGTAATGTTTTTGTGTGTTCATATTTATTTTAATGATTGTCATAGACATATACATTTATATTTTATTTTAATTGAGAAATTTTTATAACCTTTGTAAATACAATGTTGTATTGTCATGAATGTCTAAAATTCATACAAATAAAAGTTACCACCCGATAATGCCACAAAACTATACAAATCTGAGTTAGATGAGGAACTATAAAGAAAAAAAGTTTGAAGTTGATATCTGTAGCCGTTTGACCTGTAGAGAACCGAAAAAAATGAAGAAGAAAAAAAATAACATAAAAACGAACACCAATTTTTTTTAGTATGTCAAATTGAATCCTCGCTAAAGCTTGTCCAAAAAAGTGATATTTAGCTATGAATTCAACTCAAGATAATCTTAGAATAGAAAAACTGCCTCTCATACTAAACCCAATTCTAGGTGACCAGTGGTATTAACCTTTGACACAATTTTTGAGTTTTTTTAAAACTTATATCATCTTGAAGGTATTGAAAATATCTTTGTTAATTCCGTATCAGAAATTTGATATCTCATTTCGTACAAAAATTATGATGACAAAAATATTATTCCGCTAAATCAACTCCCATAGGTGTACGTTCTTAAGAGCCCGCATCTTAGCTGAGAATGTTTCTCTTCGAAATGCTCGACCCAAGTTCGATGTGCATTCAAAAGTTTGGTTGTGGGTTGAAAAGTGAATAAGGGATAATATTGCAAGAGTTCCAGTAACCACCGCTAGATGGGGGAGTTTTTCATTTCATAATTTGGACAAAATCTAGTTACATTACACATTTTGGCCAAGGAAATTGGGAAAACTGTAGAATAAAAGACAAATCAGAATTTAAAATATTGATGAGCAAAGTTGAACTTAAGGATGTGCGTTTGTAATTTATTTCTACTATTATTCAGTAAGCGGGAATTGAGCAATGAAAACCATCAAATTATAGGCACATTTTGATTCCATCATTGATCCATAATAGAATTATTCTTCAATTTTCGACTAAGCATATCTAATTGAGAGGGTATTATCTATTCATTGCATTTTATCGCAAGTTCGTAATGTTTGTAGTTCTTGAGATATATATGTGGCAAAAGTGCACCCTGTAAATCCGTTTGAGATGCGGGCTTTTAATAAAAGCATTCAATAATGCTTTTTTTAAATTTTATTTCATTACATGGTTTTTCAACATAAGGAAATATGTATAAACCAACCAGATGGTCAAGAGATGAAAAAAAAAAAATCACAATCATATATAAAATCAAAAAAAAATATATCAAATGAAGAATTCCTCCAAACTGTAGAAAGAGTTCTCTATTTTTTATTTTTTTTAATGCATAAACAAACTCCATCTTTCTAGTTCACACAACGTATAATCAATCAACGAAAAGCAATTGAATCAACGCAAAATCCTTATCAATAATTGAGGATTAATATATTTAGATATATTTAGATTAAGGATATAATAATCAATAATTATAATAAGGACGAGTGAATTTATTCAGGTTGAAGGCAGTTTATCTTATGAATGGTTGAAGAATATATTAGAATAGAAATACAAGTTGGAAAAGTTTTAATGAAAATCCAAATTAAATCTGCATACCGTTAAGTGAAGATTTGTCTTCAGCTATATTATTATTTCGTTTATAGTAGTGGTATTCTAAGACATTGTTTTGAGAATAAAGGGATCAAGTTAATACACAAAGTTATTTGAGACACATATAAGGTTGATGCTTGAATGATAATTGGATTAACTAGGAAAACGCTATATACGCATTGTTAGACGAGCGGATAGTAATAGTATGTCGACTTTTATAACCAAACTTTTGCCTACATTTGCCAATTGGGTGACATTCAAGTTATAAATGGGTAAAAACGGCTTCGAGTGGTACCAATTTAGCACATTTCATGTTTTTTCTTCAAAATGGCTGACCCGATCAAGCTGAGAATTTCCAGGAATGTGTATCAAGATGTTATTCAACTTCACACAAAATTTCAATTTTTAAAAAATAAAAATGTTTCAATTTTTTTTCCGTCGTGTTATTCTAATGGGTATTTTTGAAATTTCTAAAATTCATAAAAATAAAAGTTATCACCCGATAATGCCACAAAACTATACAGATCTAGAATAGATGAGGAACCATGACGAAAAAAAGTTTGGAGTTGATAGCTATAGCCGTTTGACCTGTGGAGAACCGTCAAAAAAACATTAAAAAAACATAAAAACGGACACCAATTTTTTTCAGTATGTCAAATTGAATTCTCGCTAAAGCTCGTCTGATAATGTTTTCTAGGAGAGCTAAATACCATGACAATACGAGATAATATCAGTCACAGCCTCTTGGAAAGCAAAAAAGTGACATATTTTCAGCCCATCTCAAGAGCAGAGGCTAGGATCTTGGTTAAGTATAATATCGCAATATAGTGTTCCGTCCGAACTACCCCACCTTATCATCAACCTTGACTGCTAAGTAAGAAAACGCCATATATGCGTTGTTAGACGAGCGGATAGTAATAGTATGTCAACTTTTATGACCAAACTTTTGCCTACATTCGCCAATTGGATGACATTTAATTCAGAAATGGGTAAAAACTGCTTCGAGTGGTACCAATTTAGCACATTTTATGTTTTTTTTCAAAATGGCTCACCCGATCAAGCTGAAAGTTTTCAGAAATGTGTATCAAAATGTAACCCAACTTCACGCAGAATTTCATTTTTTTCGAAAATATTTTTTTTTCCGCCGTGTTATTCCAATGGGTATTTTTGAAATTTCTAAAATTCATAAAAAAAATTTAAGATCCTATAATGCCAAAAAACTATACAGATCTAAGTTAAATGAGGAACCATAATGTAAAAAAGTTTGAAGTTGATAGCTATAGCCGTTTGACCTGTGGAGAGCCGAAAAAAAAACACAAAAAAAACAAAAAAAATAAAAAATAAAAACGAACTCCAATTTTTTTCAGTATGTCAAATTGAATCCTTGCTGAAGCTCGTCTAATTAACAGAATTCAAAAACAATCATATTATTATCTCAAAAATTACGGCCGTGAGAGTTTGCGGCGTGAAATACGAGCGCCTGAGGCCTCTTAAATAAACTGTATTTCATCTTTAAATATCATGTTGTGAATCGTTGTATGGTAGTTTG
>OZ023338.1:6351359-6366359 GCA_964007535.1 Brachyptera risi | reverse complement strand
TAAAGCCCATCCACTCTTAAACTTGACCGTATAAACTTGAACACTAACAAATTATTTGTCTAATAGCATTTATAGTTCACTTTAAAGATGAAATTAAACTTAGTACTTAGCAGTAGCCGTAACGTAACAGTTTGCAAACATCAAACTTAATTGCTCAAGTTCAAGGAAAACTTAGAAATTGACCAATCAGGGTCTAGTTCAAAGACACGGTCTGCCACCATTTTAGTGGAATATGTCTGACCTTTTGTTTGTTCACAACTAATAACAACATTGATAACAATAAATTATGCTGCGCGAATGAATTAGTGCATTGTCAAAACTGTATTAATTCTATAAAGTCTTGTTCACAATTGAGATATTGAATATGGAATATGGTATAGTGTTAAAGTGACATAGGTGGGTCACAATAGCAAATTATTCCAACTCCAGGTTCGCCAGTAGTTTATTCCATAAATTTAAATGATAGTAAATACTTTTTTTTTTTTTAATAACATCGAAACTTGATACAAAATCATTGTTCCCCAATTAAGGCTATGGATGAAAGATAGGATCGTTTGGAATCTCTGGTTTCTCTTCAAAACGAATAAATCTTTCGCCTTTTACTAAAGATTTCCGTGGAGAGGAACACATGATGAGTCTATAAACAATTTCTATTTTATTTATTTTAGTAAATACTAAAGTATAGAACTATAATAATACTGTGAATAATGAATAATAATGATTATAATGTATTTTATATTGTATTTTATATTTTATTATAAACTATTAGTGAATTACCGGCACAGTAGCTGAGTGGTTAGCGCACTTGCTCCATGTGACCCGGGAGGTGAAGGGACATATCGGGCTCGGTTCGATCCCCGCCACCGTCCATCTTTACAGGGGTTTTTCGTGGTTTCCCTCTGTAGTCTAGGCTAATGTCGGGATGGTTCCCACAATATAGGCCACGACCGCTTCCTTCCCACTATCCTTCCCATTACCCATGATACCTTCATCTCATCATCCCATCATCTCATTAATCATTCATCCGACGCCAATAGATCTCAGTCATCATTACAGTGCGTCGTTAAAACCCAATAAATTAAAAAAATAATTATACATCTTAATCGGTGATAGATCGGATCAGACAATATCCAAACCCAGAACCCAAAACCCATATAAAAAATATATTAAATATAAAATAAATATATAAAGAAAAAATTATATAAAAAAATTATAAAAAAAAAAAATATAAAAAAAAATAAAAAAATATATAAAAAATATAATAAAAAACACGATGCTGTTTTATCAGGATGCTCGCACCTGACAAGGATCGAATCCCGGTCATGACACTTCTCAACCGTCATTATATATAACAAAACCGTTATCACGACCCGTGGCAATAAAACCATTCACAACGGTACAAGGGATGCGAGGGGTTAAAGTTGAACAGCCACGGAAAAACTTGGCAATATTCCAAGATGGCGGATGGTATATTCGTTAGAATGACGTCATTCTGGAAGAGTGTGTGTGGGGGAGGGGGGGGGGGGGGTGGGAGAGGGGGAGGGAGAATCACAAAAACAACTGACCACCAGTGATTGATGATAAAACTAAAGGGGATACGTATTTTTGGATTCCACTGCAAACACCCCTTCTTTTTTCCCCCCAATTGGGTGTGACGGCTGAAATTGAACAAAAACAAGAACGTATGGAAGAGTAAAAAGTTTTATTAGCAGAAAACGAAAAAAATAATAATGAGATTGTCGTATGCCAAGCAATTTTTTTCCATTCGGATTTTTATGAAATGATCCAATAATTTTTTAATTCTGTGAATTGTACGCCTTCTATAATAAATCTAATGGAATGTTTTCGAATTTTATGAGGGTATTACATAACTAATCTGATTTGTGAGAATTAATTGGATGAAAAACAATTCTGGCTTTCAAGGAATATCAATTTATTAAATGGATATAACAGTTTTTTTTTGACCTAATGAGTCAGACTGTTTACTGGTAGAGTGAGTAACGAGAATAAGTATGTTAATACCCGGAATTACCAACGTGGAAGTAGCTCTAACTGACAGTTAATCACCATGATTACATAAGCTATTTGTTTTTACTAACTCTCAGATACAAGCTAACTTTGTGTGATCCGGAAGGTGAAGGGACATATCGGACCCGGTTCGATCCCCGCCACCGTCTATCTTTACAGGGGTTTTTCGTGGTTTCCCTCTGTAGTCTAGGCTAATGCTGGGATGGTTCCCACAATATAGGCCACGACCGCTTCCTTCCCACTATCCTTCCCACTACCCATAAAAACCATCATCTCATCATCCCATCATCTCATTAATCATTCATCCGACGCCAATAGATCTTAGTAATCATTTCAGTGCGTCGTTAAAACCCAATATATATATATATATATATATATATATATATATATATATATATATATATATATATATATATATAAAAAAAGCTAACCGGAAAAGCCTGAATAGTAACAATACTGCAACTAACTTTGCCGGTTTATCTCCACTAGTTTATAGACGGGATTGAAGCTATCGTATACCGACGACTAAGCAACAATATTCCCTAACAGTTCGACTAGCCATAAAAAAGAAACTAAAAATATGCTGTTATCGCAGTACAAATTACACAAATTTCTTCTACATTGCATTAGGCGCCCAACGCCTTTTTTCAGGGGCGGAAAAGATATTTTTTCCCTCTTTTCCAAATTCTTCTCAAAATACTTTCAATTCCATTTTCATTCTATTGCTGTAATTACAATTTCACAAAAAATGAATGTATTATATGACTCTAAGGCCCGGTATTACCAAGTCCAGTTAGCAGTTATCTGAGAGTTGGTGAAAACAAATATCACAGGTAACCATGGCGATAACAACTTTTATCTGCCAGTTAGAGCTGCTTCCAAGTTGGTAATACTAAGGCCCGGTATTACCAAGCCCAGTTAGCAGTTATCTGAGAGTTGGTGAAAACAAATATCACAGGTAGGCCTAACCATGGTGATAACAACTTTTATCTGCCAGTTGGAGCTGCTTCTAACATGGTAATACTGAAACAAACTATGAACTAAAACTAAAACTGAAACAATATCTGGAACTTATTTTTATAAACAGTCGCAATGTCCTCAATTCCAGTAAATCCACAGACAAACCATCTTTATGGTTTTGTGGGAATTATCAAGACTTGATTTTTGTTGTGTATTATCAAGAATTTTTTCTTTATTTTTTTTATTTTAATAACATCGAAACTTGATACAAAATCATTGTTCCCCAATTAAGGCTAAGGATGAAAGATAGGATCGTTTGGACGGGGCAACACAAGGGCGATCTTACCACCCCATTTGGATCAAAAAATAATCAAGAGAATAATGAAAATGTAATTTTTATGTTTTCTATCAATTTTGTCATATTTTTTTCCAACTCATTTGTTACGTGTAATTTTGTATTTATTCATAATTCATGCTGTTTATTGATGATAATATCAATGAAATAAATTTGAGCTTGAATTTGACATTCAGTAACAAATATATACTTAATAAACTTTCCATGCATGAAAACTGAAATACAAAAATACGTGCCAAAATAATTTCGTCACAGAGCTTTCTTTCCATAGAAGAAGTCTTGCAAAAAAACAAAAACGGTAATATATATATATATATATATATATATATATATATATATATATATATATATAATATATATATATATATATATATATATATATATATATATATATATATATATATATATATATATATATATATATATAATATATATATATAATTGAAGCCATGGAATATCATTCTACTCCACGACGTGGTCATACAGGAATGCTACATCATTTAGGGGTACGAATAATCCTCTAAACTGTATAAATGAATGTCAAATATGAGATGATATATCCAGACGTTTGATAAGAAACGCACACATAGGAAATTCGGGAAGCTTCCAGAGAATTATTAGATTTGAATAACTGTAAAATTCGACAAAGAACATATTCTAGACGTCCCTTATAAAAGTGCTGTGTCTTGCTTCTCAACTGCTTTGCATTGCAAAGCCAATAAAATATGGTTTGTATCCGAGCGAAAGAGGGTCGTTTACCAACTAAATAATGGTAAATACGGCGCGAAAAATGTAAGAATTTGTCATACAAGTTGAGAAATTGAATGCTTTTCAAACATGAAGTCGTGTTTATGATTTTAAATCTTGTATTGAGAATTGATTGATTCCCAGAATATCATATCAATAGAAAGGTATTATTTTATTCATTCATTTATTCATTTTATTCTCATTCAATTATTTTATACGATAAATAGAAATTCAATTTTGTGTGTTTATATCTCAATTTTCAATGAAAACCAATTACTCAATACATTATCAAATATTTTAATCATTTTCCAAATGGGCATAGTTCGGTACTGAGGTGAGTGGCCGAGTGGTCAACACACCGAACCGTTATTCAGGAGACCGGGGTTCGATTCCCGCCATGTTCGACCATTCTAAAGAGTTTTTCGTGGTTTTCCTCTGTCGTTCAGGTCATTACTGGTATGGTTCCTTAACAACAGGCACGACCGACTCCCTCCCATCATTAAAAAATATCTGATAATATACCCTTCCATCTCATCTTACCATCACCTCAATATCCTTGACCGACGCCAATAGATCGTAGTCATCAGTAGAGTGCGTCGTTAAACCCAATAAATAATAAACAAAATCAAAATAGGAATGGCTAGATTCTTTATAAATTCGCATACTAATTTAATACGGTATGAAGCAGGAGAGTCTCTCTGCTTTATCCTATGGGCCGTTGCAGTCGTTATCAATAAAGATAGAACCTCTCAAAACTCAAAAGCACGTGTTTAAATAGAATCAACAGGTTTTGAATGATTTACGTATATTTTAATGTCAATTGACCAATGTAGATGGGCGTGACTTATACGAAGAAGGGAAAATATGAGATACCTTGATTGGTTATTTCCCTATTTTCCCCTCCTTCACTGTCCACTTGATTGGTTTTTATATTTTGTGACATCACGAGGGCGGACGATCTACAATGGTCAATTGAAGCAGATTGGTATTTTTCAAAAACTTCTTGATAAAATCAAGAAGGAATTAATCAGGCCTTAATTGGGGAACAATGATTTTGTATCAAGTTTCGATGTAATTAATAAAAAATAAATAAAATAAAACCAAGATAGTCCTCAACTCTGTAGAAAGCTTTTTATGAGATAACTTTTCTGATTGTTGATTTGAATTTTTTTTTCAAATACATTTTATACGATTAATAAGAATGATTGGACGAGCTTCAGAGAGGATTCAATTTGACATACTGAAAAAAATTGGTGTTCGTTTTTATGTTTTTTTTTAATGTTTTTTTGTTTGTTCTCCACAGGTCAAACGGCTACAGCTATCAACTTCAGACTTTTTCTCATTGTGGTTCCTTATCCAACTTAGATCTGTATAGTTTTGTGTCAATATCGGATGATAACTTTTTTTTTAGGAATTTAAGAAATTTCAAAAATACTCATCAGAATAACACGGCGGAAAAAGAGGAAATATTTTTATTTCCCAAAGAAATGAAATTTTGCTTGAAGTTGAATTACATTTTGATACACATTCGTGAGAACTTTCAGCTTGATCAAGTGAGCCATTTTGAAGAAAAACCATAAAATGTGCTAAATTGGTACCACTCGAAGCAGTCTTTACCCATTTCTGAATTAAATGTCACCCAATTGGCGAATGAAGGCAGAAGTTTGGCCATAAAAGTCGACATACTATTACTACCCGCTCATCTAACAACGCATATATGGCGTTTTCCTAGTATAATTCTAAGGAAGCATGCCTGGGTCCCTTTCCATTGGAATGATCTCAGAATGAAGTACAGTTTTCTCAATCATTGTACAGACTGAACCTACTATCACATTATCCCGACTATCCCGACTATCCCGACTATCCTGTCTATCCCGACTATCTCACGTAGACAGATACCCTATCTCTGCCTGGTTCCTGTACCAACCTCGTTTCCTCCTCTCATTTCCTGTACAACTTCGCGCCAATAAGACTGCTGTTGATTAGACATCGGTTCGATAGACCGACACAAACACACTCACACTCCCCCCCCCCACACACACTCACACACACATATATATATATATATATATATATATATATATATATATATATATATATATATATATATATATATATATATATTGTTTAAAGATTTTCATAACTCATGTCATGAACAATTATTAGTATTCAATGGCTGAATTGAATGTCGTGTGAGTAAGTTTAATATGTATTTAATTGCCCGACGTTTCAACTACATTATAGTGGCCATTTTTAAGAGTCGAATGAAAATATATATCAATAAAAGAACAGATATTTCTGTTAAGGAACACAAATCCTCAGTGAAATTATTTTAAATGTTCAATAATAAAAAATAATTATTATAGATTCGAAATAATTTCACTGAGAATTTGTGTTTCTTATCAAAAATCCGTTCTTTTGTCAATATATTTTTTCATTTGGCACTTGAAAATGACCACTATATAATAGTTGAAACGTCGAGCAATTATACACATATTATACGTACTCACACGACTCTCAATTAACCATGGTAAAATACTGATGATTGTTCATGATTTAAGTCGTGAAAAATTCAACAATATATCAAAAAAATAAAAAAATAATAATATATTTATATATATATATTTGAACATTATTTGGAATTCAACACGTATTAACAGAAACACGAAGACAAAATCAAAATATACATTTTTTTAAATTATCTTCCCTGAATAGGACAGGTAGGGACTGGAATGGGCTCAGTAGAAGTGTTTTTGAAGGGGATGCAATTTGGTTAAAGTTATTCTGTCAGAGGGTTAGGTAGATGCTGGGATAGGGGTAGTTAGGGAACTTGCCACCGCGCATTTATGTGCAATTGCAAGAGTCAAATAATAATAATAATAATAATAATAATAATAATAATAATAATAAAGATCAGCTTGAAGTTTTCAGCGATTTGTTGCTTCCTTCTTCAGAGTGTTAATGTGATATATAATGTAATATTACCGAGCCTCGGTAAACCTAACCTACCTCAAAATGATCTGAACTAATTCAATCTAAACTAAAACCAATCTCAAACCTATTCCAGTCCAACAAATAGCCACTTTGACTGATTGAATAGAAAAAAACATTATTGCAACAACCAATTATTCTCTCAAGACTACCAACGTGAATTGAATAGCGTTTAGTGAAGTTGCCAGCCGTGGAAACAACCATATTGTCAGCGTCATAGAGAGAGAGAGAGAGAGAGAGAGAGAGAGAGAGAGAGAGAGAGGGAGAGAGAGAGAGAGAGAGAGGAGACGAACGCAAATCGACGCTCGTCGAAAACAATTGGGCATTCAACGAACGAATTGTGACGTATTATTCTATGAAAACAACGGGTTATCTTGGGAACAAAAGATAGAGAGAGAGAGAGATGGAGAGAGAGAGAGAAAGAGAGAGAGATAAGAGAAGAGAGAAAGAGATAAGAGAGAGAGAGAGAGAGAGAGAAAGAGATAAGAGAGAGAGAGAGAGAGAGAGATAGAGCGATAGAAGAGAAGCATAATAAGAGATAGGGTGTCTTTCTCTCTATTCTTCCTCTTTCTCTCTCTCTTTCTCTCTATCTCTCTCTGTCTGTCTTCCTCTCTCTCTTTCTTCCTCTGTTTATATATATATATATATATATATATATATATATATATATATATATATATATATATATATATATATATATATATATATATATATATATATATATATACATACGAATATTATGAATAATCTTTCTACTCTCTGTCTCTCTCTTTCTCTCTCTCTCTCTCTCTCCCTCTCTCTCTCTCTCTCTCCCCCTCCCTCTCTCTCTCTGTCTCTATCCCTCTCTCTCTCTCTCTCTCTCTTCCTTCCCCCCTCTCTCTCTCTCACTCCCTCTCTCTCTCTCTCCCTCTCTCCCTTTCTCTCTCTATCTCCCTCTCCCTCTCTCTCTCTCTCCCTCTCTCTCTCTCTCTCTCTCTTTCTCTCTATCTCTATCTCTCTCACTGACAAACGCTTCTGTCACCTTGCTGCTAGCCCGATATAAATAATACATGAAACAGTGTGTGTTTTGTTTACGTACACGACGGTTCAGTCGAGGTAATCTGTGTATCACTGTGTTGGTCGGTAAACGCTTTTAGCTCCCCATCTTCCACCCCCTCCCCCCTCCCCCCTCCTCCCCCACCCCCGCCACTCTGTTCTTTCGTCACCCAACCAAGGCAGTTACATGTGTTACGATTTGTAGTCGCGTCAATGTATGTTTTTTCATTTTATTTTCGTTTTACGAAGGATTTTGGTGTGATATATAACGATCAGGATGGATGTTGTCTTTTAGTTGGCATCTTTTATTGAATACTCTCATACATATTACATATTATTATATATTATTATATATCAGTTCTTATATATTATTACTATATGAAATCGCTACATGATATGCTTACTAAGAAGAGTGATATATTAATATGAAATGGAGGTGTAGTTCATATAAAAACACCTTTAAAAGTCCACGGGAGTTGATTTATCGAAATATCAGTTTCTTGGTGATAACTTTTGTACGGTATGAGATAAATCTATATCATGACTCAGAAGAAGGGCCGGGTCCTGGAGGACAATTAAATAAATTAAAATTGCTGAAATTGAGGTGATGATTTCCTGCAGTTTTCCCTAAAATTAGGGAGATAATTCGTCATTTCATCTAAATCTAGTTTCAGGACTTTGATAACTTTTCAATAAACAAACACAAATTCCGGAGCACATATTTGAATGTTGCGGCTCCCAACGGCTCACAGCTACGATACAATTTCCTCCCCCCCCCCCCAACCCAATAAACTGACCCCGATACTTCCTCCCCCTCCCCCCCCCCTCCACCCCTCCAGGCAAGTACAGCGATTTGTAGTCTCCGTGGTATATAACCTTCTGAACTAGAAGAGCACTCGTGTAACTATTGTACTTAGCTTCCTAAGAGGGATTGAATGTTTAATGAGAATTATAACTAAGTGTTTTGTTTTATAATTGATGAAGTTGAAGATGGCTCTAAGCCGTCCTCCGTGGCTTAGTCAACTAAAGCAAGGTTATCGTGATGATTTGATCACGTGACGTCCATTAAGGGGATGTTAACAGCCAGCTACCTACTATGTTGAATATGCACATTTTTCGGTATTTGTTTTTCACAAACCATGAAAGTATATGAATATATATATATATATATATATATATATATATATATATATATATATATATATATATATATACATATATGTATATATATATATATATATATATATATATATATATATATATATATATATATATATATATATATATATATATATCAACATATATATATATATATATATATATATATATATATATATATATATATATATATATATATATATATATATATATATATATATATATATATATATATATATATATGGTCTGACCAAGTAGCAAAAATACTTTTAATTATGCTTCGAACTGTACACTCATACTGGAAAGTAAATGGAAAACCAATACATTAATTGCCATTTTCCCCATTTTGCCATTTTTCTGCCATTTTTTGATGGATACATCAATCCATTTTTTAAAGAATGTCTAAAAAATACCACTTTTTCAGGTATATACAACAATTTTTACTTCGATTTTATTTGACATAGTAACAAAAATATTTGTATACACGTATGGCATACTCATATATACATGTGGTGAAAATTTGCAGTGTTTGTCTTCAATAGCTTAAGAGATTCAGGTATCGGCGTTAGAAAAAAATACATTTTGAAATAACTACATTTGGCAATAAGCACAAAAGTTAATAATTGTACTGAAATATGAGAAGTGAGGTTATACAAAGCGCTGATTGGAACAAATAATATAATTACAATCACTCCAAATAATTCGGTAATTCTTGCGGCATTCTATTGATAAAACATTACACTATGAATCTGAAAAATAAATATTAAATATAATAAAAATAGAAGCTGTCAATGTCCCCTTAAAACATCGGTCGATGAAAAATTTCGACCAATTGAATGTCAAAAGGAATATTGGTGGGAAAGAACAGATTTCCTTCTTCAAGTAGAGACAACTTCAATATTTAATGGCCGGGACCTTTGAGGAAGTCGTGTAAGATTGCCACCATTCATTAAGAGTCCACAGGAGTCGATTTGGTGAAATATCAGTTTCTTGGTGATAACTTTTGAACGATATGAGATATCAGAATTCTATTGCACGAGAAACACAGATAATTATGATAGATTCAAGATGATATAATTCATAACTACTCAAGTCATGTCGGATACAGCTAATTTTTTTTTTATCTGTATACGCTTGACAGTTATGCGACATGACTTGAATAGTTATAACTTATATCACCTTGAAGCTATTATAATTATCTGTTTTTATGGGCGTATTAGAATTTCGATATCTCATACCGTTCAAAAGTTATCACCAATAAACTGATATTTTCCTGAATCGAATACCGGCATATTGCAAATCTACAAATACCGGCGCCTCCACTCATGCTAAAAGTATATCCATGGAAGTAATTATTCAATGACTATAGTTTGCTCAACGTCCCCACCAACAACCAGGTTATACGGGGGTACGAATAAGCAGTTTATGATGAAAATATGAAGCGATGATAAGAGAAAGGACTTTTATAAAAACCCATGTCTTGTGCGGGACTCGAACCCACGCCTAACGGTGACTTTAGTTTCTGAAGCGGTGCCTCAGTTGACTGAGCTACAGAGAGATTAAAAATTACTTGGTTGACGTAGGAAACCGTAACAGGATTCTATTCAAATGATTGAGACCATATTTTCAAAAAATGTGTTCAAATAAATATGAGTATAATTGTAGAAAGGAGGGCTGAAGAGCGTATACTAGAGTACAGATATACCACCAAGAGTGAATGTGGGCTTGGCGTGTAATAATGCCGTGAGAGCTATCATTTCGGATTATTGATCAGGGTTATTTGGGTCAGGTTTTGATCGTTTCCTCGAATATACGTACAACCACTCCATTCACTTTCACATCCTCTTTATAAGTGACCACGTCAAGCCCACCTTCACTCTTGGTAGTATCTTTATTCCAGTATACGCTCTTCAGGCACCCTGTATTCTCGTGCATTAACGGTTTGATGTGTTTTATAACTAGGAAAACGCTATATACGCGTTGTTAGACGAGCGGAAAGTAATAGTATGTCGACTTCATTGCCAAACTTTTGCCTACATTCGCCAATTGGGTAACATTTCAGTTATAAATGGGTAAAAACTGCTTCGAGTGGTACCAATTTAGCACATTTCATGTTTTTTCTTCAAAATGGCTGACCCGATCAAGCTGAGAATTTCCAGAAATGTGTATCAAGATGTTATTTAACTTCACACAAAATTTCAATTTTTTGGAAAATGTTTTAATTTTTGTTCTGACGTGTTATTCTAATGGGTATTTTTGAAATTTCTTAAAATTCATAAAAAATAAAGTTGATATCCGATAATGCCACAAAACTATACAGATCTAAGTTAGATGAGGAACCATGATGAAAAAAAGTTTGAAATTGATAGCTGTAGCCGTTTGACCTGTGGAGAACCGACAAAAAACATAAAAACGAACACCAATTTTTTTCAGTATGTCAAATTGAATCCTCGCTAAAGCTCGTCTAACCAGTTTTTCCAATATATAATCTGAACTATCAACTTTTTTTCCATTTTAAATTTTCAATATCGTATACTATATTTCAATATTGATACATCGATAAATGACAAAAAATCGATACACTTTTGTGGGTGAGTTCCCCTTAAACATATGTGTTAACCGGAACTCGAACTCACAACCGACACCACTCGACTAACAAAGCAGAGCCTCAACTCACTGAGCCAGAAGGGCATAAAAAAAACATAAATTTCCAGCGATTCACAAATTATTCACATAAAAATTCGAATAAAAAGAAATTGTCACATCTTGGACCAACGGGCACAACAGTTAACTGGAGCGTACATTTGTATCAAGATGAAGGCTCGAAACATCCGTGCGATAGTGTTGTTGAATAGGAGGGACGGTCGATCGCAACCTTCATCTCTTATAGATACAAGTATACAGTTGTTTCGACGATAAATGAAGGTTCGAAACACCTGCGCGTCATTGGTGTAGGATAAAGAAGACGGTCGATCAGAACCTTCATCTCTCTTGAAAACACGTTACACAAGAGATGAAGGCTTGAACCAACCGTTCGCTAGTGTTGTGGGATAGGGGGGACGGTCAATCGGAACCTTCATATCAAATGGATACAAGTATACAGTTGTTTCGACTTTAAATGAAGGTTCGAAACACCTGCGCGTCATTGGTGTAGGATAAAGAAGACGTTCGATCGGAACCTTCATCTCTCATGGATACAAGTATACAGTTGTTTCGACTATAAATAAAGGTTCGAAACACCTGCGCGTCATTGATGTAGGATAAAGAAGACGGTCGATCGAAACTTCAATCTCTCGTTGAGGTACTCTCCCTTCTAACATGCTAATATACACCCTAAAAGCACATTAATATTATTCCCCGCATTCAAATAGGATGTTTTATTCTTGTGAAATAAATATATTTTCGCTGACAGAGTGTGAAAATGCAATACGTAAGAAATAGTGCATACGTTGCCCATCTCTTATATGAACTCCACGCACACACATGCGAGCACACATGGTGACGTAATAAACGGCGATAATCGATGACAAAAAATTGGAGTTTTAAGATTTATTACTGAGACCAGTGGCTGAGTCGTTGACTGGCCTTCACTGGATTATTTCTATATATTTGATGAATAAAAACAGTTTAAAATTGAATTTTTTGCAATTTTTTGCATACAAAATCTTGATAATGTGTATCATTCATGTGTACACATTCATAGAAAATTTTATTCTATTTGGAAAGTTTTTATTTTCAATATTTTTTTTTTGCTCAGCCTAATCTTATGGGGTTTTTAGAAATTTTGAGATGATATTTCTCAAAATTAATTCAACCGATTCGTTCCAAAAACTATATTAAGTTCCAAATTGGATAAGTTTGCGTGTACAAAAAAAGTTTCATGTCGATCAGTCAAACCATGCGACCTATGCAGGTGCTTACAAAAAACAAAAAAAAAACAGACAAAGCTCTATAAGAGTGGGATGGAATCTTTGCTATCGCTCATCTAATAATTTAATTCAAATTGATAGCTATACTATATTATATAACAGTGACCAATATGGCCGTTGGTAAATAGCTACTTTGGTGGCATCGGGCCTGAGTCAAACCACAATATAGTGATACCAACCTATTTTATCATAATATATAAAGAAGGTGATCCAACTCCCATACTGATAACATGGAAGGCATTTGTGGTTTCTTGCGGTCAGTTCAGAGCCAAAGTTCCCGATTGCCTGTCACAATTTAACGGGCTCCTTTGTGAACTAGATGTAGATAAGAGTGGCTACGGTACCGGTGGCATTGTTGGCTTTACCAGATCTATAATTTTCGTAAAAAACAAATGCATCTGCGTATATAATAATTCTATAACTGAGCCGTGTATAGCACGGTTGAGTATTGTTGTTTCATATAGTTCAATATAAAAGCGATAGTTGCGCAACAGGCAATCGGGACCCTGGACTCGGGAACTGACCCCGGAAAAATTTCACTTTCCAGACCAGATTTGGGTCACCTTCTTTATATTATGATGAAATAGGTTGGTATCACTATACATCATGGTCAAACTGTTCACATAGATTCATAAAGTTATCAGTCAATATGTTACTTTTTTCTTACCTTGCGAAAATAGTAGAGAAGTTCCTTAATATCACCGACGGATCGCGCCAGCAACTCGCATTGTACTCATTAGCTTTCGACTGTCCGAAACGTGTCTGCGCATGCCCAATCCATTCCTCGCATTGAGTCATCACAATTTTCAAAGTATCCACCAACAATCGAACAGAACCTTTCACAAAATGGCGGTCCATCCTCATCGGTTGTAACTTGATCGCTAACAATCCAATCGGCAGTGATTCAGTCATATTGTCATCGTCGTTCGAAAATTGAATTTGTTGTTTTGAATTATGATTCGAAAATGGCCAATCGATTTTATTCGGTCGACTGCGTTCGAATACTCGGCGCGAATCTCGTAAATCGAACGCCTCGTTCGGTTTGTTATCATCGACCGTGGCCGGATTCAGGCGATTCATTCTCAATCCGTGTCGATTCAATGCGAATCGGTCTTGCGTGACGCTCGCTAGGTAGTTCATAGATTTCGAATCGCCGAAATCGTTTTGAATATCAGATTCAATACTAGTTTTTGCCTCGTCATTTTGTAATCTCTCTTCTGTGTCTTTATCTTGTTTCGAACCCGTATTCATATCACTTTCATCTTTATTCTTCACATCAGCTGGCGACACGGTTGAATTCGAATCGAATTTCTCCTCAACCAACTTAATCTCACCCTGTTTTGGATCCGATCCACTTTCATTCACTTTCACAAATTTCTTTGAACCTTTCTCTTCCACAATCCTATCCAAATCTAATTGACTTTCTCCTACATTCTTAATCCTCATCTTACTATTGGAATCTTCTCCATCAGAAATTTCCTCTTCTCTTGTTTTATTATCATTATTTTCATTATTATAGTTCACATTCCTAATCTCATCATTCTTTTTCACCGGCTGTTTAAAATAAAGCATTCTTTCCTTCGTTGACTCAGTCTGTCGGTGTGAGGTCTTATCCACGATCTCTGCACTTGAACGTGTTCCCTCCGTTGACTCATGTTGCCCCTCTTTTATTGTTGTTTCCGTAGCGTTTATTCCTCTCGCGTGCACCGCCTCGCTTACCGCCTCTCGTGTAATTCCGTACATCTTCGTGTCGCGTCGCGTCGGCTTAGCTGTCGAACCTTTTGTGCTCGCCGTAAT
>OZ023338.1:6306359-6346359 GCA_964007535.1 Brachyptera risi | reverse complement strand
GATAGATGAATGTTAGAACCACCCGTGCGCTAGTGATGTAAGATAGGGGGAACGTTCGATCGGTACCTTCATATTTCGTGAATACAAGTGTATACTTGAATATATTTAGGCGTTTTAATATACATATATCATATATATATATTTTTAATAACATCGAAACTTGATACTGAATCATTGTTCCCCAATTGAGGTTAAAGATGAAAGATATTAAAATATATATTTTTATTACACAATATTGATTGTGTATAAATTTATGTATTATATATTTATATATATATATATATATATATATATATATATATATATATATTTGTATCATATATTTATGTATGTATTTATAATATATTTGTGATATTTATTTTTACACAAGTTCGATAATAAACATTTCATTTTTCGTATCGGATGTTTCACATAATCTTCAACTATTGATAATTTATTTTTGAATAGAAAAAATGCTATTTCATTATGCAAATTTTGATAATTATACGTGATGATATTAAGTATGTGCACCCAACAGTTCTTTTTTTCTCTGCACAACTGAGGATCTATCTTCTCACTCTAGCTAATCATCAAGCCACGTCTTGTCTTTGTTTACCAATCAAGCAAAATATGTATCACTTGTGTTGAAGTCAATCAGCACAATTCCCTAGACACATTAACGTCACCGTGTAGATATTACACTGACTGTAAAACACTGGATATATTGCTGCTTTGTAGTCAAGTCGCTTGTATACGAGAGATGAAGGTTCCGATCGACCGTCTTTCTCATCTCACAATTATAGCGCGCGGGTGTTTCAAACCTTCATGTCTCATGTATATAATTATATACTCTTGTATCCGCATAAGATGAGGGTTTCGATCGACCGTTTTCAAACCTTCTATATATACCTATTATATATAGATATACATATTATATTACTATTTATATATATATATATATATATATATATATATATATATATATATATATATATATATGTGAATATATGTTTTGTTGAAAGCTTTCACGACTCATTATGTGATCAATTATTAGATTTTCATGGTTAATTGAAAGCCGTGTTGACGAAAATATATATTTGATTGTCCCACAAGAATAAATAAATAAATAAATATATATTTTCGTCAACACGACTTTTGATTAACCATGAAGATTGAATAATTTATCATATATATATATATATATATATATATATATATAAAAAATATATATATAATAAATATATATATTATATATATATATATATATATATATATATATATATATATTTATAAATATATATATATATTTATATATATATATATATATATATATATATATATATATATATATATATACATATATATATATATATATATATATATATATATATATATATATATATATATATATATATATATATATATATATAGGCCTATATCAGTCAAATAAATCCTAGATGGTACAAATTCACTCATACAAAAACGAAAGCAATTTTATCATTCTCAACTAAGAGCGATATCTACAAACTTTCCTCTACTTAAGTGAACCACACTTCCTTTCACGTTCCGATCGACCGTCTCTTCTATCTAACAGCACTAACGGCCGGGGGTGTCACACCTTCAACCCTCGTGACAAACGATCTCACTTTCCCGAACATCCATTTTCCGTCGTTTCCTGCCACGTCACTTTTCCTTCTAAGAAAACTACGAATTGAAACTATATTTTAATAACTACGCGAAACTACAGTGCGATAATGTTAAAAGATATTAGGGACGTTCAATCGTAACCTTCAAAACTCATTTGTAAGAAAGTTACGACTCGAAATTCTCACTCGTTAATGTAAAACTATAGAAAAGACGGTCGATCGGAACCTTCTATATTTGTATTGGATAGAAAACACTCAAGATAATTATATACAAGGCTTATAGAAAAAAAACTAATGTAGTTAGTCGATAAAATAGATGTGCTACTTTATCGTCTGAGATGATGTGAGCGTTGAGTGTGATGTGAATAATAATACTGTTTTTACCGACTGGATTTCGTAAGATATTTTCTTATTCTTCGGTGTTTTGAGTTCTGATGGATCGAAACTCCTATGGTCAGTGCTAAATAAAAGGGGGAACGGCCGATCGGGAGCAGCTTTGAGGAATTGTAATACATAGAAAAGATGAAGATGTTTCTAAGATTGGGTTTCGTAAGAGAATATGGGAGTGGATTTAGCGAAATATTAGTTTCTTGATAGAATCGTTCAAACGGTGAGATATCCAAATTTGAATAACTAGGCAAACGCGTTATGTGTTTCCGCGTTGATGGATGAGCTGGAACATATCAACTTATATCTTTGGATTGGTTATTATATATATACACTTTGAAATCCAAACCATCACATCACTGCCATCTTATTTTTCATTATTAATTTATATGATAATAAAGAAGGCTTTGTTTTAATCGCTTACAATTAAGTGGTGTCACCGGTAGCTTGAATTTAATAGGTATCTTTAATAGCTTTGAATGATTTATAAAAATTACATTATATATTTTTTTACATCAAAACGGCTGATTCGATTTGAGTGGAAGTTCGGAATAATGTGCATCATCATTGAATTAAAATTCCCTGAGAATTTGAATTCTCTCGGATGAAATATTTTTCCTGAATTATTTTCTCCGAGTTATTCTTATGGGATTTTTGAAAACTTTGAAATGAGTTCTCTCAGAAGAGGTTCAACCGATCGCGCCTCAAAACTATACAGCATCAAGTCAGATAGGGGTTAATGTGTGTGCCAAGTTTCAACTGATTTTGAAATTTCGTCTGACCTGTGGAGCTCGAAAAAAAAAACTTTTCATTTCGGGTATGGTGAAGTTGAGTCTTCGCTTCGCTCATCCAATAAACTGATTTAATTCATCATCATTTTCAATGATATTTTTGCAGGTCCCAGCTGAAAATTTCATACAATTCACACCTTCAATGTATATTTTTGTATATACTCTATTCTTAAAAGTATCTAATAAATCTTCATAACATTTTTCGCTGAAATATTTGGTAGTGGCGCGTCCCTACAGGGTCGTATGGTAAATCATGATTATAAGTCACGTGCTGCAGTGGTGTATGCACATTATTCTGTACAGCTGGGCTCCTGGGGGGCTCCATTTGGGTAATCCAGTAAATGGTTTGTAAGGTTAGTGATATGTTTTCGTATAAAACGTTGCCCTAATCGAAATCTACACATTTGGGTTTTGAAACTATTACTCCCATTTATAAAACTAACTGTGTCTTATTAATAATAATATTCATGATTTTAACTGTGCTGTTATTTATTCATAATCGAAAATAATGGTAATTTTGATGAATGCATATATGAATAAATATAACTTTGATATGAATTACATGAATATATATGAATTATATGAAAAAAAAACATCAGTTATATAAGAGTAGAGATATGGTTTATTTACGGCTGATGATTTGTCTCATTGAGAAAAGATGATTCTGGTGAATGGCTCGAACACAAAAATTTTATCAACTATTACATTCTACACAAAAAATAACTGTGGCAACTCTCTGGACCCTTACCTAATAAATTTCGTACTAGTGCTAGCTAGCTCCAAGAGGCCAAGACTTTGATTGGTAAATATCACCCATGGGAGCTACCTGTCATGGCAACATGTCTGGTCTCCGTGTACTTCCATTGTTGTTAGCACAACATCTTAGAGCTGCTCTTGAGGTGAGCTACGAAATGTGATGACTTATTCAGTTCAAGAGGCCGTGAATTGGTTTTCATCATATTTTGTCATTGTTGGTAGCTTTTATAGTGAACATTAACCAATGGGCGTCCTAGTTTCTTGGAGCTAGCTAGCATTAGCACGAGATTTATTAGGTAAGGGTCCTGGACAATAAGGACTATAAGGAACATAGCCTCCAGGATCTGTTGAATTAATGAGAAAAATACTTGGTTATGCACCTCTCACTAAATTTGCATTGTGATTATTTTTTTTTCATTCGCTGATAATGAACATTCATACATTTTCATGAACAATATATACATGATGAATCACAGCAAATAAAACAACCACTACATCCACAGTATCCCACAAAACTACAAAGTGTAGTTTATCTGTGGGTTAAACAAATTTTATATTATCGTTCATATTTATAAACAAAATTAAATATGAACATAATTAATAAAGAAATGAAGTAATTAATCAGTGATGAATATTAGGTGATGAATACAAATTAGGTAATGAATATTAACATAATTAAGAAAGAAACATGGGGAACATATTTTACTCAGGGAATTACATCCCTGAGTAAAATATAATTGGATCAAATTGACGCTATAATTTAAATTCATTTTCAAAAATTGAACGTGATAAACTTTTATTCCAGTCATAAATTTCTCATAAAAGTTATGTAATTTAAAATATTCAAATGTTATATTTTAATAATATTTATATTATAATATTTATAATATAATTTCAATAAATATTTCATGAGTTTCTTCATTACCATAATTTAATTTAATTTTGATAATATTTCATTTCTGATATTTTAATTTGTCAAGCTAGTTTGATGGAAAGCATGGTCTTCGAAAACCATCATAATGAATGGACACATATTCTACTTTTACGACGCGTCGATCGAAAATACAATCAAGTATTCATGTTCTTAAAGAATATTATCACACTCTATTCCACATTGTTCTCTTGTTCACCATCACTTATTCCAATGCAATCAGTCCACACAATACCCACACTAACAATACAGTTGACAGAGCAAGTTGCATCATCGAAATGCAGTTACAGTTGCTAGATACACAGTGGAGTGCATCCGATGCGATCAGACGGGTCATAATGATAGAATCTGCTGAATTGTCAATTCCAAAATATCGTTGGAGACTTGTATTGACCCATTGTCTGAAGTCAGGTACAGTCTTTGACGTATAAGATTCACAGTAGAACTGAAATATGATGGAAAGTATATCAAGAAAATGAATTTTTTTTCCATTTTGTATAATGACAAACTTTACATCTGCTGTTAATGGAAAGAAGTGATCATTGCCCAAGAGATTTAGTTCAAAGTGGAAGATATCAACATTCGTGTGTTTTGTTTACTCTTAATACCAATGCTGATAATGTCCGGATATATATCACAGAAACGGTTTTTACTTATAATGTGTTCCGGACTTTCGGAAACTGGAAGACTGTTATCTGCGGCGGAAAGTTATGGTCACCAACAGCGCAGTCCTGGTGTTAAAGTTCATTGGTTTTAAATAATTAAAATGGGGTGGTAAGATCGCCCTTGTGGTGCCCCTTCCAAACGATCCTATCTTTCATCCATAACCTTAATTGGGGAACAATGATTTTGTATCAAGTTTTGATGTTATTAAAAAAAAAAAAAATAAAATGATGTAAATGATGAGCGTTCAAATTTGAGATTATTTCAGTAGGTTTTGGGGGAAAATTGAACGCAAAAGCGGTATTGGCACGGTGTAGTGATACCAACCTAGTTTATCATAATATGAAGAAGGTGTACCGAATCCCATACTGATAACATGGAAGGCATTTGTGGTTTCTTGCGGTCAGTTCGGAGTCAAAGGTCCAGATTGCCTGTCACGATTTAGCGTATTTCCTTGTGAACTAGATGTAGATAAGAGTGGCTACGGTAACGGTGGCATTGTTGAACTAACGTAACGGGATAAGCAACATGGCATTTTCCTTTCGTATATCAAAGGGATGCCGCCTCACAAATTTTATGATAATTTGCTGGTATTATTGTATGTTGATCTACACAAGTAATAGATGTGATGCAATCTGTGAATCCAGCTCTTCCCAACTGCATTAAGCAATATTAGAATAAATTTCATTTGAACTGGCCAATTTAAATTTAAAATACGTCTGTGAAAGCATTTAGTCCCCTAGTCAAGAGCCCTACTGCTATATTCATCATTTGATAACTGGATAATTACTCATAATCTACTAGAAAGATCAGAAACAATGCATAGTATACAACTATGTACTATACACTGAAATGCGAGCCTAATACGTACGATTTGATTTGAAATTGCGAATCTCAGAAATGTACACGAAAGCGCTGTTTCCATCATGGTGAAAACGGCCTAATGTTAAAAGTATAGGACTTACGCCATGTTGCTTATCCCGTTACGTTATCGATAGTCATAGGTATTATTAACAGATGAAATGTAATAATCTTCATGGAAAAATAATGAAATAAATAAATAAACTACAGCTGGATTCTAACCTACAACCGTCAGGTTTCAGATTTCCATACATCGCCTCAAATGTTAACCTTTCCACCATCGACAAGAGTTTTGAACGTCGTCTGAGCGCATACTATATATATATATATAATAATGTAGGACAGAGTTGTTCTTTTATTCTGGATGCAAGTCCCTAGGGACCGTCTCTTCTATCGTCCCGTTCGTTACTGACATACATTTTACATCAGTCATCCCGCGGCCATCTTCTGGATCTCCCGGGACCAACACGGTTGTATGCATTCACATTCCTGCAGGAATATGACTCCGTATGTGCGGTCGACTAGAATAAAATTTATCTTAAAAAGGAAACTGAACTCTTGCGATGTCTTCCCGACTAGTCTTAAATCGCTTTACAATATTTCTATTGGTACTCGCAACGTATATGCACTTTTAAAAACCTGGAAAAATCCGGGATTATTCCTGTACGATTTGATCCTGTTATGAAAGGTAAAACCCGAAGAGACAGCAGAAAAGCGGTATTATTTTATACTAGGAAAACGCCATATATGCGTTGTAAGACGAGCGGATAGTAATGGTATGTCGATTTTTCTGCCAAACTTTTGCCTACATTCGCCAATTGGGTGGCATTCAAGTTATAAATGGGTGAAAACTGCTTCGAGTGGCACCAATTTAGCACATTTTATAGTTTTTCTTCGAAATGGCTCACCCGATCAAGCTGAAAGTTTTCATAAATGTGTATCATAATGTAACTCAACTTCACACAAAATTCCATTTTTTTTGAATTATTTTTCTTCCGACGTGTTATGCTAATGGTTATTTTTGAAATATCTAAAATTCATAAAAAAAAAGTTATCATCCGATAATGCCACAAAACAATACAGATCCAAGTTAAATAAGGAACCATGACGAAAAAAAAATGTTTGTAGTTGATAGCTGTAGCCGTTTGACCTGTGGAGAACCGACAAAAAAACATAAAAAAAAAACATAAAAACGAACACCAATTTTTTTCAGTATGTCAAATTGAATCCTCGCCAAAGCTCGTCTAATCATAGATAAAGTAGCTTCTAGATAGACACCACTGTATGACAGAGCCTACGCTCAAAAACTGCTCACCAACAATGAAAAGTTGGCTGATCACAGCGCTCCTAGCAGCATACACTCGCAAAAGTGCTCTAGCAGATGGCATTTTCTTGGTGATCACAGCGCTCCTAGCAGGATTACCAGGCGTAACACTACCAGGGTCTGTAGACTGTTCAACCAGGGCTCTGCCACTCTATACTAAAGGATATTTATCTACTATATATGTGTACGATGTAGTGGCACCAACCTATTTTATCACTGGGAAAACGCTATATACGCGTTGTAAGACGAGCGGAAAGTAATAGTATGTCGACTCCATTGCCAAACTTTTGCCTACATTCGCCAATTGGGTGACATTTGAGTTAGAAATGGGTAAAAACTGCTTCAATTGGTACCAATTTAGCACATATTCTGGGTTTTCTTCGAAATGGCTGACCCGATCAAGCTGAAAGTTTTAAGAAATGTGTATCAGAATGTGACTCGACTTCGCACAAAATTTCATTCTTTTTTAAAATAAAAATATATTCTTTATTTTTCCGCTGTGTTATTCTGATAAGTATTTTTGAAAATTTCTAAAATTCATAAAAAAAGTTATCATCCGATAATGATACAAAAATATACAGATCTAAGTTGGATAAGGAATCATGATGAGAAAAAATTTGAAGTTGATAGCTGTAGCCGTTTGACCTGTGGAGAACCGAAAAAAAACATGAAAAAAAACCCCATAAAAATGAACACCAATTTGTTCAGTATGTCAAATTGAATCCTTGCTAAAGCTCGTATAATAAATAACTAATCCAAAGATATAAGATTAAATAAGTAGCTATTAAGATATAGTAAGCATCCATCAACGCGGAAACACATAACGCGTTTGCATAGTGATAAAATAGGTTGGTATCACTACATCTTGCCTCTAGTTAACCCTATACTTTAAAAAAAGTGAAAGATCTTCTAAAATCTCTCATAATCCCACAACCAGCGTATACGATGTTCGTCAAGTCACGGTCTATTGTAGCTGTGTTTACTACGTCATCAAACTGGCCACTACAAAGCCACCTAGATTGCTTCCCATGATTGGATACTTCAGAGGGCTTATAAAATGACGACTTTTCTCGCTTGTCAATGTGACGTTGATCTGATATCGCCGAGCTGTATACATACGATCGATAAAACAGTGTTCTGCTTTTCTGCATTTATTACCAATGAGTCTGTGACGTTTATGTGGCCCTAGAGGTCGTACTATCCAAGCATGGTGTTGTATATGTGAAGGTCCAAATCAGCGAGCAGCCGTGTACAAGATCGCGTACTTCCGGTTTCCTCCAAACGGCGGCCATGTTCGTGTTTCAACTGCCAGTTGGAGCTAATCCCACGTTGGTAATTCAGCAAGGCCTTCTTTATTATTCCATATTAGGTAATTAGACGAGCTTTAGCGAGGATTCAATTTGACATACTGAAAAAAATTGGTGTTCGTTTTTATGTTTTTTTTTTTTTTTTTTTTTTTTTTTTTTTTTTTTTTTTTATGTTTTTTTGTCGGTTCTCCACAGGTCAAACGGCTACAGCTATCAACTTCAAACTTTTTTTCGTCATGGTTCCTCATCTAACTTAGATCTGTATAGTTTTGTGGCATTATCGGGTGGTAACTTTTTTTTTATGAATTTTAGAAATTTCAAAAATCCCCATTAGAATAACCCGGAGGAAAATACTTAAAAAATCAAAATTTTTCAAGACCTCTCAAATTTTCGCCGAATATGAAGGAAACTATTAAGCACATTTTGAGAGATTTTTCGCATCAATCGGATGAGAAATAACGAAGAAAACGCATTTATAAAGCATTTTCCCATCAATTTAGGCTATTACGGGAACCAATTAAATCTATAGCAACAAGTGTCACAAATTAATTCAAAACGATTAAAATGAATGAAGAGGAAGGCCGTGACATAACTGATTCTCGTAAGGTTTTTGAACGTTTGGAGTGATCCAAGGTCTGTAGATGTAGATTGGGTTGACAAATTATTTTTCATTCTAGATTTCTATACCCCCAAGCTCGTCTAACAACGCGCATCCCGCGTTTTCCTAGTGATATATACAAGGCCTTGACCCTTATACTCGAGATTTATAAAATGTGGAATCAGTAAAATTTGGGTGAGATTCTACTTATTCCACTGAAAAGGACTGATTAGTATTCATGAAATTATTATTTCCAATTTCATGTCATTCCACAATTCACTTAAAAATCTCACCACCCAATTGATTAGGGAAATGTCAAAATGAGTTGTGAAATATTGTACCTATAGCACTCGCGATGGATTTGCATAACAGTCATCACTAAGATAAAAGACTATATATATATATATATATATATATATATATATATATATATATATATATATATATATATTTATATATATATATAAATATATATATATATTTATATATATATATATATATATTATATATATATATATATATATATATATATTATATATATATATATATATATATATATATATATATATATATATATATATATATATATATATATATTTATATAGTTAATATTATAATCTTATAATTCAGACCGAAATGTTGTTGTCATTTCAATTTCCAGCCATGAATTATCATCTAGAGAACTTAAAATGTATATTCATTTGTGAGGAAATTTAAGAAATCCAGAAGAGATGAAGGTACCGATCGACCGTCCCCCCTATCCTCCACCCCTAACACACGGGTGTCTCGCTCATTCTTATCTAGTGGACGCAAATAGGCATAAATATATATATATATATATATATATATATATATATATATATATATATATATATATATATCTATATCTATCTATCTACATATATATATATATATATATATATATATATATATATATATATATATATACATATATATATATATATATATATATATATATATATATATATATATATATATATATATGTATGTATATATATATATTTATATATATATATATATATATATATATATATATATATATATATATATATGTATGTATATATATATATATATAAATATATATATATATATATATATATATATATATATATATATATATATATATATATATATATATATATATATACATATATATATATATATATATATATATATATATATATATATATATATATATATATATATATATATGTATATATATATATATATATATAAATATTTATATACATATATATATATATACATATATATATATATATATATATATATATATATATATATATATATATATATATATATATATATATATATATATATATATATATATATAATCATAAAAACCATTGACAACCACTCAGGATGTTTTTAAAAGATGAATTATTCATGATCTCTAATAATGTTCTGCACTTAAAACTTTCTCGAGATGTTTGACTCGTTAAAGACCGTGTTTAATGGATCTTTATAACCACCGTGACGTCATGAGATCATTGCGTCATAGGACGAGGTTTAGGCCACGTGATCCTTTTTTATTCGTTTCAACAACATAGAAACTTGATATAAAATCTTTGTTCTCGTTTATCTGGTGACTTTGGTACAGACCGGCCGCCGGAGTCTTGACAAATGTAAACCCTTTCAATTGTTTTTATTGTGTTTTGACCATCTTAAGCTGGCCTTACATGAACATTTTTGATGTGATATTTCAGATTTTTGATGTCGAACCTTTCTGACGGTGTGTCGCCATTGAACAAAAGTGCTGCTGCCAGGTAGCAATTCAAGCAAGCTTTCCAAAGAGATGGGCGTGTCTATGCCAGATAAAGATGTAGATGCCAGCAAACTCGATTCTAAAATTGTATTAAAAAAAAGACTACGCAGTTATCTGATTGGAAAATGCTTTTACAGATTAGATGAGTTTTGTCAAAGTGTGATCATATTAAAAATTTTATATTGAATATTTTGAATTTTTGTTACATAACTTTTTTTATGACTTTCCACTATATTATGTAATGATCCAAAAGGAAATAAAACCATTATTATATATATATATATATATATATATATATATATATATATATATATATATATATATATATATGTATATATGTATATATATATATATATATATATATATATATATATATATATATATATATATATATATATATATATATATATATATATATATATATATATATATATATATAGTGTCCAGCGCTTTTCGTGACATAACTCGAGTACGTTGACTGTTTGTTGTAATTTTGTTGACATCGCTGGTGTCTTCTCAGTGATAATCATAACTGTATAAAAACAAAATCTCATCAAAGAAGTCGTATGCACACGCGTGGGCAAATTGATCAATTATGGAATTATTCCAAAACAACTCATGCTAAAATCGTCCAGCTGTTCTGGGGGAAGCAGTACGACGGCGACCTCAAGCGGATTTTACCTGAACCCAAGCTACATCCGGTCATTCCGCATACGATTTGCTGCGGTGCAAGCCAAAAATTGACTAGAGCTGAACTTCTGCGATAAAACCACGCACCATTACGCAGTCTTCGCTGATTGGTCAATAATTCAAAATGTCCGATATCGCTCCCGCATGCGGTTGCTATGTCGTATCGAAAATGTTCATGTAAGGCCAGCTCTAGAAACATATTTCAACCCGAGGTGTAAACAATTAGTGAATTGACGACTCGCAGTCTTCGCCCCTTTGACGTCACAAATCATACCGTCTAATCAACAGGGCTGTTAGAACTGTAGTAAAATTCAAATATCCAATCGGGGTATCTTCAAATGACCACAAATGATATAGATCCAACTGGCCTACTGGTGAAGCCACGCCTATTTCGAGTCGTCAATTTATCTAACATATATTTAGTAAATTTTGAATCGTTTGGATGGGGCACCACAAGGTGATCTAATCATCTCATTTTTATAATTTCAAATGTAAAACAGTGAACTTTGACACCAGCACTACGCTATCTGTGGTGACCATGCTTTTTCGTCACAGATAAAAGCCCTCAGTTTCAAAAAGTCCAAAAAATATTATAAATACAAACCGTATTTAGAGCTATAGAGCCAAATTTCCCGATTGCCTGTCACGATTTAGCGTATTCTCTTGTGAACTAGATATAGATAACAGTGACTACGGTACCGGTGGCATTGGTGAACTAACAAATTCTATCATTTTCATGTACAACAAATGCAACTGATAATATGATAATTCCACAAAGCAGTGTATATAACATTGTTGTTTTATATAGTTCGATATAAAAGCGATAGTTCCGCTACAGGCAATCAGGACCCTGGGCCAGGATTCACAAAGAGTCCTTTTTTAACGTCTTAAGTTAGGACCATTTTACTGAGTTAGGACCAATATTGGTTTCAATTTGGGACTTTTTTACTGAGTTAGGACCAATATTGGTTTCAATTTGGGACTATTTTACTGACTTAGGACCAATATTGGTTTCAATTTGGGACTATTTCACTGACTTAGGACCAATATTGGTTTCAATTTGGGACTATTTCACTGACTTACGACCAATATTGGTTTCAATTTGGGACTATTTTACTGACTTAGGACCAATATTGGTTTCAATTTGGGACTATTTTACTGACTTGGGACAAATATTGGTTTCAATTTGGGACTATTTCACTGACTTAGGACCAATATTGGTTTCAAGTTGGGACTATTTCACCAAGTCAGGACCAATATTGGTTTCAATTTGGGACTATTTCACTGACTTGGGACCAATATTGGTTTCAAGTTGGGACTATTTCACTAAATCAGAACCAATATTGGTCCTAACTCAGTAAAATGGTCCCAACTTGGGACGTCCCAAGGATATGACTCTTTGTGAATCTGGGCCCAAGACGCAGATTATGACCCCGGAAATATTTCACTCTGAAGAAGCGAGTCGATACACCTTCTTTATATTATGATAAAATATGTTGGTATCATTAAATCGTGGCTATTGTATAATCAATCTAGATCACTTATTTGTTATACTTGAAAGAAACTCATTTGAAATGTAAACAACTTCCTCATTCTAACAAAAAAAAAACCCGTGATCTATCGATGTCATCATTGGTGTAATTTATCGTGTTTCGTCGTATGTTTTCCGGCCGACTAATAACGTATCGACGTCAGGCGTCTATCTGGCGCCTCCACGGCGTCGTTTCTTAACCCGGCGTCGCGGGGAAATCGAATCAGTTGTGCCTCGGCGGATTGGCCCGGTACTTTGCACACGCTACAGATCTGGCGGTATATATCGGCCTCTTGCAGGTGAAGAATAATAATAGATGAAGAATAATGAATAATAATAGATAAATAATAAGATGAATAATCAGATGAATAATAATAGTTAATAATAGTTGAATACATATATAAATAATATAAATAATAGTTAAGAGTCCATGGGAGTCGATTTAGCGAAATATCAGTTTCTTGGTGATAACTTTTGAACGGTATGAGATATCAAAATTATAATACGCGAGAAACACGGATAATTATAATAGCTTCAAGATGATATAAGTTATGTCTATTTGAGTCACGTTGCATAACTGTCAAGTGTATACACAGCTAAAAAACACATGTTTTAGCTGTACACACTTGACAGTTATATGCGATATGTCTCGAATAGTTATGACTTATTTAATTTTGAAGTTATTGAAATCATCTGTATTTCTCGCGTATTAGAATTTTGATATCTCATACCGTTCAAAAGTTATCACCAATAAATTGATCTTTCGATAAATCGACCACCGTGGACTCTTAATCCAGCATATTAAATGTGCCATGAATTAAAAACTGTGTGCTGATTTTTCTCTCTCAGGACCCCTATTCCTGAGATAAATGAGATGTGAGAAAAATAAAAGTGAGTGAGAAAACGATTATCTCACTTAAAATGGCCGATTTGTAATGGTAAATCGGCCATTTTCAGTGAGATAATCGTTTTCTCACTCACTTTTATTTTTCTCACATCTCATTCATCTCAGGAATAGGGGTCCAGGTATCATTGATCGTTGTGGCTGGTAAGCTGTATTTTATCAAACTTTTTACAGATAAATCAAAAGTTACCTCAAACCTGAGGTAACTTTGATCTGACAGTTTTCAATTAATAACTGTCAAGCTGAAAATTGAATGTTGTTGTTATTATGAGAGCTAGATCATCAGAAACAGTGCGTAGGAGAATTCAGTGATATTTTGAATAATGAGAAAAAAATGACTGAGTTTAACTTTATTTCATCTCAAAATAGATGAAAGTTACCCCATTCTACTGGTTTAGTATTGTTGTTGTTTAGACTAGTTTATGTTTTGATATTTCCCATATTTGTATTATGTGCAGATCTTTGAAACAATGGAGAAATGAAATGAATGAATAGATATATGAAAAATAATAAAAAGTACATAAACATTGTTATCAAATAACACATTTGAATATTCCTTGGATAAAACACTGGAAAAAAATTCTGGATCTCGACCAGCTGGTTGATGAGCGTAGCGAAGTCTCTATCTCACTCTTATAGGGCTTTGTCGGTGTTTTTTTTTTTTTGTAAGCACTCCACAGGTCGCAAGGGTTGACTGATCAACATGAAACTTTTTTTTGTACACGCAAACTCATCCAACTTAGAACTGTATGGTTTTTGGAATGAATCAGTCGGATCGATTTTGAGAAAAATCATCTCAAAGTTTCTAAAAACCCCATAAGATTTGGCTGGGCGGAAAATGTTGAAAAATAAAATCTCTCCAAATGGGATGAAATTTTCTCTAAATGTGTATACATAAATTTTAAACATTTTCACGATTTTGTATGCAATTCCAATCAGCCGTTTTGAAGAAATAAAATAAAATAACTTATAATATTCATCAAAAATATCATAAAAATTGTGACAGAATTAAGTTGTCGAGATTCACTGCTTTCTAGATTCAAGAGTTGACCAACAATTAAGTATTTTTTATATACATCAAGGTGTGTAGAATACCAGAATCAATGAAGTGGCAAGTGTAGAACTACTTTAACGACTTTTATAGCTTATTCAGATATCAAGGTGTGTAGAATACCAGAGTCGATAAAGTAGCAAGGGTAGAACTACCTCAGCAACTTTTATACCTTATTCAGATATCTCGCTCATTTTACAACGCATATTTCGCGTTTGACTAGTTTATCCAATATAAGCTAGCGTCTCATCCAGCCGTTCAAGTGATTCCAAAGAGTTGGAAAATGAACCGACACGAACTCGTTTTATTCACCTCTTTGCATTGAATAAATGTTGACTCGACTCTTTAAGACACTCAAGAAGTCGAGAAGTAAACATTCTTTAATGACGTCATGAAAGATGCATTAGTAATGACATCATTCACTCAAACAGTCTCATTACGATAATGAATTGTTCGATTCTTTCATTTAGATTAAGAGTCCACGGGAGTCGATTCAGCAAAATATCAGTTTTTTTGTGATAACTTTTGAACGGTATGAGATATCAAAATCCTAATACGCGAGAAACATAGATGATTATAATAGCTTCAAGATGTTAAGTTATAACTATTCAAGTCATGTCGCATAACAGCTGTGAAGTGTATACAGCTAAGATTTTTTTTTTGCGGTATACGCTTGACAGTTATTTATTTATTTATTATTGTTTTTATACAGTGTTATACACTGTACACAGGTAGTGAGAATAGAGCAGGAGCCCCGTAACAACATGTGCCTCACTACCTGTATAATAATATAAATTATAAATCATAAATCAGATCAGTAGAAAAAAAATGAAAAATTAATGATAGCAAACGAATCGAAAATTAAGATAACCAAATATGAAATACAAACGCCTAATATAAGGCCTAATTTAACATGTGTGATAAACATAATGATAACATGTGTGATTGAACGCATAGTTATGCGACATGACTTGAATAGTTATAACTTATATCATATTGAAGCTATCATAATTATCTGTGATTCTCGGGCATTAGAACTTTGATATCTCATACCGTTCAAAAGTTATCACCAAAAAACTGATATTTCTCTAAATCGACTCCCGTGAACTCTTAAATGACGGGGATAATTCAACACGGTTTGTTTGAAATCATAATTAGATGAGCGATAGCGAAGATTCCATTCCACTCTTATAGAGCTTTGTCTTTTTTTTAAAAGCACTGCAAAGGTCGCACGTTTCAACTGATCGACATGAAACTTTTTTTGTACAAGTAGAATTATTCAACTCAGAATTGTGTAGCTTTTGGGTTACTTCGGTTGGACCATTTGTGAGAAAAATCATCTCAAAATTTCTAAAAACACTATAAGATTTGGCTGTGCGAAAAATTTTGAAAAATAAAATCTTTTGAAGAAAAAAAATTACCTGGATATGAACACAATAATAATACACATTATTACAATTTTGTATGCAATTCGGATCAGCTGCTTTGTAGAAAATAATTTAATAGATGTTTTTATTCAACAAATAGATAGAAATAATAGCAGAACCATTGCTGTGAGTCATTTCTTTCTAGATTCGATACTCACCGAATTTTTTATGGGAGTAAAAGTGTGTAAAGTTTTCAGTTATATCAAAGTCGATAAAGTAGCACAGATAAAACTACTTTAATGACTCTGATTATGGTTATTACACCTCATTCAGATATCTCGCTCATCTTACAACGCATATGTTGCGTTTGCCTAGTTATTATACATGGATCGTTTCTACCGGCACAGTAGCTGAGTGGTTAGCGCACTTGCTCCATGTGACCCGGGAGGTGAAGGGACATATCGGACCCGGTTCGATCCCCGCCACCGTCCATCTTTACAGGGTTTTTTCGTGGTTTCCCTCTGTAGTCTAGGCTAATGCCGGGATGGTTCCCACAATATAGGCCACGACCGCTTCCTTCCCACTATCCTTCCCATTACCCATAAAAACCTTCATCTCATCATCTCACCATCTCATTAATCATTCATCCGACGCCAATAGATCTGTCATCATTACAGTGCGTCGTTAAAACCAATATATATATGGATCGTTTCTGATGATAAGCCACAGGCATGGGTTTCTATAAACGTCCTTTCACCTATCATCACTTCATCGCTCCATTATCACCCGCTCATTCGTACCCCCATATGATCTAGCTGTTAGTGGGGTTGTGAAGCAGCATTAGAATGGAAATAAATAATCTGATAATCATTCCAAAAAGTATTTTGAAGAATGGTCTCAACCAGTTTTCAAACAGAATGAACATTTTTCTAATTTTGTAGAAAAATGCTCTAAATAGATAATTCTACTTTAATTTTGAAAAAGATTTCTTTGTTGATAAATATAAACGCCACCTACGATCTCTCTATAAAATCAATCCAACAAAATATAAATTATATTTTCCTTGTACTGAGACACGTGGCCGAGTGGTTGATACATTGAACCGTCATTCAGGAGACTGTAGCTCTATTCTCGCCATGGTCTACCATCCTGACGGGGTTTTATCGTGGTTTTCCTCTGTCGTTATCAGGTCAATCAATACTGGGAAAAAACAATATATACAGACTTTAATATTCTTTTTATCTTCCACAGTTAATTGTCTTCCTTGGGGACACTGTGGATTCTATTTGACTGTTCAGTGTATTTATTAATCATGTAAAAAATTTATATTTTAATAAAAAAAATAAAAAATGAAACGACTCCTTTCCACTATCCAAAAAACACCTATAAAATAACCTTTCAACTCATCATCCCATCATCTCATATATCATTCACCAACACCAATAGATCGTCGTCATCAGTAGAGTGCATTGTTATAAACACAATATAAATAAAAAATAATTAAAAATACTCGTCAGACATTAAAGGAGCAGTGAATCATAATGACGTCACTCCATGCACCTCATGTAACATGATCTTCATCTCATTTGTACAGCGCCATTACCTTTGATTAATACCACCGCCTTTAAACCTTGTCTAATCGACGCTTTACTCTCATAAAACTTCTACGTCAATTAACTTGACTCCACTCTTTAGTACACGCCTTTAAGAGATTAACACACAGTTTGGGGGGGGGGGGAGGGGGAGGGGGGGGGTTGCGGTGATGAGACTGATACTGGATAGCTGATTGGATAGGGTTACACTGTACGCCTTAATGAGGGTGTAAAGTGTGAGGTTTTTATTATTGTGAGTGTGACGATCAAGGGTGGATTGCAAAGACAGAGTTCAAACACCGTCCCACCTTAGTCGCCGTCTAAAGCCCGTATTACACGGGGAATGGTTGCAATTGAATGCAATCAATTGGTTCTTCAAGGTCACTCCAAACAGCCGAATGACCTATTACACACAACCAAATGGCCGGGCTGGTTGAATGGTTCACAGCCTCCTTGAGACACGGCCTGCTTGTCACGATTTACAAAAAGTTAAGAATTGTTAAGTAATTGTGAATTCTAAGTAAGAAACTGCATTGTGGCTGCAATGCAATTTCTTACTTAGACAGCGTCTAAGGTGGGCCGGGGTTTAAACTCCGTCTTTGGAATCCACCCCAAGTCTAAAGCTGGCCTTCCATGAACGCGATTTGCGTCTCGCTTTCGCAAGGCGGTGGAATTGAGGCGAGCTCAACAATCAGAAATCGCGTAACTCTCGTCACCGATTGGTAGTTTTATCATCAAGGCGGCTTGAAAAACCGCTTAGCGAATTCGCAATCCGAATAACGCAGGTATGGAAGCCCAGTATATATCCTTCTTTTATATTGGGTTTAACGACGCACTATAGTGATAACTATAATGGCGTTGGATGAATGATTAGTGAGATAATAGGAAGATGAGATGAAGGTTTGATTGATTTTTGTTTGCTTAACGATCCCACCAACAGCTAGGTTATACGGGGGTACGAATGAGCTGGTGATTATGAAACTATGAAGTGATGATTATATTGATGGGACATTTACACAAACCCATGCCTTATGCGGGATTCGAACCCACGCCCAGCGGTGACTTCAGTTTCTGAAGCAGTGCCTCAGCTGACTGAGCTATCGAGGGTGGCAGATGAAGGTTTCTTAGGTATTGGGAAGGATAGTGGGAAGGAAGCGGTCGTGGCCTATATTGCAGGAACCATACCAACATTATTATTATTATTATTATTATTATTTAACTCTTGCAAATGCACATAAATGCGCCATAATAACATTAGCCTACACTACAGAGGGAAACCACGAAAAACCCCTGTAAAGATGGACGGTGACGGGGATCGAACCAGGTCTGATATGCCCCTTCACCTCCTGGATCATATAAAGCGAGTGCGTTAATCACTGCGCTGCATGTGCCGGTCTATATCCTTGTCACTGGTAGTTTGGATCAAAGCTAACGTACCGATGGATTATTCATTTATTTATATATAGTTTAACGACACACTGTATTGCTGGCAGATCTATTGGCGTCGGTAAATGGTGTATGAGATGATGGGTTAATGAGATGAAAGATTATTTTATTAAATTATTTTGGATAGTGGGAAGGAGTCGGTCGTGGCCTGTTGTTAAGGAACCATCCCAGTATTGACCTGAACGACTGAGGGAAACCAGGAAAAATTTAATTTCGATCAGTCAAACCGTACAACCTGAGTAGTGCTTACAAAAAAAAAAAAAACATATAAATTATTATATCATACATATCATTGCCCAAGAGACTTAGTTCAAAGTGGAAGATATCAACATTCGTGTGTTTATACTGAAAGACTTTTATCTACGGCGAAAAACTATGGTCACAGACAGCGCAGTCCTGGTGTTGAAGTTCATTAGTTTTAAATAAACAAAATGGGGTGGTAAGATCGCCCTTGTGGTGCCCCATCCAAACGATCCTATCTTTCATCCATAGCCTTAATTGGGGAACAATGATTTTGTATCAAGTTTCGATGTTATTAAAAAATCAAAAAAACATACAAAGCATCATAAAAGTCGGATGGAAGTCTTCGCATTCGCTCATCTAATAAAAGTCATTTTTGTGTTTGTATGTTGTTAGACAACCTTATCCTCTCTTGGATACAAATATATCACCTTGAAACCCCACTAATGTTTCTCATACATTTCAATTCACACGAGCTACCAAAATTAAACATAAATCAAATTTAATTCTCATTCCATCTACCATTGCTTATTTGCTAGTAGAAAGGTATTTCCGAGTAAACGTAGCAAATTGCTCAACTGTTTCAGTTGAAAATAAATCACGTATAAATCTACAAACTTAACGAGTCTTTGCACGGTGAGCCGGGTGACAGTGATGATAAACAAGTAAACAAGTAAACAAGTAAACAGGAGAATCAAGATATGAGAGAATGCCGCGGGGGATCTAATGAAATACCAGGCTGCGAGTCAAGTTCCACGCATAGCTCCAACTCCAAGTGGCTATGAAATTTGATTGGATGATGTTTAATAATGGACCTAGCGCAAGATGCATTGCTGGTTTCACCAATTTCAGTTTAAACTTGGCTTTGTAAAACTTGGTTTAATGATAAACTGGGTTAAATGACATTTAGATAAGCTCAGTTTAGGTCGAATCTAATCCCAATTTAGGCTTCATGAAACGGCTTCCTAAATGTAAACCTGGATTAAAAATTTAAACCGGGTTTAAACTCCAGTTGATAGTTGGTGAAATGAGGCCTAAGGCCCGTTTACTCTCGAGCTTTGTTAGACGAGCTTTAGCGAGGATTCAATTCGACATACTGAAAAAAAATTGGTGTTCGTTTTTATGTTTTTTTTTTCTCAATGTTTTTTGTCGGTTCCCTACAGGTCAAACGGCTACAGCTATCAGCTACAAACTTTTTTTCATTATGCTTCCTCATCTAACTTAGATCTGCATAGTTTTGTGGCATTATCGGAAGTTAATTTTTCTTATGAATTTTAGAAATTTTGAAAATACCCATTAGAATAACACGACGGAAAAAAAATAAAAATTTTCATTTTCCCAAAGAATGAAATTCTGTGTGAAGTTGAATTACATTTTGATACACATTTATGAAGATTCTCAGCTTGATTGGGTGAGCCATTTTGAAGAAAAAACATGAAATGTGCTAAATTGGTACCACTTGAAGCCGTTTTTAACCATTTATAACTTAAATGTCACCCAATTGGCGAATTTAGGCAAAAGTTTGGCGATGAAGTCGACATACTATTACTTTCCGCTCGTCTTACACCGCGTATAGAGCGTTATTATAGCCTGTTGTTAAGGAGCCATCCCAGTATCAACCTGAACGACAGAAGGCAACCACAAAAAACCTTGTCAGGATGGTCGACCATGGCAAGAATCGAACCCCAGTCTCTTGAATGACGGTTCAGTGTATTAACCACTCGGCCACACGTCTCAGTAAGGGCAGAATAGCTATATGCACACATGTTTTTTTTAATAACATCGAAACTTGATACAAAATTGTATAGTGATTCTTCAGATGTATATATATATATATATATATATATATATATATATATATATATATATATATATATATATATATATAAGTATATATATATATATATATATATAGTATATATATATATATATATATATATATATATATATATATATATATATATAAGTATATATATATATATATAAGTATATATATATATATATATATATATATATATATATATATATATATATATATACCCATATATATATATATATATATACCCATATATATATATATATATATATATATATATATATATATATATATATATATATATATATATATACTTATATATATATATATATATATATATATATATATATATATATATATATATATATATATATATATATATATATACTTATATATATATATATATATATATATATATATATATATATATATATATATATATATATATATATATATATAAATATATATATATATATATATATATATATATATATTTATATATATATATTTATATATATTTTTTTTTCATATATATACCTGTTAAAAAAAAATCAGGATTCTGGTTCATTCATTGTAATAAATATGTTTTAAGGTGTTTAAGATACCTGTTATTTCATATAGTATTGACATTTTGGTATCTCAGACCATTCGAAAGTATAATCCCCAAAAAACTGATGTTTCGTTTAATATACAGCCATACACTCTCTTGACGGTTCGAAATCCTCGATAGTTATCATTATATGATAGTAAAGACGGACGGTCGTGAATGACATATATGATTGAACTCGATGATAAAGGTGTCATGAATGTAATATAAAATATGACTTTATATAATATGCACTAGCGCAATCTGTCGGTTAGAACACGGAAATAAAAGAGATTTATTGTGAATTGTTAGTTTTTTTTCAATAGTCCTCATTTATATTTATTGGACGTGGAACATAGCAAGTATGAATATATCTGTTTTATCCGGGGTTATTATTGAACTGTGTATGACTTTTGGAATGAAATATCACATCTGCTAGTAATAATGTGTATGATCCAGCTTTGTGTCATTGACCGTAGAATATTAGTTTTCTCTAATCGCATGGAGAAGTTAATCCAAAATATGAGTGCATGGGAGCAGGGCCGTGTCAAGATATTTTGAGTCCCTAGGCTCGAAATATTTCAACGTCCCACTCCCCATCTCCCCTCCACATTTTTTATATATAATTTTTTCATAATTATAGATTTAGTCGGAACCGTCATTCGGCAGACCGGGGTTTGATTCCCGTCATGGTTGAACATCCTGACAGGGGTTTTTCGTGGTTTATCTCTGTCGTTCAGGTTGATACTGGGATGGTTCCTTAACAACAGGTCACGACCGACTCCTTCCCACCTTCCAAAACACCTGATTAAATAATCTTGAATGAATAATTAAGTACGGTATGAAGTTGAGTCTTCGCTTCGCTCTTCCAATCATCTCATCATCCCAACATCTCATTCATCATCCACGGAATCCAATAGATCGTAGCCATCAGTATAGTGCGTCGTTAAGACCCAATATAAAAAATAGATTCAGTTACTTTTCATGGATCAATTATTCCATGTCAATTATGGCAGCCATTGTATGTAAATGGAAGAGTCTCGAATAAAGATACATATATTCAAATATTTATATACACCTGAATATATGTATATATATATATATATAAATATATATATATATATATATATATATATATATATATATATATATTTACATATACATATTATATATATATATATATATATATATATATATATATATATATATATATATATATATATATATATGTATGTATATATATATATATATATATATATATATATATATATATATATATATATATATATATATATATGTATATAAATATATATATATATATATATATATATATATATACATATATATATATATATATATATATATATATATATATATATATATATATATATATATATATATAAATCTATATATATATATATATATATATATGAATCTATATACATATAAATATATATATATATATATATATATATATATATATATATATATATATAAATATATATATATATATATATATATATATATTACCATATAGAAACATGAGTTTCCAAAGCAAAACGAACAGAAATATCATTAATTTGTTGAACAAAACAATTATCCCATACCTGTCAGTCGCCCCCCCCCCCTCCCCTCCTCCCTCCTTCCTAGCTGTCTGTTTCCATCACTGAACCAACATGAATTACGGGAGGATTTGTTTAATGTTGGTTTATCGAATAACGAGTCAGTCAGTGACGAGAAACAATTCATTTCGATTAGGAGGATAGATAATGATGCGCTCCTCAACAACAGGCCACGACCGACACCTTCCCACTATTCAAAAACACATAATGGAAATACTTTTCATCTCATCTCATCATCTCTCATATATATCATTCACTATGACGCCAATAGATCGTAGTTAGATGAGCGTAGCGAAGTCTCCACCCCACTCTTATAGGGCTTTGTCTGTGTTTCTTTTTTTTTTTTGTGGGCACTGCACAGGTTGCAAGAAATTATTAATTATAAGAAACATGAACATTTTTTTACACGCAAACGTATACAACTAGAACTGTATAGTTTTTGGTATGAATCGGTCGGACCGATTTTGAGAAATATCATATCAAATTTTTTGAAAACCCCATAAGATTGGGCTGGGCAAGAAAATTTGAAGAATAAAATCTCTCCGAATGAAATTAAACTGTCTGTGAACGTGTATACATAAATGATACACATCATCACGATTTTGAGTGCAATTTGGATCAGCCGTTTTGAAGAAAATAATGAAATTAACTGTTTTTATTCATCAAATATATTATGGAAATTAAAGTGGATTCAGGTTGCCGAGATTCACTGCTTTCTAGATTTGATATTTGCCCAACAATGAAGTCTTCTTTATATGCATCAAGGTGTGTAGAATACCAGAGTCAATAAAGTGGCAAGAGTAGAACTACTTTAACGACTTTTATAGCTTATTCAGATATCAAGGTGTGCAGAATACCAGAGTCGATCAAGTAGCAAGGGTAGAACTACTTCAACGACTTTTAAACCTCATTCAGTTATCTCGCTCATCTTACAACGCTTATATTGCGTTTGCCCAGTTATCAATACAGTGTATTCAAATAAATCTGATAAATAAAAAAAATGCTTCGTCAGAATACAAGTATAAAAATATGTTATTCATCATAACATCAATCAGATTAAAATTCCTCACAATAATTAAGACATTCCTTAATTTAATGATTCGATTACCATTTCATTTCATCCCTGTCTCTGTCTACCAACCCTTCCAAAAATAAAAACCCACCGGTTTTAACTACTAATCAACGAGCCCACATTCTTATCCACGAGACTAGAATGTTCCGATCGACCGTTCCCCCATGCCACATCACAAACGCTCGGATGGTTCGTCCCTTCATCTTTTGTAAACACAATTACATACTTTTATCGACGATAGATGAAGGTTACGATCGACCGTTCTTCAATCCTACACCAATAGCGCGCGGGTGGTTCGAGCCCTCTCCCGCGGACCTAGTAGACATCTCATTGCTAGCCGAATTTACTTTAATGAACTCAGAGACAGCTCGGCGTGGGAAAGGGTGGGGAAAGGGAAGGAGGGGGAGGAGGGGAAGGGAGATGTTGGGTGAGGGGTAGGGGGAGGGGTAACAGTGTTCACTAATTACGTCACAATATAGCTTAATTAGCGAGTAATTTCTATTCAAAGCGGTCATGTGATGACGCGTTTTATTGGCGGGAAAAAGAACTTAGAAGGCTGTGGAGATGATTCCAGTAATTAGAGACATTCTTTGGAACATTGTGTTTTAGATGGTGTGACAATAATTGCTATTGTCGTCGCAAGACGTTTATATGAGGGGAAAATCAAATAATACTTAATTAGATGAGCGTTAGCGAAGACTTACATCCTACTCTTATGGATCTTTGTCTTTTTTGTTTGTTTGTTTGTTTGTTTGTACTCACTGCACAGGTCAACTTATGTACACGTAGAATTATCCAACTCGGAACTTTTTAGTTTTTGGGTTACAACGGTTGGACCATTTTTGACAAATATAATCTCAAAATTTCTAAAAACTCCATAAGATTTGGCTGAGCGGAAAATTTTGAAAATAAAATTTCAAACATGAATTGAAATTTCACATGAATGTGAAAACAATAATAATACACACTATTACAATTCTGTATGCAATTAGGATCAGCCATTTTGAAGAAAATAATATTATGAATGTTTTTTATTTAACAAATAGAACGAAATAATATGTTTGATTCAGTGCTTTCTAGTTTCAATATTCAGTATTTCAAACGAGTCAAGGTGTGTTGAGTTCTCAGTCATACCAGAGTCGATAAAGTAGCAAAGGTAGAACTACTTCAACGACTCTTATTACGCCTTATTCAGATATCTGGCTCATCTTACAACGCATATACTACGTTTGCTCAGTATCAATTAAAGAGCATAACATTATCTCAGAATTGGTGAACATTTTTACTCTAATAAACCAGTTCGTAAACATAGAAAAAAAATGTAAATTTGAATTTATCCATCGGATAAGGTCCATGCATGAACTCCCTTAACTGACACACAAGGGTGAGTATATGTATGTGTGAGTGACAGTCAACAGAAAGTGGTTATGAGTTGCTAGTGGAGGATGATTCAATTACGCGTTTACTAATGGGAAAAAGTTGTTGGTTTTATAAGATTTTAATGTGAGTTTGTTCTACAGTTCCCGCCATGGTCGACCATCCTGACAGGGGTTTTCCGTGGTTTCCCTCTGTCGTTCAGGTCAATACTGGGATGGTTCCTTAACAACAGGCCACGACCGACTCCTTCCCACCATCCAAAACACCTAATAGAATAACCTTCCATCCCATGATCTCATTTATCATCCACTGACGCCAATAGATCGTAGCCATCAGTATAGTGCGTTGTTAAAAACCCAATATAAAAAAAAATATGCACCGTATCTACAGTATAATCTAAAATATATATATTTTGGTAATAACATCGAAACTTGATACAAAATCATTATTCCCCAAATAAGGCTATGATCTAAAATATGGAGCAAATTTATGTTTCATTTTTCAGTTCATGCATGCGAGAGTTTCTTGACCTAAATACGAAAGTATATAATATCTGATTGAGTGTTGTGAACCGTCGGTTTCTATTCGGTAACCACACATTTGATTACATTTTGTTGTCACCACAAACCAAATTACAACGTTGACAAATTATTAGTACGGTAGCACAATTGACGACTCGCAGTCTCCGCCCCCTTGACGTCACAAATCATACCGTCCAATCAACAAGACTGTTAGAAATGTAGGGAAATTCAAATATCCAATCGGGGTATCTTCAAATAACCACAAATGCTATAGATCCAACTGGCCGACTGGTGAAGCCACGCCTATTTCGAGTCGTCAATTAATGTATTATTTGGTAAAAGAAGAGAGGCAACGTATATTTAGATGACGTATAAAAGTAATGGAGTGTAATCTATCTATCATCAAAACTGAACTCATATTAAATGGATTAGAAGGAGAAGAGATAGTTAACAATAATTTCAAAAGAGAGTTTTCAACCATATTATCGATGTATTCCGATGTATTGCCTGTTATTTTTAATGTTCAACCGATTGCGCCTCAAAAATATACAGTATCGAATAAGATAATGACACTTGTGTATGCCAAGTTTCAACTAATTTTGAATTTTCGTTTGACCTGTGGAGCGCGAAAAAAAAAAAAAAACAGTCACTTTTTCTCGAGTATGGCGAAATTGAACCTTCGCTTCGCTCATCCAATAATAAGTATAACAAAATATTTTCAGTAAATTCACTAACAATTTTTTTTGTACTCAACATTCATAGGAAAAAGAAAGATAAGCAATGGTGAAAAAGAAGCATCAATTGGAACTAAACAATAAATGTTATAAAGAGTTAATGAATTGATGTTATAGGCCTGATGAACCAGTGTCACAGAAAGTATTTACTATCGCTTTGAATTTGAAGAAGAAATTTTGTATACATTCCGTTCTGAAATTATTTCCATTTTGAATTTTTATTCGATCAGGTAACACATTCCACGTTCGAGGTACCAGAATTGAGAAAGTAGATTCTGAAAGAGATTTAAAACACGAGTATACCATTTCGAGTGGTCATAACCAAGTTGTTTTTCCCTCCGTGAAGTGAAATATGAATTATATTTGTGAAGTAAAAAGCGACAACTGGCCGTTATGCAATTGTAATCCGAGCAATGGTTTGGTACATCTGTGATTACTTCCATAATTCATCTTGCAATAATACCGCAGATAATGTATTACATATATTGTAACACGATCCTACCTGTCCCACTCACACGCATTAGAGAGTCTCTCTCTCTCTCTCTCTCTCTCTCTCTCTCTCTCTCTCTCTCTCTCTCTCACGCACTCCATCTCCATCATTCTTGTCCTATCTCTCTCTAACAAGAATTATAGAGTACCTTCTCTCTCTCTTTCGCTCGCTCGCTCTCTCGCTCGCTCTCTCTCTCTTTCTCTCTCTCTCTCTCTCTCTCTCTCTCTCTCACACACACCACTCTCTCTACCAATCTTTATCTCTCTCCATCTATCGCTCTCTCTCTCTCTCTCTCTCTCTCTCTCTCTATCTCTCTCACTCTCTCTCTCTCTCTCTCTCTCTCTCTCTTTCTCTCTCTCTCTTTCTCTCTCTCTCTCTCTCTCACACACACACCACTCTCTCTACCAATCTTTATCTCTCTCTCCATCTATCGCTATCTCTCTCTCTCTCTCTCTCTCTCTCTCTCTCTCACACACACACACCACTCTCTCTACCAATCTTTATCTCTCTCCATCTATCGCTCTCTCTCTCTCACTCTCTCTCTCTCTCTCTCTCTCTCTCTCTCTCTCTCTCTCTCTCTCTCTCTCACACACACACCACTCTCTCTACCAATCTTTATCTCTCTCTCCATCTATCGCTCTCTCTCTCTCTCTCTCTCTCTCTCTCTCTCTCTCTCTCTCTCTCTCTCTCTTCTCTCTCTCTCAAACATATAAACATTACAGATAATAGGCTTTCATTCCTTTACTCTCACACCATCTCTCCATCTCTCTCGCACTCGGTAGGGGTGTCACCGGGCATCGATCGCAGACCCCGGATGAGCAATATTCGGGTCTCGCGCTCCTAGCCCCACCCTACCCGCCCCAACCCCCCCTCCCACTTCCCCTCAAAGGCCCACCCCCTCTCAACATTCTAACACATCTAAGGTTTGTGGGACGGTTGGAAGGGCGGTGCACAATGAATGAGACCGGGGTTCGAATCCCGGAGTAAGCAGTTTTCAAAGGAAATCGTTTTATTTTTGGTGACAGCAGAGAAAGGGAGGTATGTTGGGGAGGGGGGGGGGGGGGGTAGAGAGCGAATAATAGAAATGGTGAAATTCATTTTCGATCTCGCTAGCAGTTACATTGTAACTTAGTTTGTTTCATTTGCACTGTGATTTTACAGTATTTAAATTAATGTGGAGGTTTACATATCGAAATATATCGAAATATTTATTTTTATATTTCCAAGGTAGATTTAATTCAGTTTTTTTTTTTTATATTGGGTTTTGACGACGCACTATACTGATGGCTACGATCTATTGGCGTCGGTGGATGATGAATGAGATGATGAGATGATGAGATGAAAGGTTATTTTATCAGGTGTTTTGGATGGTGTGAAGGAGTCGGTCGTGGCCTGTTGTTAAGGAACCATTCCAGTATTGACCTGAACGACAGAGGGAAACCACGAAAACCCCTGTCAGGATGGTCGTCCATGGTGGGAATCGAACCCCGCTCTCCTGAATGACGGTTCAGTGTAGCCACTCGGCCACGCGTCTCGGTAGAATTTGTTTATGAAAATATTGTTTTTATAACTATGAATATTAAATTCTCAAATATAACATTGTGAGTTTATTTGTGGATTTAATTTTAATTATTCCATTCCGGTTTTTAACTCAATTAGAAACAAAAAAATGGGATTGATAATCATCTAAAATTTATTCCAGCTTGTAAAAATCTCTAAGTTTTTCGCATTATTTTCGAACAATCCACAACTAATGTGTTTTTATTTGTTATTTTCGAACGATCGGTTACAATTTTCATCTCAGTTCTGGATATTTGAGTATACATACACTTCTACGGATCAATATTTGCAATAGAGAGTGTGGAAATAGAATATATTATGTTTGATTTTCACGAGTATGGTAAAATTAAGTCATAATTTTGCCAATCCAATTCAGCTCTATTACGTCATCTATCAACATTCCTCGTAAAATTTGTTTTTGATAATAATTTTATGTTCACATTATGGTTACGGAGGTACAATTTTGGGTTATAAGTAAGTTACTTCATTCCGTACAACCTATATAGTTGAATCTATGATAATTGATGCAGAAATATTCATAATATTTATTATAACTATTAAATAATTGATACATAGTTCATAAAATTATTTGTAATTTATACGTAATAGTATTGTATTGTATCGTGTTGTATTTTTACTTGGTTAATTTACAATGTTATTGTGTAAACCACATCGGATGATAGAATACAAATTAACAAATGTTACAAATTAACAGTAAATCAATTGTATAAAAAATTTCCGTCCAGGCTGTAAAATAAATTATTCAGTAAGAAATTCTTCAATTTGAATTTGAATCCAGTTCTATTGTTGCTTTCTTTGTCTTCGATATCAATTTTATATTCGCATTATGGTTTAGAATGTGAAATTATTTGTTAAATTAATTAATTGTTAGATTAATTAATTAATTAATTAATTGATTAATTAATTAATTAATAAATTAATTAATTAATTAATAAATTAATTAATTAATTGAAATTAATTGTTTAAACAATTATTTGTAATTTATACGTAATAGTATACATTCGATACATAATTATTACCAATCGAATAATTAAAATAGGTGCAGTTTCATGCATAAAATAGAGATTAGTGCTATACCTTTTATTTTCAGTGATGTCACTAATATGTCAATTCAAATTGAATCAAAAGTAACACAATTATGCAATATCGTTATAGACAATTTCACATTGTCATGATTAATCAATCAATTAATCGATCGTGATCGATCAGTGATTACCAATTCATCATAACCAAAAAAATATGAATACATATAGTTTCTCAATCATTATGATAAACAGTTTACCACATATTATTCAATTTCAATTATATGATTATTTTCATTATTTTGATTATATAATATTGTTATTTTCATTATTCAATTTAGGGTTTGATAGACGACATTCATAATGTCTTGGACACGAGCAAAATAAAACTATTCGAAAATAGGAGTTTGAAGATACGATAGTTTAAGAGGCCGCGCAGGCGCTCTACATGGGCTCGTTGTTCGCTCGCTTCACACTCTAGTTTAATATGCATCGTGTGCTAGGCGCAACCCATAGACTAGCCCGCCGTACTCATATTCACGTAAACGCCGTTAATTCCCTGGTTCACACTTTTGATATATTTCACATTCTATATTTTTTCCGGTATTCAAAAATATGTATCTAGGTTTTCGCAAATTATAATTTTTTTCATTTTCCATTTGAAGAATTTGAGAAATCACAAATTTATATTAAATTTAAATTTATATTTGCGGTAACCTTTGTTTTTCAATTACTAACAGAATGCAAAAACACTCATATTGATATCATGAAAATTACGGCCGTGAGAGTTGCGGCGTGAAATACGAGCGCCTGCGGCCTCTTAAGAGTAGTATTCAGTTATAATAGTAACATATAGGCCTACTCAGGAATGTGGTGCTAGGAATGTGGTGCTAGAAATGGGATGCTAGGAATGTGGTGCTAGAAATGGGATGCTAGGAATGGGGTGCTAGGAATGTGGTGCTAGAAATGGGATGCTAGGAATGTGGTGCTAGAAATGGGATGCTAGGAATGGGGTGCTAGGAATGGGGCACTAGGAACGAGGTGGTCAAATAGTTGTGCAATTAATTGATATATTTTTAATTACATCGAAACTTGATACAGAATCATTGTTCCCCAATTTAGGCAATAGATGATATAGATAGGACTGTTTGAACGGGGCACCACAAGGGCGATCTTACAACCCTATAGAATAATTAAGAATAATATACCAGTAACTTATAATTGGTCATAATGAAGCGAAAGTGATGATTATTATTTGCTTAAATACCCCACCAACAGCTAGTTTATACGGGGGTACGAATGAGCAGATGATAATGAAAATATGAAGTGATGATAAGTGAAAAGACGTTTACAAAAACCTATGCCTAATGTGAGACTTGAATCCACGCCTTACAGTAATTTCCGTTTCTAAAGCCGAGCCTCAGCTGACTGAGCTACGGATGAAGGCTTTGTGAGATTCATATATATATATATATATATATATATATATATATATATATATATATATATAGTATAATATTCTCATCTGTCAAATGATGTAAGATTTTCGTTTGAACAAAATTTCCTTCATTGGACAATCTAGCTTGACAAACGAAAGTAGGTGACTTTGGGTCAACGCCCCATGTTGCCCATTGTTCTAAGATCATGCAGAGGACTTTGCATGGGGCGGGGAGGGGGGGGGGAGGGGGGAGGGTAAGTGGGAGGTGTTTTGAGTGGTTGAATAGATATATGCCGACTAAACGGGGACTCTGAATGGTATAAGTTAGCAGATAAACTTTTCGAACCTTTCAGAGGCAACTATGCCCGAGGTCATCATATAAGAGTGAAAATATTATACATGCATCCATGAGAGAAAGTCGTGCCTCTGTAGCTTAGTCAGATAAGGCACCGCTTCAGAATTCGAAGCTCAGAAATGAACGAGTGTTATCTTAGATAGTAGAATGTTATACCGAGCAATTCATTTATGAAATTCTCACATCCGATTCAGTAACTGAAGTCACAGTCGGGCGTGAGTTCGAGTCTCTTGTAGGTTTTTGTGAATTTTTTTTCACTTATAATCACTTCATAGTTTCATAATCACCAGCTCATTCGTATCCCAAATAGTCTAGCTGTTGGTGGGGTCTCAAGTAAGCAATTTTAATCATCGTAAGGACTTATTTCGATTAAATATATATATTTTTTTCTTTCTAATAACATCGAAACTTGATACAAAATCATTGTTTCCCAATTAAGGCTATAGATGAAAGATAGGATCGTTTGGACAGGGCACCACAAGGGCGACCTTACCACCCCATTTTGATTATTTAAAACTAATGAACTTCAACACCAGGACTGCGCTGTCTGTGACCATAATTTTTCACCATAGATAAAAGTATTTCAGTATAAACACACGAATGTTGATATATTCCACTTCAAACTAAGTCTCTTGGGCAATGATCACTTCTTTCCATTGACAGCAGATGTAAGATTGATCATTATACAAAATGCACAAATTAAATTAGGGATAGACCTATAATGTTATAATTAGACCAATCGCTCTACTAACTAATGGTCGTGGCCAATCAGTACTTCATCCAAGCATTTGCTTCGAGGACTGTGGGAAACCACGAAAAACCAAGTCAGGATGGATAATTGTGAAAAGTTTTTCATGAATGAAGAGAAATCGATGAATTTTCAAATATTTAACGCTTTTTAAAGTTGTGGTCAAGTTTTCCATCTGAATTGACGTCTTGAAAACTGTTTAGACGTCACATATCATATTACATTATATTATGTCACATATTAATACTGATATTATATATATTTGGAGTGGTGAGATTGCTTTTGTGGTGCCCCACATAATCGATCTGCATCAAATTTAGCAAAAGTTATAAGCTGAAATAAGTACAGGGAACTATGAGAAAAAGTAAATTAGGAAGCTACTTTACATCTCACAACTCATGAGTAAAACCTGTAGGGAACGAACAAAACGGGTCAAAAAGCGTCAATACAGGCCTTTAGCTCCCAACACATGGTGGGTAAACGTTGGGACCAATCAGTCTCATTTTTTTTTGCAATAAAACAACAATAGGTATATCTGTGCCTCTACGTTCACTAAAAATCATAATTTCCTATTAAATCACTCTAAAAAAATCGTGAAAACAATGAAAAACAGGTAGAAACATGTTGATATTTGACAATTATTTTGAAAGGGTTAAAACACAACACGAACTAAAGCTATTCGTACGAGCACGTATTGAATACTAGTAATCATCTAACCAAAAACTGTAAGTCAATACGATGATTGGTTTTCCGTTGCCAACTTGGGCCCCGAACGTCTGCAATCAAGCCGGTACGCAACATGTAAAGAGGCTTTAAGAGATGATAAATAAAAATTTCAACTTTTTTTTTTTACAGTTGGCCAATCCATTCCCCATATCTAGTCTCTCTACTTCAGCTCAGTCATTGTATGAGTGCCTCTTTGATAACTGAAGTCAATTCGGGCGTTGGTTCGAATCCCGCACAGAGGAATCTATCTTATTGAAGCAGGGTTTCCACTTCCGATTTTGTCTTGTTGTCCGACACGATATCGGTACGATTTTTGTTATGCCTGTTTCCACTTGGCTGTGCCGTAACGTTTTCGTGACGTCATAGCAGTAGCCTTCTTAACCCTCAAACTCACAGGCTTCTTCGAACGTGAGGAATGTGAGTGTAACTTCCGGTAAAATCGTAGTTTCGGCCGATGAAAGTTGGAGTCGAGTCAATAATCACGACACCGAATCGGTACCGAAACGGTGTCGTGAGCCGCCATTTTGTTTAGGTGAATACTGGCTTGTGATTGGCTAGTTGGGAAAATCGTGTCGGACGACAAGAAAAAATCGGAACTGGAAACCCTGCTTAACATCACTCATCGCCCGCTAATTCGTACCCCCATATAACCTATCCATTAACGGATTCATTAATCAAGCTATATACCTAATCACCATAATTAATTCACATCACAAAAGTTAAACGACCGATCGACCGTCTCCCCTATCCTTTAACACTAACGCCTGTCTATTTCGATCCTCCATATACACTCTCTCCATAGCGTTACTAACCGTTATTTTTAAGTATTATCACTCTTATTATTATAGCGTCATCAAGCTTGTCTGTATCGTATTACAAAAGTCGTTAACCGCCTATATATCTCTGTAATGAGCGTCGTTAAACCTGTTTATAAACCTTTAACGAGTGTCTAGTTGAGCTTCTATGGTGTCTTGATGTAATTAAAAGAGTTCGGTTAGGTATAAACATGAAGACGGGAACAATATAGATGTGTGTTTCAAAAATGACATCATTTATTGTTGTTTGACATCAATAAGGTCATGTTGGTTGGATGAGCGAAGCGAAGACTCAATTTCACTATACCCGAAAAAAAGTGCCTGTTTTTTTTTTTTTTTTTTTGTTCGCGCTCTACAGGTCAAACACAAATTCAGATCATGATGAAACTTGGCACACACATGAACCCCTATCTGACTTGATGCTGTATAGTTTTGAGGCACGATCGGTTGAACCACTTCTGAGAAAACTCATTCCAAAGTTTTCAAAAATCCCATTAGAATAACTCGGAGGAAAACATTCGTGAAAAATATTTCATCTGAGAGGATTCAAATTCTCAGGGAATTTCAATCTGATAATAATACACATTTTCCGAACTTTCACTCAAATCGGATCAGCCGTTTCGATGTAAAAAAATATATAATGTTATTTGTGTTAATTATTCAAAGCTATAAAGATACCAACAAGTGTCACCACTTGATTGTAAACGATTAAAACAAAGCCTTCTTTATTATCATATAAATCATTGATGGAAAATAAGATGGCAGTGATGTAATGGTTTGGATCTCAAGGTGTATATATATATAATAACCAATCCAAAGATAAGTTGATATGTTCCAGCTCATCCATCAACGCGGAAACACATAACGCGTTTGCCTAGTAATATTTGAAAGAATGAAACCAGTTCATAATTCAATGCGCAGGCGCGTTTCGCCTCTCAACGGCCGAGATCGCTTGTATTGCATTCTGGGAGTCCAAGGCCCAACTCCATTACCTCAAGGTCATGAAAAAATCATGAGTTTTTGTCTGTTGATTTGTTTTGATTTGCTCGATAATAATATCCAAACAGATGATAGGCTGACCGGGATAAATTTTGAGATATATCAATTCAAATACTGGATGTTTCCCTATCATTCAACACGCAATCCTTCAAATTTCATGCGTTTTTATTGTTTAACAGATCATTAAAATACACTAAAAGTAATAACATTCGATCAAAAAACTTGTTTTATTGTGGATGAGATGTTAAGAATAGAATTATGCAAAAATAAATATAGGTACCCGTTCTTATTTATGAATCACACTCATTTTAAGAGAAAAAATACATCAAAATAGTTGATTCAACACAGAAATGAAATCAAAATAGCAACCTAATATTTCATTCAAGCGCTGTAACCCCCGAATAACCTAGCTGTTGGTGGAGTCGTTGAGAAAACAATAATCATTACATATATATATATATATATATATATATATATATATATATATACATATATATATATATATATACATATATATATATATATATATATATATATATATATATATATATATATATATATATATATATATATATATCAAGATTCCAAATTTGATAAGAAAAAGTTGTCGTTTATTTCGGATTCATCGACCACTTTAGATGTCCACAAGTGTACATTTGCAGAGAGTAGAAAAGTCGTACGTTCTTTTATTATTATGAATGCAATCCAGCAAATATAATAAAAACGGACTGTTCACACAAATTTAGCGGTACGTTTTACAATGTTGTCCAACGGCTCGATTTAACATAATCCATTCGGCAATATGTAGGACACCCATCATACTTCTGTCCCTCCCCCCCTCCTCCCCCCTCCCCCCCTCACCTCTTCACAGAATATAGCGTCCATTCTCATTCGCTGATTCTTATACCGTGGCGGACTCGCTAGAAACAGAAGTATAGAAAAGAAAGAAAAAATTCAGTCATACGTTATTCATGCTATTTTTTTTTTTTTTCTTTAATAACATCGAAACTTGATACAAAATCATTGTTCCCCAATTAAGGAAAACGGATTGAAGATGATAGGATCGTTTGGACGGGGCACCACAAGGGCGATCTTACCACCCCAACAATGATTATAAACTAGGAAAACGCTATATACGCGTTGTTAGACGAGCGGAAAGTAATAGTATGTCGACTTCTTTGCCAAACTTTGCAAACTTTTGCCTACATTCGCCAATTGGGTGACATTTAAGTTGGAAATGGGTAAAAACTGCTTCGAGTGGTACCAATTAAGCACATTTTATGGTTTATCTTCGAAATGGCTCACCCGATCAAGCTGAAAAATTTCAGTAATGTGTATCAAAATGTAAATCAACTTTACGCGGAATTTCAGTTTTTTTGAAAATAAAAATATCTTTTTTTTTTTCCGCCGTGTTATTTTATTGGGCATTTTTGAAATGTCTTAAATTCATAAAAAAAAGTTACCATCCGATAATACCACAAAACTTTACAGATCTAAGTTAGATGAGGAACCATTATGTGAAAAGTTTGATGTTGATAGCTGTAGCTGTTTGACCTGTGGAGAACCGACAAAAAAACATGAAAAAAAAACATAAAAACGAACACCAATTTTTTTCAGTATGTCAAATTGAATCCTCGCTAAAGCTCGTCTAATAAGATAACTCATTTGAAAAATAATAAATATTGAATTATCAATGTCAGGGTTAGAAATCATTTCAAACATCCACAGTGAAGTCGAGAAAATCTTGGATCTTCCTATCATCTTGATCTTCTTCTTCTTCTTAGAATCTTTCTTCCTCGCTCTCTTTCTCTCTACCGGTACTTGTGTTCATTACAGAAATATTATTTTTATCTTCTTTTTTTCTTCTTGTTATTGTATATATTTGCACTGTACTGGTAACTTCGATCTATTGGCGTTGATGGAGGATATATGAGATATTGAGACGATGAGATGAAAGTTCATTTTATAAGGTGTCATCATTATCATTATTACTATTCAAACGCGAAATATGCGTTGTAAGATGAGCGAGATATGTGAATAAGGTATAAAAGTCGTTGAAGTAGTTCCACCCCTGCTACTTTATCGACTCTGGTATTCTACACACCTTGATATCTGAATAAGCTATAAAAGTCGTTAAAGTAGTTCTACTCTTGCCACTTCATTGATTCTGGTATTCTACACACCTTGATGTGTATAAAAAATACTTCATTGTTGGTCAACTCTTGAATCTAGAAAGCAGTGAATCTCGACAACTTAATTCTGTCATCATTTTTATGATATATTTGATGACAAAAAACAGTTGTTTTAATTTTTTTCTTCAAAACGGCTGATTGGAATTGCATAAAAACTCGTGATAATGTGTAAAATCCATGTATACACATTTAGAGAAAATTTTATCCCATTTGGAGAGATTTTATTTTTCAACATTTTCCGCCCGGCCAAATCTTATGGGGTTTTTAGAAACTTTGAGATGATTTTTCTCAAAATCGGTCCAACCGATTCATTCCAAAAACTATACAATTCCAAGTTGGATGAGTTTTCTTGTACAAAAAAAGTTCCATGTTGATCAGTCAACCCGTGCAACCTGTGGAGTGCTTACAAAAAAAAAAAAACACACACACACAGACAAAGCCCTATAAGTGTGGGATGGAGACTTCGCTACGCTCATCAATTATTATTATCATGGTCACTGACCATATGATCATCCAAACTTTAACATTCACTGCCCTCGAGAGTTGCGTTTAAGCGTTCCAATTCTATCCACGGCCATCTAGCGATTCAAACCAACAAAGCTACTATAACGACAGCTTCAACATTTCCATATCTTCATCGATCCAACAGTATTCTACATAAAACATTATGCTCTACTTTTATCGACCGAGGTATAAAATATCTTCCGAGCGAGTTTTCTCATGTAGAGATGCTTCCGTTAGATATATCGTGAAGACGTTTTATACTCTTTGGACATTTCGCTCACAAATGAACGTAAGAATGTCAGATCGCTTGTAAGCAAAGTTATCACGAGTGACTCGTCAAGAAAATTGTGGTTACACAGTTTAACTACTGTGTTTCTAAGTCTAACGACAAAGTTGTTAGAAAGACAATGAAAGAAGATTGTGAAAAATGTATGTGTTATCATAAATTTGGGTGAGTTTTGTGAGAGATAGTAACTTTATTACACGAGCTTAGCTAGGATTCAATTTGACATACTGAACAAAATTGGTGTTCGTTTTTTTTTTTCGATTCTCCACAGGTCAAACGGCTACAGCTATCAAATCTAAACTTTTTTTACCATGGTTCCTTATCCAATTCAGATCTGTATAGTTTTGTGGCAATATTGGATGTCGATTTTTTTTTATGAATCTAAGAAATTTCAAAAATACCCATTAGAATAACACGGCGGAAAATTTTTTTTTTTCAAAAAGAATGAAATTTTGCGTCAAGTTGGGTTACATTTTGATACACATTTATGAAAACTCTCAGCTTGATCGGGTGAGCCATTTTGAAGAAAAACCATAAAATGTGCTAAATTGGTACCACTCGAAGCAGTTTTTACCTATTTCTGAATTAAATGTCACCCAAGTGGCGAAAGTAGGCAAAAGTTGGGCCATAAAAGTCGACATATCATTACTATCCGCTCGTCTAACAGCGCATATATGGCGTTTTCCTGGTTAGGAATAATGTGTGTAAAATTACTTCTCTACGGCAAATCCAAGGTCTTTAGTTATATCCATCTGAATTTTATGTGAATTTCGTTAATCAATTTGAAACAATTAATTATTTTTATATGAGCCTTCCTCTGTAGCTCAGTCAGTCAAGGCACCGCCTTAGAATCTGGAGTCACCGTGGGCGTGAGTTCGAGTCCCGTATAAGGCATGGATTTTTGAATTCTGTAAACGTCCTTTCATCTATCATCACTTTATAGTATCAATATCACAAGCTGTATACAATTATTCTATACAATTATTCGAATTGGTTCTTATTATATTATTTTTCACATTAAGCACTTTGTGATACCACTGCTCATATTTCAGTGCAATTAAATTTATGCTGAAATTTTCAAATGCGGTTATTTCCCCCCCCCCCCCCTCCTTCCCCCCGAAAAATGTTTCGATTGCCAGAACCTGAATCTCTGAAATTATTGAAGATCATCACTTCAAATGTTGATCACACGTAGGTAGATATAAGTATTGGCATATTTCTGTAGATTTATTTTCTCTTTCTATGTAA
>OZ023338.1:6301359-6303859 GCA_964007535.1 Brachyptera risi | reverse complement strand
TGATGAGATGAAAGGTTATTTCATATGTGTTTTGGATAGTGGGAAGGAGTCGGTCGTGGCCTGTTGTTAAGGAACCATCCCAGTATTGACCTGAACGACAAAGGGAAACCACGAAAAACCCCTGTCAGGATGGTCGACCATGGCGGGAATCTGACCCCGGTTTCTTGAATGACGGTTCAGTGTATTAACCACTTGGCCACTAACCTCAGTCAGGATATAACAACTAGGAAAGTTAGAGACGAACAAACTAATACTGAAGCTGTATTTGGAGAACACGTTTTTGGGGAGAACAAATTGTCAATTTATTATAACAATTAACATGACAGCCTGGCAGCACATCTAATAATAATAATAAAAAACCGATCGTTCGAAATCCCATATCTTCAAAAAAACATTCCATCGACAGTTTGTTTCACCGACATACCAATTTCTGCTTTTCTCTGAAATAAATATCATCATAATGGGGTGGTAAGATCGCCCTTGTGGTGCCCCGTCCAAACGATCCTATCTTTCATTCATAGCCTTAATTGGGGAACAAAGATTTTGTATCAAGTTTCGATGTTATTAAAAAAAATGACAATCAATCAAAATCTAGTTTAAGGATTAAGTTTCACTCGATCCTTTAATTATCGTAATTATCCATCGATAATCATAACTTTCGTATACCGAGACGCGTGGCCGAGTGGTAACACACTGAACCGTCATTCGGGAGGCCGGGGTTTGATTCCCGCCATGGTCGACCATCCTGACATTTTTTTTTCGTGGATTTCTCTCTATCGTTCAGGTTGATACTGGGATGGTCCCTTAACAACAGGCCACAACCGACTCCTTTCCACCATCCAAAACACCTGATAAAATAATCTTTCATCTCATCATCCCATCATCTCATTCATCATCCACCGACGCCAATAGATCGTAGCCATCAGTATAGTGCGTCGTCAAAAGCCAATATAAAAAAAACTTTCGTGTCACAAAAATTCGTTTGTATAGCCACATCTTAACAACAACGTGTGTCATCACTTGGAATTAAGTTACTCATAAACCAGTGGCCAAATATGGGACGTCTGAAGAGCGTATACTGGAATAAAGTCGACTCGGTTATGTGACATGCGTTTGGGTGCCCAACCTCACCTGAACCCTAACCACATTCCATTGAAAAATACCCCGAAATGACGTCAAACGACCGCGTCAAATTTATTCCGGTATACGCTTTCCAGCGCCCCCGTCAAATGTGTTTCAATTTGGAATATGATATAATGGAATTCAGGAGGGAAATGTGATTTGCATAATTATACGATGGTCAAGTTCGTGATCAAACTTGATGACGTAATTCAATGGAATCGTCACATATACTTGTGTCCACGAGAGTTGGATGTTGTTACCAACATAACAAACATGAATATAACTGTTTTATTTGTTTAGTTGTCGTATTTTGAGTGTCATAATTATTCATGACGAGAATTACGACTAGAAAAACAACTACTTCTTTCAAAAGCATAAAACGTTCAGAGCAATAGTAGTTTTTTCTCTAAAAATTGTGATCTTTGATAGAAATTTTAGTTGGTAAACGACCTTCTTCTGAGGACACACGCGTAGAAACTGTAATTGAAACATTTTATTTTATTTAAAATTTTGCTGAAGTAGATGATGCTAAATAACTTCGGAAAAATCAAGTTTTACTAGATTTTCAAAGTATAATTGACGACTCGCAGTCTCCGCCCCCATGACGTCACAAATCATACCGTCCAATCAACAGGGCTGTTAGAACTGTAGTGAAATTCAAATATCCAATCGGGGTATCTTCAAAACGACTACAAATGATATAGATCCAACTGGCCTACTGGTGAAGCCACGCCTATTTCGAGTCGTCAATTACTTTTGTTCCTCGATGTAGAAACGTATTTCGATTATCGTTTAATACACATCGATAATAAACTCGAATATATCGATAATTTTTTTTCCATTCGATAATCACTTTTTCCTCGACTTCTCCTTGACCCTCGATATTTCTGTCAAAGATGACAGAGGGTATGGACATTAAAAACGAAGCGGCTGCGTTTTCCCCAGCAAAATTCAAGTATTCGACAGTGAAAGTTGCCAGTACGCTGTTAGTGCTAAGATAAGGAACTAGAGAAAAGTCACGGAATAAAAGCGAGCGCATATTGTCAACAATGATATTTATAGAAATTGTTCATTGTTGACACTATTTTGTTATCTCTCGTCGTCTATATTGGCATTCAGATGCGCATTTACTTCTAGTGTCAAATGACAACTAGTTAATATATATATATATATATATATATATATATATATATATATATATATATATATATATATATATATATATATTCATATATATATATATATATATATATATATATATATATATATATATATATATATATATATATATATATATATATACATATTATATATATATATATATATATATATATATATATATATATATATATATATATATATATATATATATATATAT
>OZ023338.1:6281359-6296359 GCA_964007535.1 Brachyptera risi | reverse complement strand
ATTTCACTTTGGAAACGTAAATTCCACTTCTTCATAAACTTTCTTCACACTTTCTTTATATTATGATAAAGTATGTTCATTGGTATCATAACATCGTGGCTTCTGAGAGAACGATGTCACAATGGTGTTTAAACGTGGTTATAAACGTCATTATTACCTTACTAGGAAAACGCCATATATGCGTTTTTAGACGAGCGGATAGTAATAGTATGTTGATTTTTTTTCCAAAATTTAGCCTGGATACGCCAATTGGGTGACATTCAAGTTATAAATAGGTAAAAACTGCTTCGAGTGGTGCCAATTTAGCACATTTTATATTTTTTATTCAAAATGGCTGACCCGATCAAGCTGAGAATTTTTAAAAATGTGTATCAAAATGTAGTTCAACTTCACACAAAATTGCATTTTTTTTGAAAATAAAAATATTTCTTTTTTTTCGCCGTGTTATTCTAGCGAGTTATTTTGAAATTTCTAAAATTCATAAAAATGAAAGTTACCAACCGATAATGCTACAAAACTATACAGATCTAAGTTAATTGAGGAACCATTGAGAAAAAAGTTTGAAGTTGATAGCTGTAGCCGTTTGACCTGTGGAGAACCGAAAAAAAAAACATAAAAAAAAAAAACGAAAACGAACACCAATTTTTTTCAGTATGTCAAATTGAATCCTCGCTAAAACTCGTCTAATTAGTACACTCGTATTCACAAAAGTGGTAATTTCTTGAGACTCATTCGAAAGAATCTTCCTTCTTTTGTTTTAACGTCAAGAGCAAAGAATTGTAGAATTAAATTCCTGAATAAATGAGTATTATTTTTGAATAGAAAGATTATGTGTTATCACTTTAAAGTTATTTTGTCTAGAGTTGTAATTGTGTTCCTCGTTAGAATCTTGAATAAGGTATTTATTGTGTATTACATACAATATTGTATTCAAAATATCAATAGAAGAAAAAGTTGAATTTAGTTGGTGGGCGACCTCATACTCACGTGGACACAAGTATAACACTGATTGATTGAATTTCAATCTTTCTATTTGTTTATCTTTGTGTATTGTCTCCAAACAAAGGACAAAATTGCTTTCGATTTTCGAGTCAAAAATGATTGAAATTTCCATTCTGTTTGTCTTTCATGTAAACGTAATTTCTTTCTCGTTTCAATTTGAATTTCGAATGATTTGATCTCCCGAGATAGAGTTGTCTTTTTATAGCCTCAATTAAGTGATCCACAAAGAGTATCAAAGTGACTCTACCATCAAAACATTGAGAAATACATTTTGAAGCATATTTTCCAAAGTAACATCGACGTACGATACTGAACCTTATAAAATTAATTTTACAAAATTGAAACTCGAGATTCAGGCTACTGAGACGAGTGGCCAAATGGTTAATATACTGAACCGTCATTCAGGAGAAGAGGGTTCGATTCCCGTCATGGTTGAACATCCTGACTGTTTTTGTCTTTTGGTTTACCCATGTCGTTCAGGTCAATACTGGGATGGTTCCTTAACAAAAGGCCACGACTGACTCCTTCCTACAATCCAAAAACACCTAATAAAATAACTTTTCATTTCACCATCTCATTATCTTATATATCATTCACCGACGCCAACGGATCTCAATCATCAGTACAGTTGTCGTTGAACTCAATATGAATATAATAAATATACATATATATATATATATATATATATATATATATATATATATATATATATATATATATATATATATATATATATATATATATATATATATATATATATATATATATGTATATATATATATATATATATATATATATATATATATATATATATTATATATATATATGTATCATGTATATATATATTTATATATATATATATATATATATATATATATATATATATATTATATGTATATATATGTATCATGTATATATATATTTATATATATATATATATATATATATATATATATATATATATATATATATATATATATATATATTCATATATATATATATATATATATATATATATATATATATATATATATATATATATATGTATATATATATATATATATACATACTATATATATACCGTTGTCTCTAGTGATTCGATTCTCACAAACATATCCGGTGTTGTTATTTGAACGTGAAGGTGTCAAGTGGAGATTTGCATCTCATCTCGCCTAGCATCTGCTCCGATCTCTTCAAACAAGTGTGGATGAATCTCTAGTCGACGTTCTGGAAGTAATCGTCTGCCTGGTGTAGACACAAGACCACTCGGCACACTTTTATGTCTGATTGTATTGTTGATTATCTACTAGGAAAACGCGAAATATGCGTTGTATGATGAGCGAGATATCTGAATAAGGTATAATAACAGTCCTACATTTGCTACTTCATCTTTTCTGGTATTCTACATACCTTGACGAATATAAAGAATAGTTCATTCTTGGGCAAATATCGAATCTAGGAAGCAGTGAATCTTGGTTCATTCCCATTTATTTGATGAATGAAAACAGTTATTTGAATTTTTTTCTTCGAAACGGCTGGTTCGAATTGCTTACATAATGATGGTTATGTGTATCATTCATGTTTGAACACTCACAGAAAGTTTTTTTTTCCGGAGAAATTTCATTTTTTCGAACTCTCTTACCCAGCCTGATCTTATGGGGTTTTTAAAAACTTTGACATAATATTTCTCAAAATCTATCGAACCGATTCATTCCAAAACTTTACAGTTCTATGTTGTAAAAGTTGGTCCGTACAAAAAAAGTTTCACACACACACAAACAACACACAGACAAAGCTCCATAAGAGTGGGATGGAATCTTCGCTACGCTCATCTAACTAAGAAAACGCCATATATGCATTGTTAGACGAGCGGATAGTAATAGTATATCGACTTTTTGGCCAAACTTTCGCCTATTCGCAATTGGGTTAAATTTAAGTTAGAAATGGGTGAAAACTGCTCCGAGTGGTACCAATTTATGGTTTTTCTTCAGAATGGTTCATCCGATCAAGCTGAAAGTCTTCAGAAATGTGTATCAGAATGTAACTCAACTTCACGCGGAAGTTCATTCCTTCTGAAAATATGTGTTTTTTTCCGCTGTTATTCTAATGGGTATTTTTGAAATTCTAAAAATTCATAAAAAAAGTTAACATGCGATATGCCACAAAACTATACAGATCTGAGCTAGATGAGGAACCATAACTAAAAAAGTTTGAAGTTGATAGCTGTAGCCGTTTGACCTGTGGAGAACCGACAAAAAAACATTAAAAATAAAAAAATAAAAACGAACACCAATTTTTTTAGTATGTCAAATCGAATCCTCGCTAAAGCTCGTCTAAAAATTCTAAATGTATTCTCCAAGTGCCGGTATGACCAACGTGAGAGCAGCTCTTATTAGAGAGGCTGGAAGTACTGGGCACGGATTTACAAAGAGTCCTATATCTTTAGGACGCTTCAAGTTAAGACCATTTTACTGAGTCAGTACCAATATTCGTCTCAAGTTAGGTCCATTTTACTGAGTTAGGACCAATATTGGTCTCAAGTTAGGTCCATTTTACTGAGTTAGGACCAATATTCGTCTCAAGTTAGGTCCATTTTACTGAGTTAGGACCTATATTGGTCTCAAGTTAGGACCATTTTACTGAGTTAGGACCAATATTGGTCTCAAGTTAGGAACATTTTACTGAGTTAGGACCAATATTCGTCTCAAGTTAGGTCCATTTTACTGAGTTAGGACCAATATTGGTCTTGAGTTAGGACCATTTTACTGAGTTAAGACCAATATTGGTCTTGAGTTAGGACCATTTTACTGAGTTAAGACCTATATTGGTCTCAAGTTAGGACCGTTTTACTGAGTTAAGACCTATATTGGTCTCAAGTTTGGACCATTTTACTGAGTTAAGACCAATATTGGTCTTAAGTTAGGACCATTTTACTGAGTTAGGACCAATATTGGTCTCAAGTTAGGACCATTTTACTGAGTTGAGACCAATATTGGTCTCAAGCTAGGATCATTTTACTGAGTTAGGACCAATATTGGTCTCAAGTTGGGACCATTTTACTGAGTTAGTACCGATATTGGTCTTAAGTTAGGACCATTTTACTGAGTCAAGACCAATATTGGTCTTAAGTTAAGACCATTTCACTCAGTTAAGACCAATATTGGTCTCAAGTTAGGACCATTTTACTGAGTTAAGACCAATATTGGTATTAAGTTAGGACCATTTTACTCAGTTACGACCTATATTGGTCTCAAGTTAGGACCATTTTACTGAGTTGAGACCAATATTGGTCTCAAGTTAGGACCGTTTTACTTAGTTAAGACCCATATTGGTCTCAAGTTTGGACCATTTCACTGAGTTAAGACCAATATTGGTCTTAAGTTAGGACTATTTCACTGAGTTAAGACAAATATTCAAATATTAGCATTTTGATATCAGTAAAAGCCATTTTATAAGCCCACAACTGTACAATTGGTATGCACCTATGCATTGTACTACATATTATATTGTCATATAGAATGGTATACACTGTGTCTATAAAAGCTCTTTTATATAGACATGACATTCCAAATTTGAGTTCTTTCACACAAAAAAAAGCCTAGCGAGAAAAAAAAATTACCCTTGTAAAAGAGAAGGTATATTTATCACAGAGAGTAATTATTCTTCTTTTAGAAGCTTCACAGTGTAGACACGTTTGTAAGCGTATCCACGAGAGGAAAAGACGCGAACTTCCCAACCGTCAATGGTGTGGAATAGGGGGGACGGTCGTTCGAAACCTTCTTCTTTGTTAGATACAAGAACATACTTATATGTACGAAAGATGAAGGCTTGAATCACCCGACCGGTAATGGTGTGGAATAGGGGGGACGGTCGTTCGAAACCTTTCACTTCTATCGATAGAAGTAAAACACAAAATAATTACGAACACATTTTCACCACTTTCCCGCCAAAGCCTCTACATTTGTTTGACGCTAATCCTTCACGGCTTTCTAGAGACAAATAACCGTTTAAATTCACACATTTTACATTCTCGTCCGCCGTGATTTATTTAGTTTGTAGAGACGATAAAGTAGCGACACTGTTTTATCGACTATGGTTCTACTATTGAACACAGCAGCGCTTAAATACACATTCTTTTGGGTATAATTGACGACTCAAAATAGGCGTGGCTTTACCAGTAGGCCAGTTGGATCTATATCATTTGTGGTCATTTGAAGATACCCCGATTGGATATTTGAATTTCACCTCAATTCCAACACCCCTGTTGATTGGACAGTGTGATTTGTGACGTCATGGGGGCGGAGACTGCGAGTCGTCAATTAAAACGTCTCAGGTCTGCATAGGGTGAAAAGTTCCCTTCATGGTGGTTCAAAGATATAAATAGTCATACAATTTCAATAATAGAATAAAGAAATTAGGGACTGAATCATATTATGCGAACAATATTTGTTGAAAATGATAATTTACCACTCGAAATGGGCGTGGCTTTACCAGTAGGCCAGTGGATCTATATCATTTGTGGTCATTTTTTGATAACCTGATTGGATATTTGAATTTCACCTCAGTTCTAAGAGCCCTGTTATTTGGATGATATGATTTGTGACGTCAAGGGGGCGGAGACTGAGAGTCGTCAATTGCTCCAATTTTATGATAGCAAAGTTTGACAGATCACTTTTTGTATGTAACAGAAATATTCTATATTTCTCTCATCGATTTATACCTCACGAAGCACTATGCTGATGAGTAAGATCTATTGGCGTCGGTGGATGATGAATGAGATGATGGGATGATGAGAGGAAAGTGTATTTTATTAGGTGTTTTTGGATACTGAGAAGGAGTCGGTCGTGGCCTGTTGGAAGGAACCATCTTAGTATTGACCTGAACTTCAGAGGGAAACCATAAAAACCCCTGTCAGGATGGTCGACCATGGCGGGAATCGAACCCCGTCTTCTGAATGACGGTTCGATGTGTTAGCAACTCGATCACCTGTTTCAATGCTGTCAATCTTACACCGGATAGACTATATTATAATAACGTGTATCCACAAAATGATAAGGTCGTCTACAAACATTACTAGTACTATAGGCAAACGCGTTATGTGTTGCCGTGTTGATGGATGATATCCATCAATTGATATGTTGATGGAACATATCAACTTATATTTGGATTGGTTATTATATATATATATATATATATATATATATATATATATATATATATATATATATATATATATATATATACACCTTGAGATCCAAACCATTATGTCACTGCCATATTATTTTTCCTTATTAATTTCTATGATAATAAAGAAGGCTTTATTTTAATTGCTTACAATTCAGTGGTGACACTTGTTGCTTGAATTTAATTGGTATCTTAATAGCTTTGAATGATTTACAAAAATCACATTATATATTTTTTTACATCAAAACGGCTGATCCGATTCGAGTGAAATTTCGGAATAATGTGTACCATTGTTATATTGAAATTCCCTGAGAATTTGAATTCTCTCGAAAGAAATATTTTTCACGAATATTTTCTTCCGGGTTATTCTTAGGGGATTTTTGAAAACTTTGAAATGAGTTTTCTCAGAAGTGATTTGACCGATTGTGGCTCAAAACTATACAGTATCGAATTAGATAAGGAGATGTATGCCAAGTTTCAACTTATTTTAAATTTTCGTTTGACCTGTGGAGCGCGAAAAAAAAAGTACTTTCTTTTCGGGTATGGTGAAATGAGTCTTCGCTTCGCTCATACAAAAAATATCATCGTTATATTTGTTTGACTGTGATGCTTCAAGATTTTGAGATTTTTCAGAGCTAGTTACACGATAAGAAACGAAACTACATCTTTCAAAAGCCTTAAATAATTGATCGTAGAGCAAGATTATTAATTTATTTATCACGGTTTCTGGACAGTGGGAATATATAAGTTACAGGTAGTGAGAATAGAGTAAAATCCCCGTAACAACATGTGGCTTACTACCTGATATTTATGTGTTTATGTATCTATGTATTTTCTTTTGATTTTGTTATTTTTGTTAGGTAATTACTACAAGTTTCTACCTCCATCAAGTTTGTAGACAAACTTCAACTTTCGAGAATAAAAGTATATAAAGTTCATGACGGTTTCACAATTAAGAGATTTCAAATAAAGAGTGCCTTTAATGAGTCGATAAAGCAGTTCTTCTTTATGTCTATACTACTTTATCGACTCAGATAATGGTTTCCTCTATGGATATAGCTCGGAGATATAAATCACCATATGCACTTCTTTCCGCTGAAACAAAATAGTTTTATTTAATTTCTCACAATCTGTTAACTCCCTCTCGACTAATTTATATGGCGCCCATAAATATATCTCGCTTCTCTAATTGCAAATAAAACTCATTTAGAAGTTTTTAATGAAAATACTTGATCAGAAAATGTACGGGTTTTATATTGTACTCGACAAATAAAGTAGGTGAAACACTGATTTTTTTTTGGAGGAGGTTTTTCTTTTCTTTTATATTTCAAGTGTGTTTGAGTCGACATTACCGATCGTCTTCGGTTGAACTTTACACTTCACATCCTATGAGTGAAACATGTAGGGAACGGTTAAAACAGGACAAAAAGCGCCGAATGCAGATCTTTAGCTTCCTTTCCATAAACATGTTTGCAAGCGAAACGAAACGAAAAACAATCAGTCGATAGCCAATCACAGGCCCTAAAACCACTGGGAGTCCATGTTGGAATTTCGCAACATGGCGGCCAAGACGAGTTGGACTAAACTCAACTTTTTTCGTTGCGAATTTTATTCGCAATGAAAATCGCTATCGCGCAATCGCTAAAGTCTACTTCCGTTTACGGCACATCGAGTGCTACTCAGTTCAAAATGAAATCACTAGGATGCGCTAGAATTGCGAAATTATTTCGCACATCATGGAAACAGCTATGCAAATTCGTCACGCAAAGTTTAGCAGTCATTTTTTTTATGGAAAGCTAGCTTTTGGCTTACAACACATGGTGGGTAAACGATGGGACCAATCAGTCTAATTATTTTTGCAATGAAACCATAATGAGTATATCTGTGTCTTTACGTTCATTAAAAATTATAATTTTATATCAAATCACTTTGAAAAAATCGTAAATACAACGAAAATCAGGTGGAAAAATAATGATTTCACACAATTATCCGCCGTTTATATAGCCGTTTCTACTAAACAACACTAGATAGAGCAGCGATCAATATTTCTCAGGAAAGTACTCAGGAAACGGAACGTGTTTTCGAATTAGTGAAGTCATCATCTCCAACCGGAAAACCAACGCAACACTCAATGCATCTTGCAGCAAACCAACTCAACCCTCAATGCATCTTGCAGCTAACCAACGCAACCCTCAATGCATCTTGCAGCAAACCAACGCAACCCTCAATGCATCTTGCAGCAAACCAACGCAACCCTCAATGCATCTTGCAGCAAACCAACGCAACCCTCAATGCATCTTGCAGCAAACCAACGCAACCCTCAATGCATCTTGCGGCAAACCAACGCAACCCTCAATGCATCTTGGACGGGACTGTACATCGATATCGCAATGCAGATTGAAGTATCGAAAACCACAGAGTATAATGAATGTTGCAGTGCTGTGCTTACGGAGGCGTAATCGAACCATTACAGGGGGGAGGGGGGGGGGGAGGGGGGGGGGGGGGGGGGGGGGGGGTTAGGGGGGGATGTGATAATTAAGCTCAACATTTCTTCATCGATTCATCAGATGAGTTTTAGCGGAGACTTCGTGCGGTGTATTTTGTAACAGCAGCAAAGATTGAACGATTGTATGAAACTTTCGGTTAAATATATATATATATATATATATTATATATATATATATATATATATATATATATATATGGATATATATATATATATATAAATGTATATATATATATATATATATATATATATATATATATATATATATATATATATATATATATATATATATATAATTTATATATATATATATATTTATATATATATATATATATATATATATATATATATATATATATATATATATATATATATGTATATATATATATATATATATATATATATATATATATATATATATATATATATATATATATATATATATATATAAATATATAAATATATATATATATATATATATATATATATATATATATATATATATATATATGTATATATATATATATACATATATATATATATATATATATATATATATATATATATATATATATATATATATATATATATATATATATATATATATATATATATATATATATATATATGTATATATAATTATATCAACATATTATTCAGTGACGTTCAAACTGTATGAAATGATCCTTCTCATTGATAGGTCATAGTAATAGTCCAACACAATAATTACTATGAATTAATTCTTTTGAATAAAAATCTATTGCTCGTCATATTTCTGTGACAGTACGCTCTACTAGATTGATAACTATACTTGGTGGGGAAGGGAGGGGTGGAGGGGGAGGGGGGGGGAGGAGGAGGCGAGGGGATTGGGGAGGAGGAGGGGAGGAGGCGTCAAAAAATGTCGGTCTAGGGACACAAAATATCTTGATACGGCCCTGGCCATACGACAAGTGAGATTCCCGTCAGGTGGGGGTGCCGTGACGTGTACGATTAGTCCAGGCCAAGATGCATTGAGGGTTGCGTTGTTTTGCTGCTTCTTCATGGTGACGTCACTCAACTCAAAGACTCGTATACCATTTCCTGAGTACTTTTCCTGGAACTAACGATCGCTGTACTGTTATAGTGTTATTCTGTAGAAACTTGATGTCATGCGTTCTATAGGCTTCTGTCAAGTGACGTCACCCATTGTTGAAAGAGACAGACAACAATGTCCACCAGTTGGAATTGACCAATCAGAATGTTTGGTAGTCCACCAGTTTGCTGTGGTGCTATGGTAACTATTGTTTGTCATTTGTTATGTGACAGAAGCCTATAGGCTACTGTCAAGTGACGTCACCCATTGTTGCAAGAGACAGACAACAATGTCCACCAGTTGGAATTGACCAATAAGAACATTTGGTAGTCCACCAGTTTGCTGTGTTGCTATGGTAACTATTGTTTGTCATTAGTTACTTCACAGGAGCCTATAGGCTTCTGTCAAGTGACGTCACCCATTGTTGCAAGAGACAGACAACAATGTCCACCAGTTGGAATTGACCAATCAGAATATTTGGCAGTCCACCAGTTCGCTGTGTTGCCATGGTAACTATTGTTTGTCATTAGTTACTTCACAGGAGCCTACAGGCTTCTGTCAAGTGACGTCACCCATTGTTGCAAGAGACAGACAACAATGTCCATCAGTTGGAATTGACCAATCAGAATGTTTGGTAGTCCACCAGTTTGCTGTGTTGCTATGGTAACTATTGTTTGTCATTTGTTACTTGACGGGAGCCTATAGGCTTCTGTCAAGTGACGTCACCCATTGTTGAAAGAGACAGACAACAATGTCCACCAGTTGGAATTGACCAATCAGAATATTTGGTAGTCCACCAGTTCGCTGTATTGCTATGGTAACTATTGTTTGTCATTTGTTACTTGACAGGAGCCTATAGGCTTCTGTCAAGTGACGTCACCCATTGTTGCAAGAGACAGACAACAATGTCCATCAGTTGGAATTGACCAATCAGAATATTTGGTAGTCCACCAGTCCGCTGTATTGCTATGGTAACTACAGGCTTCTGTCAAGTGACGTCACCCATTGTTGCAAGAGACAGACAACAATGTCCACCAGTTGGAATTGACCAATCAGAATATTTGGTAGTCCACCAGTTTGCTGTGTTGCTATGGTAACTATTGTTTGTCATTTGTTAATTGACAGAAGCCTATAGGCTTCTGTCAAGTGACGTCACCCATTGTTGCAAGAGACAGACAACAATGTACACCAGTTGGAATTGACCAATCAGAATGTTTGGTAGTCCACCAGTTCGCTGTGTTGCTATGGTAACTATTGTTTGTCATTTGTTACTTGACAGGAGCCTATAGGCTTCTGTCAATTGTTAATTGACAGAAGCATATATTATACGTCAAATTGGCATCCAATAAGCAGTGGAAGTAAACAAATGTGCTACTTATGAGAAAGGATATTCACTGATGTTATAATAAGATAAAATAGGAATACCGTACTTATTCCTTTGGGGCATGCGGACTTCTCACACGATTTCGATCACATATATAAATCGTCTAGATGTAAGTTACTTGCAATATAACTTGTGTTATAACTCACTTAATCACTTCACAATTCAAATATAGCACAATTCAATCTCACTATTTCCGTTCAACTTCGTAAGAGACTCTTGAGGTCTAACCTCCATTACCTCATGGTCATGAAAAAATCATGATTTTTTGTCAGTCGATTCGTTTTGATGTGCTCGATAATAATATCGAAACAGATGATAGGCTAACCGGGATAAACTTTGAGTTATATCACTTCAAATACTGGATGTTTCCCTATCATTTAACACAACCTTCAAATTTCATGCGTTTTTATTATTCAACAAATCATTAAAATATACTAAAAGGAATGACATTCAATCAAAAAACTTGTTTTATTGTAGATGAAGATGTTACGAATAGAATTATACGGAAATAAATATAGGTACCCGTTCTCATTTATGAATCACACTCATTTTAAGAGGAAAAATAGTTGATTTTTCACCAGAATGAAGTCAAAATAGCAACTTAATATTTTTTTAAAGCGCTGTAACTTCTGCCAAAAAAATATGACAGTGTTTCTGAAGTAATTTCAATTCAAGAATACACATGTTCAATAAAGCTTGACTCATATTTCTTCAATGCAGAAAATAATTTCAAAATTACTTTTTGACTCTGCTGGCCAAACGGGTGTTAGACTTTATGATAACTGAGCAAACGTAAACGTCATTCTGCTTGTATACGTGAACAAAGTTAGTTCCTTTCATCACCACTACACTACGCATGATCGTTAGTTCTGAAGATGTGGCCTGTAAATTGGTACATAATTTAAACATCATAGGGATATTATTATATATATTTAAGTGCTTCATTTCCCATTTTTTTTCATCACACAACACAATCAAACAAGAAGTTCATGTACAGCGTTGAAAATAATACCTATAGAGATAAAACCCTTTTTTTAAGGTTTGGGGAAAAAGTTGTACATTTTATGCTAAACGTCAACAAAATTGTCAATTAAAACAATAAAAATAGGAACAATGAATACTTGAAGTATGTAAGTGATATAAAATTAAATGCATATGCGACGATATTACAGAAAAAATGAGTTAAATAGCAGTACAAAAAAAAAATACAGTGAGATCAAAAACAAATGTGAATCAGTGAGTCCAAGATAAGATTAAGTGAAGAGACCATCTCAAACCGTCTGACGCAACCCTCAACGCATCTTGGTCCAGACACACGTATCTTCTACCGGAAAATGTAAGCTTTCAGTTCAATCTAGGATCACGCCAACACCACTTTCACGTCCAACGTCCAATCAACGTCGACAGCGCTTACCCTCTCTTTATTACACCTTGGGAAGATCAGACAAGACTTGGCCTCCTTTGTGCCGCGTAGGCCTACATTTCACTTTTTAAAAGAGTGCTTGCACGGAGCATAGACAGTGTTGGGGAAGTTCTCTTGTAAAGGGAGCTTTTTAGAAATTCAGTTCATGTCAAATGAATCGATCTTTTAAAAATCGATCTTTTTAAAGTTTAAAGTTCGTTTTCGTGGCTTTGCGGTAAAAGTTCAAGTTCAAATTTAGAGAAACATGAGTTCATCAGAAATTTACCTTGAAAATTATATAGAAAAGGGACCAAAAATAATTAGACGAGCTTTAGCGAGGATTCAATTTGACATACTGAAAAAAATTGGTGTTCGTTTTTATGTTGTTTTCTTTGGGTTTTTTTCATGTTTTTTGTCGGTTTTGCACAGGTCAAACGGCTACAGCTATCAATTTCAAACTTTTTTTCATTATGCTTCCTCATCTAACTTAGATCTGTATAGCTTTGTGGCATTATTGGATATCAACTTTTTTTTCATGAATTTTAGAAATTTCAAAATACCCATTAGAATAACACGACGGAAAAAAAATTAAAAAATGTTCATTTTCAAAAACATTGAAATTTTGTGTGAAGTTGAATAACATCTTGATACACATTTCTGGAAATTCTCAGCTTGATCGGGTCAGCCATTTTGAAGAAAAAACATGAAATGTGCTGAATTGGTACCACTCGAAGCCATTTTTACCCATTTATAACTAAAATGTTACCCAATTGGCGAATTTAGGCAACAGTTTGGCAATGAAGTCGACATACTATTACTTTCCGTTCGTCTAACAACGCGTATATAGCGTTTTCCTAGTATATGTACACACATTTTCTACAATGAATGTCTCAAGTTTAATAGTGATTTAACACAGTAAATATGCATCGCTTACAGACGCTAGAACAATGCAATCAATGTACACAGCCTACATAGGCATACAAGTCACAACACGTCAACCTTGACCGCACGTGGCTGTCGGCTCGCCTGGTGACAAGTGATCACATGGTGCAATCAGTGTGCACTGCCTACATGCAACAAGTCACAACACGTCAACCCTGACCACACGTGGCTGCCGGCTCGCCTGGGGACAAGTGATCACATGATGAAATCCCGAACAGGGAATATCATACATTCGGGATAGACCGTAAAATAGTCGATCTCATAAGGAATTTGGACCGGAAAGTACGGATAGTGCGATCGTGTCGTATAGGATTAAGAGTGATCTAAAATTATGAACTTTCAAATGAACGTTTTATTCCGTTAAAGATCACCGAAAATTCGAACGTGAAGAAAGTTCAAGATCGTCGACTGTAAATGTAACGCGTTCATTAAAAAGTTCATTACACAACACTGAGCATATATATATATATATATATATATATATATATATATATATATATATATATATATATATATATATATATATATATATATATATATATATATATATGTGTATATATATATATATATATATACATATATATATATATATATATACACAACACTGAGCATATATATATATATATATATATATATATATATATATATACATATATTTATATATATATATATATATATATATATATATATATATATATATATATATATATATATATCTATATATATATATATATATATATATATATATATATATATATACACATATATATATATATATATATATATATATATATATATATATATATATTACGGAGATACGTTACTCGTCTTTAAGAAGGCGTATAATCGACACGAAAAGTACCAACAGAATGCGCTTCTAAATCTCAATATGGCCGACGAATGGTTTCAAAAGTTCAGTCAACAATGTAATATTCCAATCAGTGTCATTGTTGGGAAAATGTGCGCGCTTTATTCTGTGACTCTTTCTCTAGTTCCAATTTTCAACACTAGCAGCGTACTGGCAACTTTTTTTGGACGATATTTGTGTCTCGGAAATGGCTTCACACCGCTAATGATAATATAGAAAGCCTTGTCAGATTCTATTTGTAAATGTCCAATATGGCCGCCGAGGTTGTAACGAGCATATGTTGCTATCGGCTGCATACTTCCCTTTATCCACACTTGATTGATATTATCGCAATATTTTCTCATATACTTCTCTACAAGTATGAAAGATGGAATAATAAAAGACATCATAACCCTGAAACTATGATTTTTTTTTTAATAACATCGAAACTTGATACAAATTCATTGTTCCCCAATTAAGGCTAAGGATGAAAAATAGGATCGTTTGGACGGGGCACTACAAGGGCGATCTTACCATCCCATTAAATTATGACTATATGTAACTATATTATAACCATTAAATAATATAATATGATATATATAATATTTGATATTATATCATATAATAAACTATTATTATATCATTATATTATAATTATATT
>OZ023338.1:6238859-6276359 GCA_964007535.1 Brachyptera risi | reverse complement strand
TTTGGAATGAATCGGTCAATTAGATTTTGAGAAATATCATGTCAAAGTTTTTAAAAAAACCCATAAGATTAGGCTGGGTGAGAAAATTTGAAAAAATGAAACCTCTCCGAAAAAAATAAAATTTTCTCTGAGTGTTTAAACATAAATGATACACATAACCACCATTTTGTAAGCAATTCGAACCAGCCGTTTCGAAGAAAAAAATACAAATAACTGTTTTTATACATCAAATATATGGAAATATGCCAAGATTCACTGCAACCTAGATTCGATATTTGCCCAAGCATTAAATATCTTCATATTCGTCAAGGTGTGTAGAATACCATAGAAGATGAAGTAGCAATTAAATGAAGGACAAAGTGTGTAGAATACCAGAGTCGATAAAGTAGCAAATGTAGGACTGTTATTATACCTTATTCAGATATCTCGCTCATCTTACAACGCATATTTCGCGTTTGCCTAGTTTATAAAGTGGTGAATATAGATTCAATCTTGCTCCCACTTTAAAGATTTGATCATTTTGAAAGTTGTAGTCACGTTCTTTCTCGTGAGTATTTTTATCAAAAAAAGTTAATACGCTGAATATATCACTGCTATATATACTTGAGTATAATGAAAACTCACACTCTTTAGAAAATGTATATTTTTTCTTTATTTTTCACATCGGTTATCAAAGCAAATAAAAAAACCATCTTTGGTGAGTTAAAGTACCCACTTTCATGCTCTTATTCACACAGTATGAAGACTTTAATGTAGAAATTGTTTTTTCCTTTTTTTTTCGCACTCGAGACTCCTGATCTATAAAAGAGTTAATCCTGTATAATACCCAGATTGTAAAGAATATCCCAACCACTGTGCGCATGCGTGGAAACTGAAAATCACCAAGATCTACTACCTCATTTCTTTACGTTATGCCTTTCGTAGGCACTGATCTCTATTCTACCTAAAGCAACATGGCATTTTCCTTTCGCACCATGCGTATATCAAAGGGATGCCGCCTCACAAATTTTATGATAATTTGCTGGTATTATTGTATGTTGATCTATACAAGTAATAGATGTGATGCAATATGTGAATCTAGCTTTTCCCAACTGTATTAAGCAATATTGGAATACATTTCATTTGAATTGGCCAATCTAAATTTGAAATAAGTCTGTAAAAGCATTTAGTCCCCTAGTCAAGAGCCCTTTACCATACCATATATATATACCATATACCATACCATTCCACATATACCATATATACCATATACCCACCATACCACTATATATACCACTATACCATATATATATTTACCATTTGATAACTGGATAATTACTCATCATCTACGAGAAAGGTCAGAAACAATGCAAGTATACAACTGTGTACTATGCATTGAAATACGAGCCTAATACGTACGATTTGATTTGAAATTGCGAATCTGAGAAATATACACGGAAACGGTCTAATTTTAAAAGGATAGGACTTATGCCATGTTGCTTATCCCGTCACGTTATTAGACGAGCTTTAGCGAGTATTCAAATTGACATACTTGACATAAATTGGTGTTCGTTTTCATGTTTTTATTTTGTTTTCTTCTTTCAATGTTTTTTTGTCGGTTCTCCACAGGTCAAACGGCTACAGCTATCAAGTTCAAACTTCTTTTCATTATGGTTCCTCATCTAACTTAGATCTGTATAGTTTCGTGGCATCATAGGGTGGTAACTTTTATTTTTATGATTTCTAGAAATTTCAAAAATACCCAACGATCTCGGTCGCTGAAAGGCGATATAGCAGACAGTAAGCGTCTGCGCAATTAATTCTGAAAAGAGTATATCGAACTCACTTATTTACAACAATATTTTGAATCTCAATTCAATCTACTCACAGCCTTCAGAATCCCGTCTTTATTGTCATTTGTGTTGGGGAAAAGTTTGAAAACGTCGATTGTAACTCAAGTACGATACGAGCTTTGGTAAAGAGCTTGAGCGTTCTTTTTTCAAAAAGATTGAAAGACTAGCTTTGTCGATGTTTCGATAGCTCGATAGAAAAACTCCAGAATGCCAACTTTTGAAATTGGCGAATTGGTAACACTGAAAAGTCTGACGTAATCTTGCGAGTCTCGCTGACAATAACTAGTTTTCTGAGCTGATAAAAAAAATGTTCACTTATATTTTTGAATCTAGTGATATGTATTGAACATTGTTGGCCAAGTTATATAGATTCATTTTCAATTGTTAGCCAATTAAACTTCCATGTACCACCTCGTTTAACCCAAAAACAGTTTAAATTTCACCCAAATAATAGATATTAGTAAATATTCATGTATAAATCATCTACAGAATTCATATAACTCCATTTCCCATCTCAACACTAGTTCAGACTTGCATTTCAATAATCTTTCACAATTTAAATCAATTTCAAGATATATAGCAGATAGGCTAACTTGGTGTGCTTTCATGATTCACTGTTCAATTATTCAACTATTGTACCTTTAATTTACCTGTGTTCATGTTCTTGTTTGTGTTATGTTCACTATTTATTTTTATTGTTTGATTTCATGTATGTGTTGTCCTTTTATTGGACGAGCTTTAGCGAGGATTCAATTTGACATACTGAAAAAAATTGGTGTTCGTTTTTATGTTTTTTCTTTTTTTATGTTTTTTTGTCGGTTCTCCACAGGTCAAACGGCTACAGCTATCAATTTCAATTTTTTTTTTCATCATGGTTCCTTATCTAACTTAGATCTGTGTAGTTTTGTGGCATTATCGGATATCAACTTTTTTTTAACATCTTGATACACATTTCTGGAAATGCTCAGCCATTTTGAAGAAAAAACATGAAATGACGTGCTAAATTGGTACCACTCGAAGCCGTTTTTACCCATTCATAACTAAAATGTTACCCAATTGGCGAATTTAGGCAAAAGTTTGGCAATGAAGTCGACATACTATTACTTTCCGCTCGTCTAACAACGCGTATCTAGCGTTTGCCTAGTTAAATTAGCACTAGTGGGAATGTATTTTTCTGTTGCTAATAAAGACTAAATCAAATCAAATCAATCAAGTTTAATTCCGTTTTGGAAACTTAAAAAAAAAATTAAGATTTGAAAAACGTCACAAAAACAAGGAAATAAAGCTATCATCAACGGATGTGTCTATGGTATAGGCTCCACTATAGGCCTACCACGATGTAGTGACACAAACCTATTTCATCATAATCTAAAGAAGGTGCTTCAACTCACATACTGATAACATGGAAGGTATTTGTGGTTTCTTACAGTCAGTTCAGAGCCAAAGGTCCCGATTGTCTGCCACGATTTAGTGGATTCCCGTGTGAACTAGATGTAGATAATAGTGGCTACGGTACCGGTGGTATTGTTGAACTCACAAAATATATAATTTTCGTAAAAAAGCAAATGCAACTACTAACATTAAAATCCTACTGAGCCGTGCTTAGCATTGTTGCAAGAGTATTGTTGTTCTAAATAGTTCGATATAAAAGCGAAAGTTGCGCTACAGGCAATCGGGACGCTGGACTTGCGAACTGACCAGGGAAATATTTCACTGTCAAGACCCGAGTTGGGTCACCTTCTTTATTATACCTTTAGCGAGGATTCAATTTGATATTCTGAAGAAAATTGGTGTTCGTTTTTATGTTTTTTTTTTCTATTTTTTTTTTTCGGTTCTCCACAGGTCAAACGGCTAAAGCTATCAACTTCGAACTCATTTTCGTTATTGTTCCTCATCTAACTTAGATCTGTATAGTTTCGTGGCATTATCGGATGTTAACTTTTTTTTATGAAGTTTAGAAATTTCAAAAATACCCATTAGATAACACAGCGGAAAAAAAGAAAATATTTTTATTCTCAAGGGAATGAAATTTTGCGTGAAGTCGAGTTACATTTTGATACACATTTCTGAAAACTTTCAGCTTGATCGGTTCGGCCATTTTGAAGAAAAACCATAAAATGTGCTAAATTGGTACCACTCGAAGAAGTTTTTACCCATTTCTAACTTAAATGTCACCCAATTGACCATTGTAGATGGGCGTGACTTATACGAAGCAGGGGAAATTTCAGATACCTTGATTGGTTATCTCCCTATTTTCCCTGCTTCACTGTCCACTTGATTGATTTTTATAAATGGTGACATCACGAGGGCGGACGATCTACAATGGTCAATTGCGAATGTAAGCAAAAGTTTGGCAATCGACATATCCGCTCGTCTAACAACGCATACATGGCGTTTTCCTAGTCACTAAAAATAACGCATTTTCGAATACTTTCCTAGCTAACTAAAGCTCATTTCTCAACATCTATGTTAGCTAATTCATTATCTCAATTTTAAATTGTGTTCCAAATTTGAATAAATTCCATCAAGCCATTTTTTCCATTATTCACTAATGGAAATACTCCTGAATTTTATGCAAATACACGACAGTCGAGTCAGTGCCTTCTTGGAAAACTCTCTCACTGTCAAAACCAGTGAACCATCCTAACATTTCCACCCGGCTTTGACTTGATAGAGTAGACCAATCAGCATCCGAATCACAATGGTAGATTGAACAATGTAGTTTCAAACCGGAAACGGAAACGTCAAATGTAGCATGAAATCAGAATAATTATTCAAGTTTATAACACTATCGTCACATTGTCAATGAAATGTGATATATCTCTGTGTTTGTTTATTAATTTATTTATATTAGGTGTAGGTCCGGCTTTACGAATAATAAATGTGTTGATTAAGCGATGATTAGTGGATTAGCTTGTTATTACCCTTGGTTACCAATGGTATTTTTGTACCTTAATTAATGAATTAGCTTAATTAACACATTTTTACTATTGGTAATATGGGGTCTTAACGACGCACTGTACTGATTATTAAGATATATTGGCTTCGGTGAATGATATATATATATATATATATATATATATATATATATATATATATATATATATATATATATATATATGAGATGATGGGATGATGAGATGGAAGGTTGTTTTATTTGGTGTTTTTGATTAGTGGGAAGGAGTCGGTCGTGGTCTGTTGTTAAAGAACTACCCCAGCATTGACCTGAAAGACAGAGGAAAACTACGGAAAAATCTCCTTCAGGATGGTCGACCATGGCAGGAATCGAACCCCGGTCTTTTGAATGATGGTTCAGTGTGCTCGTCACTCGATCACTCGTCTCAGTGTGGAAAAATACAAAGTAAGTAACAAAAAAATACAAAAATACAAATAATGAAAAATACAAGGAAAAATACACATTACTTTGGTCGAAATATATCACCTGGGTTAATCAGCTGAAGATATTGTATTACTGAGACGTGTGTCCGAGTGGTTAACACACTGAACCGTCATTTAGGAGACCGAGGTTCGTTACCCACCATGATCAACCATCCTGACAGGGGTTTTACGTGGTTTCCCTCTCGTTCAGGTCAATACTGGTATGGTTATTCAAAAACAGGCCACGACCGACTCCTGAATATTGAATATTGTTTGCTTAACGACCCAACCAACAGCTAGGTTATACCTTTTCACCATCCAAAAAACATCTAATAAAATAACCTTTCATCTCATTCATCATTCACCGACGCCAATAGATCTTAGTCATCAGTATAGTGCATCGTTAAAACCCAATATAAATAGAATAAATATATGAGTCGATGTATTATAGAACAACTAGTCATAGTTCTGACAAACAATGAATGTAAACACTGAGAATCTTATTCTATATAAGTGCGACGACATCAAATTCCCTCTGAGATAGTATCTCTATCCTAGTTGTCGACATGATCGTGTTTGTAGCTGCCCGAAGAACGGTGTATCGTATCGCAATGTGTATCGCATTGTGTTTTTGTGTATTGTGTAGGTTTGATTGCTACTCACTCTTGCGATCGTTTCAACTTGGATGTATCATCAAATGAATGGTTCGTATTCCAGTTCAAATACTCGGAGAGAAAATATATATATATATATATATATATATATATATATATATATATATATATATATATATATAAATATAATATGAATATATAAATATATATATATATATATATATATATATATATATTCATATATATATATATATATATATATATATATATATATATATATATATATATATATATATATATATATATATATATATGTGGTAAATATGTCTTTACGGTAAATTTGCCACGATTAAAATGCAATTTGGGCTCTAAAATGAACCTGTTTTGGCGACGTTTGGCCGGAATTTCACCCGGCATCTTCAAACGATGGTGGTAAGCAGTCTATATATATATATATATATATATATATATATATATATATATATATATATATATATATATATATAAATATATATATATATATATATCAATGTATATATTCATTCATATATATATATATATATATATATATATATATATATATATATATATATATATATATATATATATATATATATATATATATATATATGTATATATATATATATATATATATATATATATATATATATGTATATATATATATATATATATATATATATATATATATATATATATATATATATATATATATATATACATAGTGTTATGTATTTCATGGTGAATTTTCCTCTTTTTAGATGGACGTCAACTCATCGGACCTCCAACAAATATTATGTAACCTACTTTGTACAGAAAAATGAAATAAAGTCTAATGATGATAAATATTCACCAATCAAAGTCCAAGTCTCCTGAAGCTAGCCAAGTCTGGGAAGTTATTTCGAGCGCTTATATTGTATGAGGGTGAAAAATACGTTTTTTTATATAGCGTACAACAAATAACAAACAGATAAAAAAGAGACTATGACCTATGACCTCTCCGTTAAAGAGTCGTTCCTCCCTTACGTCACTTCCGGTAACACTGGTTGTATGTCCGTTGCCATGCCAACCCTCGAGGAGGCGGAAGAGAGGGACGAGGGAGAAGGAGGAGGAGAAGGAGGAGGAGGAAGAAGAGAAGGAATCTCTCAATCTCATCCCAGGAACAAGTCCATTCTAATTTAGATCTGGAGCCGGTTAATCCCTAGTGGACGGCGAAACTAGCTTTGTAAGGTTATTTCGGGTAGATTGTGTGTGACCTCTCTCTCCTCCCCCCCCCCCCCCCTCCCAGCCCTTTCTGACCGCGTGTCGAAAACCTTTTCGGTGGTGGAGGTATGAAATGGGATTATACACGCCAATCCGGAAAATCAAAATGTATTTCCAATCAACTTTTATAAGAATAGAGGGAGAGAAATATTTTTCGTGAGAATATGAAATATTATTTTGATAGTCAGTACTATTTGACATACTTATACGTGTGACTGAGTAGTTAATACACTGAACCGTCATTCATGGAACTGGGGTTAGATTCCCACCATGGTAGACCATTCTGACAGGGTTTTTTCGTGGTTTTCCTCTGTCGTTCAGGTCAATTCTGAGATGGTTCCTTAAGAACGGGTCATGACCAACTCCTTCTCACTATCCAAAAACACATACAAATAAAAATTTAACTTCCATCTCATCACCTTATCATCATCTCATATATAATTCACAGACGCCAATAAATCGCGAATTGATCATCAGGTAGAATGAGTAAAACGAACTTTTCGACAAGCAAAGTAAAAGGAGAATGTATACTTCTTGATGCAATATGAACGACTTAAGGTTACAAAAATGAATTCACCAATGTGATATTTCCATTTATTATTGGATGAGCGAAGCGAAGACTCAATTTCACCATACTCGAAAAAAAAGTGCTTATTTTTTATTTTTTTGTTCGCGCTACGTCGGTTTGACCACTATTGAGAAAATTCATTTCAAAGTTTTCAAAAATCCCATAAGAATTACCCGGGAGGAAAATATTCGTCAAAAATATTTCTTTCGAGAGAATTCAAATCCTGAGGAAATTTTAATATAACTATTATGCACATTATTCCGAACTTTCAGTCAAATCAGATCAGCCGTTTTAATGTAAGAAATATATAATCCATTTTTTTTAATCACTCAAATCTATTGAGAAACTTATTAAATACGAGCAACAGGTATCAACAATTGATTGGAAATGATTAAAACAAAGTCTTCTTCCTTATCATAGGAAATAACTCAATTGTTCGGATCTCAAGGTGGATGTATAATAACCAATCCAAAGATATGTTGATATGTTCTAGCTCATTAATCAACGCGGCAACACAATATAAGGCGTTTTTTTATTTCGGTCAAATCCAGTTAATTCATTCAGGGTTATGAAATGACGTCAGTTTCATTCCTCCTGAAAAAAAAAACTGTACGTGGTACTTGTGAAAAGTTACAAAAAAAAAAACGCGGACATGTCTCAACAATGAGATTTATTGTAAATGTTACATTGTTGACAGTTTATTGTAACCTCTCGACAGCCATATTGACATTTAGAAATGCATTCTGTTGTTATTTTTGGTTTCGAATGGGTTTCGTCCAAGTATATGTCACATATTGTTATATAAATGGACAACAATACGCTACATATAGGATTCTTGTCACATGACAAATGATGAACAATAGTTACCATAGCAATACAGCGAACTGGTGGAGTACCAAATATTCTGATTGGTCAATTCCAACTAGTGGACATTGTTGTCAGTCAATTTGAACAATGAGTGACGTCACTTGATAGGAGCCTATAAAAACAGAGAACTGAACCGAACTATCGAACTGTAGTATCTGATGTAAGAACCTTGATTTTGTTCAACCCAACTCCACAGAAGGCCGTGACAAATATAAATCCAAAGCATCCTAGATACATAACTAACTTCACATGTGTTGTTTACCAAGAATTACCACTTAATTCGAAACTGACTTCGTGATTTCAAACTATTGGAAGAAGAATTCAACGAATATTATACATCCTAAGGTTTGTTCAAACTTATATTTATCTACCTAATCACAATCTACCAGAATGGAAGGGAAAATTTACAAATCAAGTATCTACAAAAACGTACATGCTGTCGATAAACGACACCGCGATGTAAACCAGTGTGATGTAACATTCCAAATAGGCACCAAACACATTCACGCCCACCGTCACATCCTGTCAAACTCTTGTCCTTACTTCCAAACCATGTTCAAACAGAATTTCCTCGAGGCTCAACAGAAAGTCATCACCCTAAACGGAGTCGACGAAGATGCTATCGAATTGGTCATCGATTATATCTACACTGGCGAAATAGAAATCACTCAAATCAATGCTGAAACTCTTCTTCAAACCGCTCACATGTTTCAATTACAAGAATTATTTGCATGGTGTGGTGAATTTCTAATCGAACAACTAAATACTTTTAATTGTATTGGTATTGCCGATTTTGCAGAAACATATTCGTGTGGTAATCTTCAGAAATACGCTGACCAATTTGTGCGCGATAATATCTTAGAAGTGATGAAAGTTGAAGAATTTTTATTATGTTCGTTTTCTAGACTTTTGAATGTCGTTGCACACAATTCTTTCTTTGTTCCTCCAGAAGATGAAGATAAACTTTATCGAGGTATTATCGCTTGGGTAAAGTTTGACATACTCAAAAGACAAAAACATCTAGCACATTTATTGCTTCACGTCCATTTACCGATACTAGGATCTTTATATATATCGGAGAAAGTTAAAACAGATGAGGTAATCAAAAATGATAAAAATTGTCGTAAGTTGATGGAGATTACTGAAAAGTATCTCGATTCGATTCGCTATCGACCCGTAGAAAAAGAAGGTATTTTCGTTATTTCTTCCGATAATTACTGCGCTGTTATCGATAATCTACAGTTATGGCCTTCCGACTGGCGGGAAAAACCGCGAATGCCGGGAAAACCGAGTACAATCATCGACGTGGTCCACGCTAAAGGTCTCGTCTACGTACTGAATAAACTCGGTAAAATGAACGCCTACGATCCGATATCAAACAAATGGACCAAATGCCAGTCTCCAAATCATTTCAATCAAGATTCACGACTGGTCGTCGTCAATGGTTACCTATTCATATTCGGTAATTCGACTAAACCGACGAAAAATCAATCAACTTGTTTCCGTGCCCAAAGATATAGTACCTTAACAAAAAAATGGAGACATTTCCATACACTATGGAAGCGATTACCTACCCGTACAGGTTTCAGTCTGGTTGCTTTCAAAAAGACGGTATATATAATCGGCGGTCACAGTACATATAATTGTACTCATCGGTGGATCGATTGTTTCGATACAGTAACGAAACTGTGTACTAGAATGTTTGTCCATTTGAAATATTGTATCGATACCGGTGCGGTGGTGCTCAAAGACATGATGTACATCGTCGGAGGAACGAATTGTCGGATCGTGGGCAACATCTACTCGACCCAATTACGTGTCATCGACCCGTTAACAGATCAACTTGACATTCTCGCCGGGCTCAACGTTCCCAGATCTGATGTCAATGTACTGGTTCATGAAAAGAAATTGTACGCTGTCGGTGGTAAGAACAAATCCGGAGAAGTAGACACCGTTGAATATTACAATGAACTGAAAGACGAGTGGAGGGTGTGCAATAATGTGATGCTGCCCAAGCATGCGGGGAAGAGGTATGTGGTGGTGCCGTTTCTTGGGAGAAGGGCGGGGGAGGAGAGGTGTAAACTGAGGAGTTGTTTGTCGAGAATTGATTTGGGACAATTGAGGATCGATCCGAATTTGCCGAAATCGGTGGGCAGTTCGAGGAGTGAGCTGCTTTCGAATGCAATAGCAGAAAAATTGGGATTGGATGATTGTATAGTTATTTAGATCATTGTAGTGAGTATTGAAAGGTGTTTTTGTTTGAATGTTGATTGAGTACAAGTAAGGTGGAAATATGCAGTTAACTATGAATGAGTGATTCTCATCGGAAAAATCTCAAGAGTGCATGAGAGTTGATTTAGAGAAATTTCACTTTTTTCATTATAATTTATATATATATATATATATATATATATATATATATATATATTTTCATATATGCATATATATATATATATATATATATATATATATATATATATATATATATATATATATATATATATATTTAAATATATATATATATATATATATATATATATATATATATATATATATATATATATGTATATATATGTGTGTGTGTGTGTGTATACATATATTTCAATTATTTGAAATGGAACTATTGACCGTGAATTCTAACATTCGCTCACGTATACAATTGAAAATGTGTTTTTTCAACTGGACACTTCATAAAAATTTGCGGTAAACGGTGAATATTATTTCAAAAGTACACTACTTAAGAGGTATACATTAATATCTGAGTTTTTGTTGTACTTGACTTTTGATATTTTGTACTGTTCAAAAGCTCTCATCTAGATACTATCTAGAACCAGATATCTCGATCTAGATCGAGATACTGATATCTCGCTAAATCAACTCCCATGCACTCATCACGTTGAAAATTGAAAAACACGATAATGTGATTCAGAATTTTGATATCGAACTATAAACATAAACATCATTATCAATTGAAATGATGATTCAACAGTGTTATGTTGGAAAGGAACATTTCTGAAAATATAAAATATATTTAACCTGTGTTAATAAAATGTAACGCATGGCAAATATTTTTTATTCAATGTAACCTGTGACTATCAATTACGTAACGGGATAAGCAGCATGGCGCTTTCCTTTCGCACCATGCGTATATCAAAGGGATGCCACCTCACAAATGTTATGATGATTCGCTGGTATAATAGTATGTTGATCTATACAAGTGATAGATGTAATGCAATCTGTGAATCCAGCTCTTTCCAACTGCATTAAGCAATATTGGAATAAATTTCATTTGAATTGGCCAATCTAAATTTAGAATACGTCTGTAAAAGCATAGTCCCCTAGTCAAGAGCCCTACTGCTATATTTACCATTTGATAACTGGATAATTACTCATCATCTACGAGAAAGATTAAAATCAATGCAATTGTACAACTATGTACTATACATTGGAAACGAGCCTAATACGTACGATTTGATTTGAAATTGCGAATCTCAGAAATGTACACGAAAGCGCTGATTCCATCATGGTGAAAACGGCCTGATGTTAAAAGGGTAGGACTTACGCCATGTTGCTTATCCCGCTACGTTATTGATAGTCATAGATGTAACTGTATAGGTAAAAATTGTCTTGACGTCCGACACGATATCGGTGCGATTTTTGTCATGCCTGATTCCACTTCGCTGCGCCGTAACGTTTTCGTGACGTCATAGCCATAGCCTTCATTACCTTCAACTCACAGGCTTGTTCGAATGTGAGGAATTGAGCTGTCAGATTACAATTTGGCGCACTTTTTCGAGTCGTGCAATAGTGACATAAAAATGTAACCCGGAGAGATTGCTGCTTCGATTTTAATGTTGAGAACTCTATACTTGGAATGACATTGCGGAAGTTTAAGAATTGAGATAAAACAAATAATACTTTGAAAACGTGTGCTGACAGCTGACTACAGAATGTTGAAGTATGATGTTCGATGAATCGATATTTTTGTGATTGGATTCATATTTTTTTCGATCGTTCGATATAAATCCTAACAACCGGAAGCATATGATTAACAATCGCAGTGTAACTTCCGGTAGAATCGTAATTTCGGCCGATGAAAGTTTGAGTTGAGTCAATAATCACGACACCGAATCGGTAACGAAACGGTGTCGTGAACCGCCATGTTGTTTAGGTGAATACTGGCTTGTGATTGGTTAGTTGGGATAATCGTGTCAGACGATAAGAAAAAATCTGAACTGGAAACCCTGCTTTATTATAGTAACTAACAACTTCGTTAAAGCTGGATTTCTATGCACGCGATTCTCATATCGCGCGATACCATATCGCACGTCATGGCGGCTCAAAGTCGCGAGGCGGCAGACATTTTCCTTCACTGACCAATCAGGGACAAGTCGCGAATCGCGTCACGAAAGTAGAGATTTGCTCAACATGCGAGCGGTATGAGCTCGCGACATTGGCGGAAGTACAGTTTCGGATACTGCATCCGGCGACTTATCGATAATCGACTTCGATTACCATGAGTTTGACCATGCGTTTTTTTGACAGCTGAACATAATAATTGCTGCCAATAGTAGTTCAAGTTTTTGTCGCTAGATGTCTATACTCTCGAATCGCCAAGCGACTTTCAAAATCCAATTCACAACAACAAACCAAAGAAATTAGTTTAATGCAAACTGAAAGTGTTGATTCTTTGGATCACTTCGATAGAAATGATAGTACGGTAATAAATTCCACTCTATCAGTTAAATAAAATGAAATGATTCATAGATCAAGACACTGTATTCATACTAAAAATGAATTGATAGTTTCGCCAACAGTCAGTTTTGAACTTGAAGTCAATTTTGATTTAATAATTTCAATTGTAAAGGCGAGTGTTGTGAATGTCGGCACCTAGAATGGACTCCGAATTCTTATTTTGAATTTTGAAGCAGTGTCAGTTGACTGAGCTACTGGAGGCAGCCCTTATGAAATATAAATACATCTTTTCACCCTGCCTTCATAAGAGAAGCATGATGAGAAATTTCATATAATATTTTAAATTCTTATTGCAATTGGAATAATGATTTTTTTCGTAAATTATTTGGTGTGTATTGTTGGACAAATATTGAAAACAATTACCAAAAAGAAATACATATTTCATTTCTTGCTTCTCTCAATTTTTCACAATGTATTTATCAAATCATTTCTACTCTCCCCTAATTACCCACACTTCATGTGTCTGATGTGATGTAAAATGCAACTAAAATATGTTGGCCATGAAGGAACATAATATATAATATATAATAAATATATATATATATATATATATATATATATATATATATATATATATATATATATATATATATATATATATATTATATCATCACTGACAGATATTCCATTTTATTCAGTTCACCGTGAACAAACAATATGTCCAAAACGATAAAATTGAACGCAGGCTCCCTCGTTTAACACTCTCCATGTTCATGTTTCTTCATTTTGTGTCTGAAGAATTCAAAATTAAGTTTTGTGATAAATGATGATCATGGTCTGTATTTTTATCCAGTATATATAAGGTTTGTTTGTGTCAAAAACTGTGTCAAATGGGTGTTGTTACAAAACTCGTTTGTAAAAATACCTATTTATTATAACTTGGAAACAAAGAACAATTTATAGAATGGACAACATATAATAACTTGGTAGTTACAATCATAGTGAGTATAGTAATCATAGTGAAATGGCACAATCAATAGTAATTAATCATAGTGGTAATTGGCCTATTTGCGAGTGCGAGGAGCACAATTACGAAGTTCTTCACCGGCTTTAGTGAACAATTTAAGATAAAGAAAAGTGCATATAAACAAAATTGTAGTGCCAAAATTAACGAATATGGGATAGCTCTAACCGGCAGTTTAAGGTTGCTATCACCATGGTTACCCATGCTATTCGTTTTCACAAACTCTCAAATGAAGGCCAACTAAACTTAGTAATACCAGCTCTGAATATTATAGAATTATAATTTACTACACAGTTTCTTCACTTTGATCTCCTAACCGCTACAGTATGGGTGCCTCAAACCGAGGTGAACAGGGTGGAGCCTAAACCCTCATACCCCCCCCCCCCCCCCGGTCACAGTCCGCCCCTGATCACATGACCTCGCAGTTAGTAAAGTCGTTGAGCGATATTACAAAAATCTACACAAATCCATTCACAATGTAATTATAACATACGTGATAGTGTCAAGTGCAGCCTACATAGTTCAGCCACTATGTATAGTGACACCAACCTATTTTATCATAATATAAAGAAGGTGACCCAACTCCCATACTAATAACATGAACGGTATTTGTGGTTTCTTGCGGACAGTTCAGAGCCAAAGGTCCTGATTGCCTGTCACGATTTAGCGGATTCCCTTGTGAACTAGATGTAGATAAGAGTGGCCACGGTACCGGTGACATTGTTGAACTAATAAAATATATAATTCTCGTGTTGAACAAATGCAACTACTAATATTTTAACACTATACTGAGCCGTGTATAGCATTGTTGAGTTTTGTTGTTTTATATATAGTTCGATGTAGAAGCGATAGTGCGCTACAGACAATTGGGACCCTGGACTTGCGAACTGACCCCGGAAATATTTTATTTTCAAGACCCGAGTTGGGTCACCTTCTTTGAATTATGATATCACGAAGTGATATATATATATATATATATATCACAGCCTTCTTTATTCAAATCATTCATTTCTTATACTGCCCTTTCACTCGGGCTATTTGGACGGGTTCGCGCACATTTGCTCGCGCAGGCAAAAATGACGTCATGGTCTGGTATGTACTGCACCCTGGTATCTAAAGTTTCAACTTCGAACGATTGTCATTCTTTTCAACTGTCATTCTTGTCACAATATTCTGTCAATTTCTCGCGACGTTATTGAGGTTATGTCATATCTACATTTTGGCGAGGGCCTATAGGCTTACCCAGATTTAGACGTGAACGATATTTATGTTGACCCAAGCAATGAACATCATTCAAGAACTTGTCCCGGTGATATTCCGGATTCGTTATATTATTGAATAAAATCTTTCATATCATTTATCATCATAAACAAAGTTACAAGTTGGTGAACTCGCGAAGTCACGGCCTAATAGAATGCGTGCGTAATTTAAATTATCTTACGGAAATTCCCAAAGTTTTTCGTATTTTCGCAGATATGACACTTCAAACAAACTGATTTACTTGAACATCTTTGGAAAGTGACGTCATGGTCTGGAAACAACGGCACCATCGGCGATTTTGTGAACTAAAATAATTGGACATCGGTTAACATGGGAAGCATACCCCGAGTGAAAGGGCAGTATCAGAGAAGAATGATCTGAATAAAGAAGGCTGTAATATATATATATATATATATATATATATATATATATATATATATATATATATATATATATATATATATATATATATGTATATATATATATATAAAAGTCTTTGATTATGATGGAATGGGTTGTATCACTATATCATGGCGCAACTACCGCTTCTATATCGAACTATATGAAACAACAATGCTACACACGGCTCTGTGGCATTGTAATATTAGTAGTTGCATTTGTTCTATTACGAAAATTATATATTTTTGTGAGTTCAACAATGCCACCTGTACCCTACCCACTCTTACCTACATCTAGTTCACAAGGAAATCCACTGAATCGTGACAGGCAATCGGACCTTTAGCTCTGAACTGACCGCAAAAAACCACGAATACCTTCCATGTTATCAGTATGTGAGTCGGAGCACCTTCTTTATATTAGGATAAAATAGGTTGGTATCACTTATGGTTCAGTTATGCATGAGATTTTAAAATGTTCCACATGAAAATTATGGAACGAGTAGGCCTATATTTCACGATAATCCCGCTCTTATGAATCACGGTGAAGTGGGAGTCTTGTATACTGCTGGTTTATAGAACGTAGTTTATCTAACAAAATTCTCTGAATTGATTTTCGTGTAGCGAGATGTTTTAATTGGCCTCAAAACTGCACATTCAACAAAGTATGGATTGTAATATGCAATGTTATTTCATAAACTCATTTCCATGGAAGGAGAAAGTCGTCAATATATATATATATATATATATATATATATATATAAATATATATATATATATATGAATATATATTTATATATATATATATATATATATATATATATATATATACATATATATATATATATATATATATATATATATATATATATATATATATATATATATATATTTATATATATATATATATACATATATAATATATATAGTTATATATATATATACATATATATATATATATATATATATATATATATATATATATATATATATATATATATATAAATATATATATATATACATATATATATATATATATATATATATATATATATATATATATATACATATATAATATATATAGTTATATATATATATATATATATATATATATATATATATATATATATATATATATAAATATATATATATATACATATATATATATATATATATATATATATATATATATATATATATATATATATATATATATATATATATATATATGGTAAACTAATTTCTACGGTGACACCATGTACTTGAAAATTTGCGTCTCGACGTTTCGACGGAATTTCACCCGTCATCCTCAGGAGTGTAGTTCGGTGAAAGCTCAGCCAACTAATCACCGAAACTACACACCTGAGGATGACGGGTGAAATTTCGTCGAAACGTCGAGACGCAAATTTTCAAGTACGTGGTTTCACCGTAGAAATAAGTTTACCATCCAATATTGGCCACGAGAATCCACGTGAACATATATATGCATATATATATATATATATATATATATATATATATATATATATATATTTATATATATATATATATATATATATATATATATATATATATATATATATGTGTATATATATATATATATATATATATATATATATATATATATATATATATATATATATATATATATATTTATAGAATATTTGAAACTTTCACGATTTATAAAAATTTATGAAATATTGAATTTCAGCTATAGGCCTACTGGTATACATAGCCCTTATTGGAAACAATGATTTTGTATCAAGTTTCGATGTCATTGTAAAAAAATGGTACTTGAAAAGCGTAGAGTGTATTTCAGAAGAAGGTAGTGTTTTTTATACCGTGGGAACAGCACATTTCTTGTTTTATTGGATAAGCGACTGCAAAGACATCCATCCCACTCTCATGTATCTTTGTCTGTGTTTTTTGTTTGTTTGTTTGTTTATTTGTAAGCAAGGCACAGGTTAGATGGTTTGATTGATCGACAACAAAGTATTTCTGTACACGTAAACTTTTCCAACTCAGAACTGTAGTTTAGGGGGCTCATCGGTTGAACCATTTTTGAGAAATACCATCTCGAAGTATCTAATAATCTAAATATCTCATCAGATTAGGTTGGGCGAGCAAATTTGAAAAATGAAATCTCTCTGAAAGCATTCAAATTTTCACTGAAATTGAATGTTTTTGGAAGATACAATTGTAATTCTACACTATCTCGTTACAACCAACTTTAACTCGAACTTGAACTTGAAGTCTAACTTTGGGCCCAAAACTTTAATTGAGTTTACAACAAAAAGTTCAAGTCAATGGAATAACATCAGCTGTTGTTGACGCCGCCATTTCAAAATGTGGAATTCATGTACAACCTAACCTAAAATGGGATAATTTTTGTCACTGCTTGACTTATCATACAGTGCCACACAATTCACGTAGCATGACGAAAGTTTTTCATATCTCACCATTTTAAATTTCAAAGAAGGCTAGGTAGGCCCATTCGTACGTGAAGATACTTTTGAGGTTATATCTTGCCGTGGCGCGAAAACTCGTTGAGATTCTATTTGACGTTCCTCGATTCAGGTGGCAGTGACTGATTAAGATTGGTTCCTCCTAAAGTCAAACTTTATCTTCAGTCGAAATGTTTGGCATGATCATACTTCGAAGTAAAGTTAAAGTCAATTAAGTCAGAGTCAAGTTATATATATATATATATATATATATATATATATATATATATATATATATATATATATATATATATATATATATATATATATATATATATATAAATATATATATATATATATATATATATATATATATATATATATATATATATATATATATATATATATACTAGGAAAACGCCATATATGCGTTGTTAGACGAGCGGATAGTAATAGTATGTTAATTTTTTGCCCAAATTGTGCCTACATTCGCCAATTGGGTGACATTTTAGTTATGAATGGGTAAAAACTGCTTCGAGTGGTGCCAATTTAGCACATTTGATATTTTTTCTTCAAAATGGCTGACCCGATCAATCTGAGAATTTACAAAAATGTGTATCAGAATGTAGTTCAACTTCACACAAAATTTAATTTTTTTTGAAAATAATTTTTTTTTTTTGAGTATTTTTGAAATTTCTAAAATTCATAAAAATGAAAGTTATCGCCCGATGATGCCACCAAACTATACAGATCCAAGTTAGATGAGGAACCATAGTGAAAAAAGTTTGGAGTTGATAGCTGAAGCCGTTTGACCTGTAGAGAACTGACCAAAAAAAAAAAAAACATAAAAACGAACACCAATTTTTTTCAGTATGTCAAATTGAATCCTCGCGAAAGCTCGTCTAATAACGATATATTTAATTCTCTATCGTCTAATTGTATATCGTTTGTGTCCAGTTCAAATGCATAGAAGGCACATTTGATGCCATTCGATAGTTTGCAATCACACCAACAGGGGCAGCATATACTGGAATACAGGTTGAAAGACATGAAGTTCCACCAACAGCTGTAATATATGTGAACATTAATTAGTTCGTGTTTATTATGCATGAAGAGGTTAAAAGTTAAAACCATTGACTTTTGAATACCATGGCTATAAGAATATATAACGATTATATATTTGTGTTTTTCATGTTGGTACCTTCTTTCATGATAGCTAAGTGTGTATAAGGTATCATAGGTTACTTTGTAATCTCATCTGTGATCACATTGAGATTTCCATCGCATATTGTTATGTTAAAATGTGAGTGAATTCTATCGAAAGCACTGGAGAGCAAGAGAGAAAGAGAATACAGAGAAGGAGAGATTGAACTGAAGGAGAAAGAGAGAGGGAGGAAACGCGAGAGGTGGTAAAACAGAGAGAGATAGAGATAGAGAGAGAGAGAGAGAGAGAGAGAGAGAGAGAGAGAGAGAGAGAGAGAGAGAGAGAGAGAGAGTGAGAGTGAGCGAGAGAGAGAAGTAATGTACCAAAATGCAATTTAGATAATGGGTGTATTTTCGTTTCTGTGCTCTCTATTTGTGTCTCAAGTGCTCAATTTACGTACATGATAAAAACAATGAAAACACTGTACTGTAAACAGTTGTTCATTTTATTCACTGGTGTAATGGAAAATTAATATTTGCTTATTGTGTGTCTTGCTTTTCAACTCCATCAGTTGAATTACTAAAATACTGTAAACATTTCAAATTAATAACTTTCCTTTTGCGAACCATTTATGTAATGTATTGTGTATTATTACTAGGAAAACGCTATATACGCGTTGTTAGACGAGCGGAAAGTGATAGTATGTCGGCTTCTTTGTCAAACTTTTGCCTACATTCGCCAATTGGGTGACATTTAAGTTAGAAATGGGTGAAAACTGCTTCGAGTGGTACCAATTTAGCACATTTTATGGTGTATCTTCGAAATGGCTCACCCGATCAGGCTGAAAAATCTCAGAAATGTGAATCAAAATGTAAATCGACTTCACGCGGAATTTCATTTTTTTTTTCAAATACAAATATTTTCCTTTTTTTCCACCGTGTTATTTTAATAGGCATTTTTGAAATTTCTTAAATTCGGAAAAACAAAAGTTATCATCCGATAATGCCACAAAACTATACAGATCTCAGTTAGATGAGGAACCATTATGACAAAAAGTTTGACGATGATAGCTGTAGCCGTTTGACCTGTGGAGAACCGACAAAAAAACATGACCAAAAAATTAAAAAAAAAAACATAAAAACGAACACCAATTATTTTCAGTATGTCAAATTGAATCCTCGCTGAAGCTCGTCTAATTATTATTATTATTCATTCATCAGAGAATTATAAAAAATGTGAGAATATAAAAATATGGGAAAAACCAGCATTTAATTGTGTTTTGGAAAAGTCAAACCATTGAAAAAAATGTACGTATACATTTAGAACCAATTAGAGCGCCAATGACGAAAATAATGAACTGATGGATCAATTGAAGCTACATAACGGATGCAATGACTTGACAGTTTGAAAATCAAGGTGTTATATAGTTTCTGATTACATTCGTTATGGATATCTCCCTAATTGTACAGCTTGAATCAAAAGTAGTGGTCCTTTTTTCTATCTGATTGAATCACTCATAAACCCTATGAGATTACATAGGATTCAACAGGTGTTATCAGACGAACAGAAAATTGACTTTTACTAGTGGTTCAATTTCCAAAACGGACAAGGTAAGTTTTCCTAGTTTATGAAGAACTTGAACAATAGCATTCATTTTATTCATTCATTTTTGTATTGGGTTTAACGATACACTGTACTGATGGCTACGATCTATTGGCGTCGGTTTATGATGAATGAGATGATGGAATGATGAAATGAATGGATATTTCATTATATATGTTTTTGAATGGTGGGAAAGAGTCGGTCGCGGCCTGTTGTTAAGGAACCATCCCAGTATCAACCTGAACGACAGAGAGAAACCACAAAAAAAACTGTCAGGACGGTCGTCCATGGCGGAAATCAAACCCCGGTCTCCCGAATGACAGTCCAATAGAATGTACCCGCCACTCGAACACTCGTCTCAGTGGAAGAACTATATTTGTACAATATGCAAATCTTTGGATTGATAAATGAAAATGAAACATGATATTTCGCTAAATCGACTCCCGTGGACTCTTAGTCCAGCGCCATTAAAAAAAAATCCACAAACATCAGATAGATGAATAGATGTTTATTATTTCATAGAAATACATATATAATATATATACTCACCCTCAAGTATACAAGATGTGTTGTTACGGGTATAAGAAATTAGTCAGTAAAAAAATGAATAATGTGAAAATAAACCTGCTAAATATTATGTAATTGGATAGGAGATTAATTAGAATTAGGTAATTGAACAAAAGGTACATTGACAATATTTGGCATCACATAATTCGTCGATGGTATAAAATGCATGTGCAATTAAAAAGCTTTTGATTCTATTTTTAAACATTTGTCTTGAGATGGTCAGGTTTTTCAATTTCTCCTTCAGGCTGTTGTAAAGTTTGATCCCAACATGTGTTGGGTCATGGACAAACATCACAACTGCGACTCGTTATTTCACTCCTCATTTCCATTGAGCTCAGTAACAAATATCAATATTGACGAACTATGAACCAATTATTTTGATGAACACTCGAAACCAATCATTTATATGAAATAACATTCATTAAAACATTATTAAAGCAGTTCTGTTGAATATTTGACCAATGGAAAACAGACATCAAAGCATTTCAATTTAATTAGTTGGTATAGAGATGTCATTGAAAAAATAATATATATATATATATATATATATATATATATATATATATATATATATATATATGTCACTTTTTCATAATATAAATACATGTATACATATATATGTATATATATATATATAAATATATATATATATATATATATAAATATATATATATATATATATATATATATATATATATATATATATTTATATATATATATATATATATATATATATATATATATATATATATATATATATACATATATATATACATATATATATATATGTATATATATATATATATATATATATATATATATATATATATATTTATATATATATATATATATATATACATATATAAATATATATATATATATATATATATATATACATATATATATATATATATATATAAATATATATACATACATATATTTATATACATATATATATATATATATATATATATATATATATATATATATATATATATATATATGTATATGAATATAAATATCTATCTATATATATATATATATATATATTTATATATATATATATATATATATATATATATATATATATATATATATATATATATATATATATATATATGATATTTTGAAGGTGTGATTTTTTTTGAGTACCAAGGTTCACTATAAGGAACGCAGCTACATCTTTCAACAGTGGGATTATAAAATAACAACGAAGATGAACAATTATTGACTCTTTTCACTATAAACCTCCTCCTATAGATAGATATAATAATATCAATTTTCACAAGAACAATCTTTATATAATATCTTAATTCAACAAGCAAGAAAATATCACTGAGAAAAATATTGACAAATAATAAATCTCGATTCATCCGTCGTGTGCTTTTCTGAGTGAACAGATTATTACATCTGAACTGAGATAAGTAGTCGAGTGGTTATCACACCAACTCTCATTCAGGAGACCGGGGCTCGATTTCCGTCATGGTCGACCATCCTGTCAGGGTTTTCTCGAGGTTTCCCTCTTTCGTTCAGGTCAATACTGGGATGGTTCCTTAACAACAGGCCACGACCGACTCCTTCCCACCATCCAAAAACAAGTAATAAAATAACCTTTCATCTCATCATCCCATCGTCTCATATATCATTCACCAACGTCGATAGATCGTAGTCATCGTTAGAGTGCGTCGTTAAATCCAGTATAAATAAATATTACTGAAACCTTCCTTCAAACATCTTTAGCTTTCGTGATAATAGGTCAAACTCGTTATCTCAACCCCCTCCCACCCACCCTCTACTACCCCCCCTCCGCCAAGACTCTCGACCGAACATGGGTGAATTAATATGTCATGCTAGCATGGAAAGATGATTGTTTTTAATGACATAAGGTGGTTCCCAAATAACCCAGCTGATGGTGGGGACACTGAAGAGTTCATACCGGAACTGAGTTGACTCGGTCGTGTGTCGTGGGCTTCAAAATATAAATATTATAAACTATATAAAGCATATGGAAAACATTTAAAATTCCTCATTCATATATATATATATATATTCATATATATATATATATATATATATATATATATATATATATATATATATATATATATATATATATATATATATATATATATATATATATTATATATTAAATATATTATATACTTTTTTCATTATTTACTATTATTATTTTTCCTCATAATTTTTTTTCTTACAATTATTATGTTATTCCGTTTCTGAGAAACCATTCCAGTATTCACTCGAACTCATAATAAAATCATGATCCACTCCACTAAAGACAATCGACCTAGACGGGAATCGAACACCGGTCTCCTGAACGACGGTTCAGTAGCGCATTTTCCGCCATCTAGTTCACCCCTGTTCACCACCTCTTCCCCCCCCCCTCCTCCCCACCCTCCCCCCATTACCCAACATTCATCAAGACCTTTTGTTCCTTCCTATCTCCAACAACCTCCCAAACACTCTTTAATTAACGACCGAATTTCAACGAAAAATCTAAAAATTCAACATTATATCCAACTTGTTTTTGAAGCTCCTTTCCGTTCTAGTTTTTGTATAATTTCATTCACGTAAGAAGATGATCATCTACCAACATAACAAACACAAATAACACCGTTTTATTTATATAACTGTGGTATATTTACCGTATCATGATTGTTTCAAGTGACTTTTATGATGAAAAAAAAAACCAAAAGTAACATACATTATCATTAGATGTTCAAAGTTTCAGCGAAACGATGTATAATTACCAAAGTTTCCAACAATTATTCAGTTGGTAGACTACTTTCTACTCTTGTGGATACAAGTATATATAATATAAGTTGACTCCTATGCGATGTAATCTTCCTTCTCTCTCCAATCGAGAAAGTAGCCAAGCTTTTGTGGATTTTTCTCTTATATACCCAAAGCGAACAATAAGCTTTTTGTGCTTTTAGATATAAAATGAAATCCTTGAGATTGTAAATTGAAAGGAGAAGAAGAAGAAGAAGAGAGATGAGAAAGAAAAGAGCTATAGGATTGAGAGTATATATGAGGTAGAAGCTCAGTTTATAGTATAATCAGTTAGTGTTACTTGAAAGTTGGAGAGTGTTTATAGCATAAAGACGGCAATGAGTTGATGTAATTGAAGCAGGGAAAAATAAGTATGGACATCGTAGGTAGCTCAGTCAGCTGAGGCACCGCTCCAGATTTAAAGTCACCGTTGGGCTTTGGTTCGAGTCCCATAAAAGGTTTTTGTAAACGTCCTTTCAATGATGATTACTTCATAGTTCCATAATCACCTGATGTTTCGTACCCCCGTACCACCAAGCTGTTGGTGGGGTCGTTCTCGTTAAGTAAACAATTAATAATCAATCATCAAAAAAGTATGGTGGTAATTAAAAGAGTGGTAATTATAGACATAATGAGTTACAAGATGAGTGAGATATTCAAATGAAATGTATTCGAGAACTTTATATGCCTACATATCTTGTTTTTTATGACAGCCGCAACTTATCGGACGCGAACGTTTTTTTGTTCTTGTTGTTTTTGTTGTTGTTGTCGTTGTTATTGTCGTCGTCGGCGTCGTCGTCATTGTCAACGAAGGTTTTGACGTTGTTGTTGTTGTTGTTGTTGCCTGCAGCCTAGACTAACCAGAATAACCCAATCCAAATATTTTGATGTGCCTTAACCTATCCAAACTGATCTAAAAATGTAATTCATTCATATTATTATTGTTATTATTAATCCTATAATATGTATGTTGTCTGCTCAATTTATAATTTCATTTGTCCATCATCTAGCCCGCACACAAGGTGAAATCTTCACGCGGGCTTCACACATACAGATGTGTATTACTATTTTGTATTTTGTATTTTTTATTTTGTATTTTCGTATCATGTTTTTCATGTATTATGTGTGAATAAAATGCATACCAAATTGAATTGAATTGATGATGAAAAAAATTGGAGTTTTTTTTCCATTAACAGTCTGAAGACGATGTGAATTCTCATTTTAACTTCGCTTTCTTCTCATTCGTTAATTCAATTACTTTCCAGAATTAACTGTTCGATTGAAAATAATCTCGAACAACAGTAACTGTTTCGAATCGAGTGAACGGAATAATTATTCACTGCTCACAAAAAAACATAATCACAAATTTCCACAACGTTTTATCATTTTCAATATTTATTCACTGATGAATTATCGGATTAATTTACATTTATGATTACAAATGTATATTTATTTTCAATATTTATCTGCACAAACTAACTAAAAAACATTTGAATATATGAATAGGAAAGCGGAAAAAAAAGCATCCATGAAGAGAATGTTAAATTACATGAATAAAACTTAATTTAATCTACTCGAGTATAGTAGCAAGTGAGATGCGATGCACTTAAAGAGTCCACAGGAGAAGATTCGGCAAAATATCAGTTTCTTGGTGATATCTTTTGAACGGTATGAGATATCAAAATTATAATGCGCGAGAAACACAGATTATAATACCTTCAAGATGGTATTAATTATAACTATTCAAGTCATGTCGCATAACTGTCAAGGATAGTCTATACAGCTAAATACATATTCTTTAGCTGTATGATTACATCGTGCAATTGGTTACTGAATTTTCATTGTTGACGTCACTACCAGGAAAACGCGTTATGTGTTGCCGCGTTGGTGGATGAGCTGGAACATACCAACTTATCTTTGGATTGGTTATTTTATATATATACACCTTGAGATGCAAACCATTACATCCCATTAAAAATTAAAAATTAAACCCATTGAAAATTATAGATTTTTAGACGAGCCACAGCGAGGATTCCATTTGACATACGATAATGAAAAAAATTGGTGTTCGTTTTTTTTTTTTTTTTTTTGGTTTTCCACAGGTCAAACGGCTACAGCTATCAACTTCAAACTTTTCTTCATTATGGTTCCTCATCTAGCTTAGATCTGTATGGTTTTGTGGCATTATTGGGTGGTACTTTTATTTTTATGAATTTTAGAAATTTCAAAAATGCCCATTAGAATAACACGACGGAAAAAAAAATTAGAAAAATTATTTTCCAAAAAATTTAAATTTTGTGTGAAGTTGAATAACATCTTTATACACATTTCTGGAAATTCTCAGCTTGATCGGGTCAGCCATTTTGAAGAAAAAACATGAAATGTGCTAAATTAGTATCACTCGAAGCAGTTTTTACCCATTTATAACTAAAATGTTACCCAATTGGCAAATTTAGGCAAAAGTTTGGCAATGAAGTCGACATACTATCACTTTCCGCTCGTCTAACAACGCGTATATAGCGTTTTCCTAGTGTAAGTTCAACAACGCCACCGGTAACGTAGCACTCTTATCTAGATCTAGTTCAAAGGGAATCCGCTAAATCGTGACAGGCAATCAGGACCATTGGCTCTGAACTGACCGCAAGAAACCACAAATACCGTCCATGATATCAGTATGGGAGTTGGATCACCTCATTTATATTATGATGGAATAGGTTGGCATCACTAAGTCGTGGTATGATGATCTTATAGTTATGTGACATTCACCGAAACACATTCATAACTCTGGGGCCGAATTCAAAAAAGGTCATAACTTCAATCCGGCTCAAAGTGACGACAATTTCTAGAGATGATACTATATTTGATCTATTATTTCTGATTTTTTAACTTCAATAAATAATATATTGATGATGATAATGGATTTGATCAAAAATTAAGATTAAAAATGGAAAATAATGGATCAAAATATGGTATTACTAGACGAGCTTTGGCGAGGATTCAATTTGAGATACTGAAAAAAATTGGTGTTCGTTTTTAGGTTTTTTATTATTATTATTATTATTATTTTTTTTTTTGTCGGTTCTCCACAGGTCAAACGGCTACAGCTATCAACTTCAAACATTTTTTCGTCATGGTTCCTCATTTAACTTAGATCTGTATACTTTTGTGGCATTATCGGATGATAACTTTTTTCTTTAGAAATTTTAGAAATTTCAAAAATACCCCTTACAATAAATAACACGTCGGAAAAAAAAGAATTTAGAAAAAAAATGAAATTTTGCGTGAAGTTGATTTACATTATGATACACATTCCTGAAAACTTTCAGCTTGATCGGGTGATCCATTTCGAAGAAAAACTATAAAATGTGCTAAATTGGTACCACTCGAAGCAGTTTTCACCCATTTAAAACTTGAATGTCACCCAATTGGCGAATGTAGGCCAAAGGTTTGGCAGAAAAATCGAGGTACCATTACTATCCGCTCGTCTAACAACGCATATATGGCGTTTTCCTAGTCTCTAAAAATTGTCGTAACTTTGAGCCGGATCAAAGTTATGACCTTATGTGAATCTGGGCCCTGGATCAACTCCAATGCCCCCTTAATCGAATTAAACAAGTAGGCCTATACTCGTCGGGGAAGTTCTTCTTCGAGAATTAAATAAACGAATGTTCAGTTCTTGGCAAAAACACATTCTGTTAATTGCATCATTTCCAAACTTTCTAGTACAATTAATTTCAAATTAAACTGGGTCGAGTTGGATTATTTGTCGAAGTTTATCCATCGTCAGTTTATTGTGATGGAAAAAAATATGAATATTTTTTCAGTTGATTCGTTTTGATTTTCTTGATAATGATATTGATACAGATGCTGAGAACGTTTTGTTCAATCATCCACCAAATGTTATAAAGGACCTAAGATGTCCATTCATTGGGACCATTTATTCTATTTTATTTTTTTCATTTTCATATTGGGTTTTAACGACGCACTGTAATGACGACTGAGATATATTGGCGTCGGATGAATGATTAATGAGATGATGGGATGGTGAGATGAAGGTTTTATGGGTTGTGGGAAGGATAGTGGGAAGGAAGCGGTCGTGGCCTATATTGTGGGAACCATCCCGGCATTAGCCTAGACTACAGAGGGAAACCACGAAAGACCCCTGTAAAGATGGACGGTGGCGGGGATCGAACCGGGTCCGATATGTCCCTTCACCTCCCGGATCACACGCCATTTATTCTCAAACATGAGAAATCTTGCAATGTTTTCAAATATAAATATAAATATAATGAGTGGCTGTTGAATACAAATGTTGAATATGCAATCGCATTCCTGAAACAATCATCAAACTAACAACATCTGGAAGTTTCAGGAATGCGTGTTCTAAATTGATAAAGGAAGGAAAGTTAGTTCCAGATTCAAGTGGAAGTGTGCGTTTTTTAAACAATATAAATTGAAATATGTGTTCATTAGACGAGCTTTAGCGAGGATTCAATTTGACATACTGAAAAAAATTGGTGTTCGTTTTTATGTTTTTTTTTTTTTTATGTTTTTTTGTCGGTTCTCCACAGTTCAAACGGCTACAGCTATCAACTTCAAACTTTTTTTCGTCATGGTTCCTCATCTAACTCAGATCTGTATAGTTTTGTGGCATTATCGGGTAGTAACTTTTTTTTATGAATTTTAGAAATTTCAAAAATCCCCATTAGAATAACCCGGAGGAAAATACTTGAAAAATCAAAATTTTTCAAGACCTCTCAAATTTTCGCCGAATATAAAGGAAACTATTAAGGACATTTTGAGAGATTTTTCCCATCAATCGGATGAGAAATAACGAAGAAAACGCATTTATAAAGCATTTTCCCATCAATTTAGGCTATTACGGGAACCAATTAAATCTATAGCAACAAGTGTCACCAATTAATTCGAAACGATTGAAATGAATGAAGAGGAAGGCCGTGACATAACTGATTCTCGTAAGGTTTTTGAACGTTTGGAGTGATCCAAGGTCTGTAGATGTAGATTGGGTTGACAAATTATTTTTCATTGTAGATTTCTATACCCCTAAGCTCGTCTAACAACGCGCATCCCGCGTTTTCCTAGTTATTCTCAACAGATATGTCTATGCTGTCATTCTCATCATATTCTCATCATTGTTGTATTTTAAATTGTATTCTAAATTTCATGTTCTGTGTGTTTTTTATGTATCTATAGTGAATAAAATATAGCAAAATTGCTGAAATAATCATTATTATATTCAAGCCCTAAGAGAGTTCACATATGGATCATTCTTAACATTATCATATATCTGTTCATATTATTATTACTAGGAAAACGCGGGATGCGCGTTGTGAGATGAGCTTAGAAGTATGGCAATCTAGAATGAAAAATATCTTGTCAGCTCAATTTACATCTACAAACCTTGACTTACTTCAAACGTTCAAAAACCTCACCCGCAACTTGTTGATATTTATAGTAACCTGCAACCTGTCGCATAAACACTTTGCAAAACCAATTGATCCAAATATTCAATAAGATGTACACGTTTATTGCGTTTTCTTCATTATTTCTCATTCGATTGTTGTGAAAATCTCCGAAAAGATGTATAATAGTATTTTTCATATTCGGTAGAATTTGAGAGCTTTTGAAAAATTCTTGTTTCTCAAGTATTTTTCCTCCAGGTTATTCTTATGAGGATTTTCCAAACTTTCCGATTATTTTCCGGAAAAACCTTCCGATCGATTTCTCTGAATAACAATCCCAACCTATTCTGGTATGACAACAACGTTCAGAAAAAGTTTCAAGTCGATTGATTCATTTCTCTGACCTGTATGCCGCGTAAATTGGGACTAATTACAAAAAAAAAAGAAAAAAAAAAAAAAAAAAAAAAAAAAACAACATAAAAACGAAGCCCGTTTTTTTTTCAGGGTGTGAAATGGAAAGCTTCGCTACGCTTATCTAATTAGGCCTATATGTTTTGTTTCAAGTAGTTTCTGGTTAGGTGGAAGAGCGGTTTTTGCCGAACCTCACCATTCTCATGATTTCTTCTCATTGTATTATGTTCTTATAACCTATGTACGATGTTTTGATGATGGATAAAAGACTATATCTATCTATCTAGAAGAGGGTGTATGTGTTTTTAAAGGAGGTCTACACCAATTCATGTAGGAAGAATGCTTCTACTCTGTAAAAAGTTTCATTTCATTCTGTAATGATTTGTATAATATATTATAATATATATTATATATAATATATATATATATATATATATATATATATATATATATATATATATATATTATATATATATATTATATATATATATATATATATATATATATATATATATATATATATTATATATATATATATATATATTATATATATATATATATATATATATATATATATATATATATATATATATATATATATATATATATATGTATATATATATATATATATATATATATATATATATATATATATATATATATATATATATACATATGGGCCTATATACAACCTAAAACCTGAAACCATACACGATGAAATATCTCAAGAAAAAATCAAATTATGTATGTAACGCGAGATGCATAACCCTTTAGTAACCATTTCCAGTGTCAACTGAACCATAAACAATCGTAGTGGCTTTCCGGATGAACGTATTGTTGTGAAACTTCTTCACACCATGCAGAGAAGTGCCTTTTAAAATATTGTCGATCTAGAGTGAACATTCACAATCTGTGGAATATATATCTTTTCCCATTTACTTTTTCCAACAAAGTAAGGTGAGTATTTTCAAGGACACAACATGTCGACTTGATTTGGACTTGATTTATTAATAATTAATAATACAAAAAATAATGATAATAAATTCCTACCTGATGAAAGTAACCGGAAGTCTCCCCATTGCCGCCACGGGCCCACAACACGGGAATCCCCGACGTACCAGCCGCCAAGGCCACGGCAAACGCGGCGGGACTTCCCCCGATAATCAACACCGCGATCACATGTTTCCCCTCGAACGTTGCGCACGCATCCTCCAAGATAGCCGCCGAGAAACGATTATTATCGGGCAAAGAAATCACTAGCGGATTCAGCGTGATGTTGTAGCTCGAGTTGGTATCCATGAAGTTATCCGTTAGGTTGGTAAGTGTTTTGTTGAATGCGCGCGTGAAAGGTTGGTACTGGGATTTGGTGAACGCAATGGCGACGTGCATCGTCCATTGTTGGACAGGTTTGAATGTATTCCGATTGGATGTTAGTGTAAAGGCGGGAATTATGAATTTTACGATGACTAGAACCAGAATCAAAAGTATTGGAGTGGTTTTTGAGGATTTGAATCCTAATATTGAGGGTTGTCTTTTTTTCACCGGCATTTTGATTGTTTGCTTATTTATTTTTAATATTGATTTATTTATTTTTAATGAGAATTTTTACTTGATTCAATTTAACCGTCAGGATATTTAAGAATGAACGTCATATTTATGTTGTCGAGTTTTTTTTTTTCAAGGTTCACTCATTGTAAGGTGTTGTTGGGAAGGTTGGTAGTGGTTTCAAAAGGTGGGTGATATTGGTGAGTAACATAGGTGGGTACTGCGCCGGCGCAGAAGTGGGCACACTTTAGATGGCTGTGGAATCCAACATGGCGTCTCGCACATCTGAAAGAAGACAAAATAAAACATCAATACATTGTTTTGAATTATTATTATCAAATACTTTATTTGACGAGGTATATATATATACATATATATATATATATATATATATATATATATATATATATATATATATATATATATATATATATATATATGAATATATATATATATATATATATATATATATATATATATATATATATATATATATATATATGTGTATATATATATAGGTATATATAGCCTGGTGGCCATTCTAGCATCTGACCTTGCTATATTATGACTAAGACAAACCAAGACTAAGACACAGACTAAAGCTGTGGCTGAAAGCTCTAAATGCCATCAAGTCAACTGGCTGGTTCGACTGAATACGTCACACAGTAGATGACACATGTTGCATCTAGATTCTAAATAATCTATCACTTCGATAAATCAAACGGTAGTATGGTTAAGTTAGGCTCATAGAGCCACGGCATTTTTGCCGGCCGGCAATCTTGTCGGGCGCCGTTGGACGTCAAATGATTTGAACCGTTCATACTACCACTGCAAACTATCGCCGACTCAAGGCAATTATATATCGAATCGATGCGATAACCATGGCAACGTCGATAGTGATCGAGTTTGACAGTCGATAGTTCGTACGCAGAACACATAGTTCGAGTATAAACGTGGCCGTGATGTCGTCTACGTCATCACGGCAAGTTTGTCGTCCGGCAAAATGTTCAACTTCATTCAACTTTCAAGGCCACAGTGAACGACAAGCCCGGCAAGTCTGTGATTGGCTCATTCATTTTGACGGCACGGCAAATTCGTGTTGCCGTGGCTCCATGAACGTACCCTTAGCCCCACGTTCTTAGCAAACCAAATCAAAATGGAGGTAACTACGGGGAAGTGCGAATTGAGTACAAGTAAATACAAATATGATAAATTCCGATAATATCCAAATTGTGGTATTTAGGCACGACTAAAAACTACACACATATAGTAGTTTAATGATTGTTTTAACTGAAACAGTGCTGCGTGAGATATTTGTTTACATCAAAATGGCTGATGCGATTTGAGTGGAAGTTCGGAATAATGTGTATCATTATTAGATTAAAATTTCCTGAGAATTTGAATTCTCTCGGATGAAATATTGTTCTGAATTTTTTTCTAAGAGTTATTCTGATGGGATTTTTGAAAACTTTGAAATGAGTTTTCTCAGAAGTGGTTCAACCGATCGCGCCTAAAAACTATACAGTATCGAATTACATAGGGATACTTGTGTGTGCCAAGTTTCAACTAATCTTGAATTTTCGTCTGACCTGTGGAGCGCGAACAAAAAAAAAAAAAAAAAAAAGGAGTTTTTTTTCGGGTATGGTGTAATTGAGTCTTCGCTTCGCTCATCCAAAATTGATGACAGTTTTGAGTGGACGAGTTTCACTACTTTCTGGATTCAATATTTGCCCAACAAAGAATCATTTTTATATGCGTCAAGGTGTGTAGAATACCGGAGTCGATAAAGTAGCAAGGTTAGAACTACTTCAAGGACTTTCATACCTTATTCAGATATCTCGCTCATTACTTTTACGACTTATGTACCTTATTCAGATATCAAGGTGTGTAGAATACCAGAGTCGATAAAGTAGCAAGGTTAGAACTACTTCAAGGACTTTCATACCTTATTCAGATATCTCGCTCATCCTACAACGCATATTTCGCGTTTGACTAGTTTTAAACATAAGTTATTAAACATATCGAACGTTAATAATTATACAAACTGACGATATATATTTACTCTAAAATTGTTTGCACAACAGTTTCTCTGAAAGAGTTACCGACTCCAATCGACCGTCTTCCCTATACATGACCACTAACAGTCGGATGTTTCAAACCATCATTTTTAAAATTGGTCTCACGTATTTCTTATTCAAATCCGGATTCGTTCTAGATTAAATAACTTTTTGCATCAACTTAAACATTCTCTTGTTCTGTGAATACTTGACTATTCTACACGCCAAGCTGACTCGTACTGAGAATTATATTCGAGAATGTATTGGAAACTTGACAGTGGGCCTACTGATCAATAGAATATATTATATAATGTGGAAACTGTGGAAACTTGTGGAAACTTTGTGGGTTGCTCTCATTTCCGTTCGAAAACTCTGTTTAACTTACTTTGGGAATCTCATCGAAACATCGGAAATTATAAATTTGTTGGAGTGATTTTTAGTTACTTTTTCAGTTTGCTTGGTGACGTATGGACATATACTAGAGAAACGCTATATATGCGTTGTTAGACGAGTGGATAGTAATAGTATGTTGACTTTTATGACCACACTTCTGTCTATATTCGCCAATTGGGTGACATTTAATTCAGAAATGGGTAAAAACTGCTTCGAGTGGTACCAATTTAGCACATTTTATAGTTTTTCTTCAAAATGGCTGACCCGATCATGCTGAAAATTTTCAGGAATGTGTATCAAGATGTAACCCAACTTCAAGCAGAATTTCATCATTTTTGAATATAAAAATATTCCCTTTTTTTCCCGCCGTGTTATTCTAATGGGTATTTTTGAAATTTCTAAAATTCATAATAAAAAGTCAACATTCGATATTGCCAAAAAACTATACAGATCTAAGTTGGATGAGGAACCATAATGAGAAGGATTTTGAAGTTGATAGCTGTTGCCGTTTGACCTGTGGAGTTTATTATGGAGTTTGACCTTATTGGGTAAGGGTCCATGTTATTGGTATGGGGGTCTGTACACCTTCTTAATATTATGATATATATATATATATATATATATATATATATATATATATATATATATATATATATATATATATATATATTGGTATATCACTAGATCGTGTCAGCCATATTTCTAACCATTTCTGACTTTTATGTGTATCAGTACCTCCATCCATTTTTTTTTCATCTCAGAAAGGCCTACATGGAATGGAAAGACAAAGTTTCTGAAATGTGATGAATAAATTAGCAGGGCATCTCCGCATAACTTCGTAACGCTTAGACCCCGTTTACATTACTACCATCCTACTACAGTAGAGTTACTGGAGTAAATGGGCAGTAACTAATATTGCGTTCACACGGAAAAAAAATAAGTTCTTGGTTACTAGACGTTTTAGTTACATAATTTACCGCGTGAGTGTGTTTTGAGCTTTACAGCCTTCTAGCCAACGACACTAAAATAATTTTTGAAGGCTGTTTGCACAGCTGATTAGGCAATATTTACAACTTTCGCCGACGCCATCTTGAAATTATACTACCAGGCTACGATCGTACCAACCTATGAGCGTTCATACGGGTACATCTACTAGAGTAACCTTACTAACGGTAGTAAGTTGACTGTAGTAGCTTTTGTTACTAGCGTAGCAACTAATTAACGTTCACACACGGTAAGTTACGATCGTAGGTGGGGTTACTAGAGTAGTTGAGTAGTAATGTAAACGGGGTCTGAGAAGTGGAAGGGTTCGTAGGTGAGAGGAAAATGTGATGGAGAGGGGTGTAAAGGTGAGAGGTGGTGTGAAGATGAGGAGGGAGGGGGAGGGGATGTTCAATTAGGATGAAGGTTAAGGTTCTGTCCGCATCTCAGTCGAGTTGTTACGAGTAGAAGTTGGACGGCAGCAGTCGCTTGAGAATAATTACCGAGCTCATAGTGTGCAGAAAATATTACGCCCGGTGGATTTTTGTATATTTTTGATGAGCGTAGCGAAGTCTCCATCCCACTCTTATAGGGCTTTGTCTGTGTTTTTTTTTTTTTTTTTTTTTTGTAAGCACTCCACAGGTCGCAAGGGTTGACTGATCAACATGAAACTTTTTTTGTACACACAAACTCATCCAACTTAGAACTGTATAGTTTTGGGAATAAATCGGTCGAACTGATTTTGAGAATCATCATCTCAAAGTTTCTAAGAACCCCATAAGATTTGGCTGGGCAGAAAATGTTGAAAAATACTAGTCAAACGCGAAATATGCGTTGTAAGATGAGCGAGATATCTCAATAAGGTATAAAAGTCCTTAAAGTAGTTCTACCCTTGCTACTTTATCGACTCTGGTATTCTACACACCTTGATATCTGAATAAGCTATTAAAGTCGTTAAAGTAGTTCTACTCTTGCAACTTCATTGACTCTGGTATTCTACACACCTTGACGCATATAAAAAATACTTCATGAATGAATGAATGAATATTAGAGTTTTAAGGCGCATCGACAGCGAGGTCATTTAGCGCAAAAAATACTTCATTGTTGGTCAACTCTTGAATCTAGAAAGCAGTGAATCTTGACAACTTAATTCTGTCACAATTTGTATGATGTATTTGAAGAATATTATCAGTCATTTTATTTTTTTTCTTCAAAACGACTGATCAGAATTGCTTAAAAAATCGTAATAATGTGTAAAATCCATGTATACACATTTAGAGAAAATTTCATCCCATTTGGAGAGATTTTTAGTATGTCAAATTGAATCCTCGCTGAAGCTCGTCTAATAAAATTTGACTCATGCATAATCAATCTGATGCGTTGTAAGATGAGCGAGATTTCTCAATAAGGTATAAAAGTCCTTAAAGTAGTTCTACCCTTGCTACTTTATCGACTCTGGTATTCTACACACCTTGATATCTGAATAAGCTATACAAGTCGTTAAAGTAGTTCTACTCTTGCCACTTCATTGACTCTGGTGTTCTACACACCTTGACGCATATAAAAAATACTTCATTGTTGGTCAACTCTTGAATCTAGAAAGCAGTGAATCTTGACAACTTAATTCTGTCACAATTTTTATGATATATTTTATGAATATTATCAGTCATTTTATTTTTTTTTCTGCAAAACACTGATCAGAATTGCTTAAAAAATCGTAATAATGTGTAAAATCCATGTATACACATTTAGAGAGAATTTCATTCCATTCGGAGAGATTTTTGATGAGCGTAGCGAAGTCTCCATCCCACTCTTATAGGGCTTTGTCTGTGTGTTTTTTTTCGTTTTTTTTTTTTGTTTGTAAGCACTCCACAGGTCGCAAGGGTTGACTGATCAACATGAAACTTTTTTTGTACACGCAAACTCATCCAACTTAGAACTGTATAGTTTTTGGGATGAATCGGTAGGACCGATTTCGAGAATCATCATCTCAAAGTTTCTAAAAACCCCATAAGATTTGGCTGGGCGGAAAATGTTGAAAAATAAAATCTCTCCAAATGGGATGAAATTTCCTCTAAATGTGTATACATGGATTTTACACATTATTACGATTTTTTAAGCAATTCTGATCAGTGTTTTGCAGAAAAAAAAATAAAATGACTGATAATATTCATAAAATATATCATAAAAATTGTGACAGAATTAAGTTGTCAAGATTCACTGCTTTCT
>OZ023338.1:6231359-6233859 GCA_964007535.1 Brachyptera risi | reverse complement strand
TCGCTTCGCTCATCCAATAAAGAAGGTGACCCAACTCGGGTCTTGAAAGTGAAATATTTCCGAGGTCAGTTTTCCCGAGTCCAGGGTCCCGATTGCCTGTAGCGCCACTATCGTTTTGATATTGAACTATATAGAACAACAATGCTATACACGGCTTAGTAGATCGAGTCATCATGTTAGCAGTTGTATTTGTTTTTTTACGAAAATGATAGATTTTGTCAAGTTAAGAGTCCAGGAGAGTTGATTAAGCGAAATATCAGTTTCTTGGTGATAACTTCTGAACGGTATGAGAAATCAAAATTCTAATGAGAATAATACGAATAATATTAATATTATAATAATAATAATAATATAATAATAATAATAATAATAATATAATAATATTATAGAATAATATTATATTCTAATTTTAATACGCGAGAAACACCACAGATAATTATGATAGTTCCAGGATGATGAAAAAAATGTGTTTTTTTAGCTGTCGACGCTTGACAGCTATGCAACATGACTTGAATAGTTATAACTTAAATCTTCTTGAAGCTATTATAATTATCTGTGTTTCTCGTTTATTAGAATTTTGATACATCATACCGTTCAAAAGTTATCACCAAGAAACTGATATTTCGATAAATCGACTCCTATGGACTCTTAAGCAATGTCACCGGTACCGTAGCCACTCTCATCTGCATCTAGTTCACGAGGGAATCCGCTAAATCGTGACAGGCAATCGGGACCTTTGGCCTTGAACTGACCGTAACAAACCACAAATGCCGTCCATGTTATTAGCAGGCCTATGACAGATCGCTACAGCTTCTTTATATTATTGGATGAGCGAAGCGAAGACTCAGTTTCACCATACCCGAAAAAAGTACGATTGTTTTTTTTATTATTGTTCGCGCTCCACAGGTCAAACTAAAATTCGAGATCAGTTGAAACTTGGCATACACAAGTGTTATTATCTATTTCGATACTGTATAGTTTTGAGGCGCGATCGGTTGAGCCACTTCTGAGAAAATTCATTCCAAAGTTTTCAAACTCTCACAAAAATAACCCAGAGGAAAAAATTCGTGGAGAATATTTCATCGGTAAGAATTAAAATTCTCAGGGAATTTTAATATAATAATGATACACAATATTCCGAACTTACACTCAAATCGGATCAGCCGCTTTGATGTGAATAAAATATAATATAATTTTTGTAAATCACTCAAAGCTATTAAGATACCAATTGAATCCAAGCAACAAGTGTCACCACTTTATTGTAAACGATTAAAACAAAGCCTTCCTAATTTTAATAGAAATAACGCAAAATAAGATGGCAGTGAAGTAATGGTTTGGATCTGAAGGTGTATATATATATATATATATATATATATATATATATATATATATATATATATATATATATATATATATAATAACCAATCCAAAGATAAGTCGATATGTTCCAGCTCATCCATCAACGCGGCAACACATAAAGCGTATACATTTCTCTCACCAGAATTGAAAGATCCTATTTCTTCAATTCGATTTTCATGTATATTAAATTGTCAAGTAATCTATTTCTCTTCAGTCATGCTTATATATACTGTACTATTCCTCTTTTATAAAAATGCGCTCCATTTCCTCCTAGCGATTTCAGAGCGCTAGTCAACTTAGATTGTCACTTGTTCATTGTATAGCAGATTATCTTCATACAGTTTGAAGAAACGTGAATCTATCCACCATTTTATAAAACTATTTGGAACTTGAAACCACGTAATATACAATCCAAAGATAGTCGTTACTTTGAAAACTCACTTTGTTCCGAGGTCAAGCTATAAACAGGGTCACCACTACTTTTTATTTCTGTTTCCAGTAACGAATTCCTGACCTATATTCAATTTTGTCCAATCACAATTTAGAAAAAGACTGAAAAAAGATGGCGTCTTTCATCAATAGGATGTGACGTCAAAGTTGGTTACAACTTTAATACAAAGGGACGTTTTACGGGGTTGTGAAGAAGTTTTTTTAGGTCCCAAAATTTGTTCGGGAGAAGTCACAGACAGTATATCTCGACTTTGGAGGATGACATGTGAAGTGGCTAGTGGTTGGATAATAAGTTATTAAATTTTTATTATTGGGTTTTAACGACGCACTGTAATGATGACAGATCTATTGGCGTCGGATGAATGATTAATGAGATGAAGGTTTTTATGGGTAGTGGGAAGGATAGTGGGAAGGAAGCGGTCGTGGCCTATATTGTGGGAACCATCCCGGCATTAGCCTAGACTACAGAGGGAAACCACGAAAAACCCCTGCAAAGATGGACGGTGACGGGGATCGAACCGGGTCCGATATGTCCACTACCTCCTGGGTCACATGAAACAAGTGCGCTAACCACTCAGCTACTGTGCCGGTGATAATAAATTGGTTTCAGAATGGTTCAAGTTTAAATTCAATCAGTTTAGAATCTTTTTTTGGTTATAGGTGAGTTAATTTAGGTTGATTTGGGTGTAGT
>OZ023338.1:6206359-6226359 GCA_964007535.1 Brachyptera risi | reverse complement strand
ACACTCAAGTCAGAGGAAAACTCCAACTATATTAAAGGAATGAGAATTTTTAATAGAATACCTGAAAAAATTAGAGAAGCAAGGACAATTGAAGGATTTAGAAGAGAGTGTACTAAAATAATACGAGATGGGCAACTGGTTCCCAATAAACGAGAACAAATATTTAACTACTGGGATATTCCAGAGGTGTATTAAAATTAACATTATGAATATTAATTGAATATAGACTGTAGATAATTAGGTATAATTTTGTTATGACTGTAATGACTGATGTAATATATGAATTATAGCTAATGCTAAATGAATATATATACTACTACTACTTACATTACCTCAAACAATGCATTTTGACAACTTTTATTTTTTTATATTAGTTGGATGAGCGTATGCGAAGAATCGATCCTACTCTAATGCTGGGCTACGGTATTCGGATTGCGAATTCGCTAAGCGGTTTCTTAGGCCGCCATGATGATAAAACGACCAATCAGTGACGAGAGCGACGCGATTTCTGATTGTTGAGCTCGCCTCAATTTCACCGCCTTGCGAAAGCGAAACGCAAATCGCGTTTATGAAAGACCAGCATTATGGAGCTTTGTCTATGTGTGTGTGTGTTTGTTTGATTGTTTGTTTGTTTGTTTGTAAGCACTGGACAGGTTGCAGGGTTTGACTGATTGACATGAAACTATTTCTGTACACTCAAACTTATCCAACTTACAAATGTATATAGTTTCTGGGTGGAATCGGTTGGACAAGTTTTGAGAAATACCATCTCAAAGTTTTTAAAAACCCCGTAAGATTAAGCCAGGCAAAAAAAAATGAAAAATGAAATCTTAAAAAAAAATTCTTTTGACAAATTTCAAAAAAAAAAAATTGAAAAAAATTTCACAATTTTGAATGCAATTTGGACGAGCCGTTTGGGAGAAAATAATTCGATAAACCCGGTTTTTATTCATCAAATAGATAGAAATAATGGCAGAATTATGTTGCCCAGATTCACTGCTTTCTAGATTAGATATTTGCTCAACAATGAAGTCTTCTTTATATGCATCAAGGTGTGTGGAATACCAGAGTCGATGAAGTAATAAGGGTATATAAAGCTGGATTCACAATGCGAACTAATGATTAGTGATTAATGATTAACTGAAGTTGGCAGACACGGAATCAGTGTTGACGTTCACATTGTGATTAATATTAGTGACTGACCTTGAAAGTTAACTAACTCTGATTGTAGCAAACTAAGTTTGTAGCCTGCATTTTCTTGCAAATTCAACAGTAAAATGATATGAAATTGAGCCAGTGGGCTAAAAACACGCGTGTCATCCCATTTTAAAATAATTTCTATGCAAAAACGAATTGTCTAAAAGAGAAAAAAATGATATTTTTGGAATGGAAATATATTCAGCTACTGGAATAAGAAAAAAAATGCCAATATTGACCTTCGGGTCCCCTTAGAATCCAGTTTCAAGTTGTGCTTTAAAGAAATACTGAAATCAAAGGCTTTAAAACCTCAAATGCAAAAAGCTGTACGATAAACCAATACCTAAAGTCATTTATCGTCACACTCACGGAGGTTTCGATTATAACCTCAATCTAGGTATATAACTCTCCGATAAAAAAAGTGTACCAGTTGCCAAGTATAAGCACTGCGCAATTCTACTGCGCATTGCAGTATATTTTATCAAGAGGTAAAATAAAAAAGGAAAAAAAAACACCACTGCTTTCTCTAAGTGCTGACTGATTGGCCTGTTCCGTTGACGTCATTAAATAAAGACGCCTCTTCCGGTTTCCGGTTTTAACGGTACGGACTTGAAAGACTTTGGGAAAGTTTTATTTTATATGAAAGTCACATTTTGGTTTGTTTTGTTGGCTGCGTAGTGACCGGGCTTTGTTCAAATGAAATGTGAAAGAAATGTAAAGTAGGTTACTTGTTTTCAGGCTCAGTTTTTCTATACTTCATTAAAATTTTATCGATAGTTATCTAGCATTATCCTTTGGTTACGTGTATTATTATATCGATTTTTAATATATTTTTCATTTATATTGGGTTTTAACGATGCACTGTGCTGATGACTACGATTTATTGGCGTCGGTGAATGATATATGTCCTATACTATACTTTTAAGTTCTTCTTTTAACATTAGACCGTTTTCACCATGACGGAATCAGCGCTTTCGTGTACATTTGTGAGATTCGCAATTTCAAATCAAATCGTACGTATAAGGCTCATATTTCAATGTACAGTACATAGTTGTATACTTGCATTGTTTCTGACCTTTCTCGTAGATGATGAGTAGTTATCCAGTTATCAAATGGTAAATATAGCAGTAGGGCTCTTGACTAGGAGACTAAATGCTTTTACAGATGTATTTTAAATTTAGATTGGCCAATTCAAATGAAATGTATTCCAATATTGCTTAATACAGTTGGAAAGAGCTGGATTCATAGATTGCATTACATCTATTACTTGTATAGATCAACACACAATAATACAAGCAAATCATCATAACATTTGTGAGGCGGCATTCCTTTGATATGCGCATGGTGCGAAAGGAAAGCGCCATGTTGCTTATCCCGTTACGTTATTGATAGTCATAGGTATATTTTTTGTGACAGTAAATTACACAATGCATATCAAGTGGAAAAAAGAAAAAAAAGTGTCCACGGGAGTCGATTTAGCGAAATATCACTTTTTTGATGATAACTTTTGAACGGTATGAGATATCAAACTTTTGATACCGTGGAAATATAGAGATTATTAATGCATTAAAGATAGTGAAAAATTTGACTATAATTCATGTTCCATAATTATTGTCGAGCGTATACAGCTGAAAAAACACATTTTTTAGCTGCATACGCTTGACGTGTATGTGACATGAGTTATTCAGTAGGGGGGACGATATTGAAAATATGTCCATTTGTTGAAATTTATCTTTTTTTGATAATCAATTTATTTCATATCTCCTTTTTAGGCTAATGACAAAATAATGTAAATTGAACCACTGGTATATTTTATATTCTACTTTTAGCCATATAGTGTCGAACTATGACATTCTGTTCTAACATACTATACTAGCTTAAATTAAATAAATATTCATCATTCTATCTTTTTGTATACTGACAAATTTCAATACTTAATTACAAGTCTAAGAATTTAATTACATAAGTAATGAATATTTATTGTATGATGTATATTTTTGTATTTACTTGTACAATTTGTATTACTATAAAATAAATACTAAATAATAAATATTAAAAACAGAAAAAAAATAGCTTCAGAACGGAATACAGTTGAATGTTTGATGGCTGTTTTCTCTACATCTTTTTTTTCAACGTATTCTGGGATGGAGAAGTCAATAGAATCTACTCTATACTGGATGGATTTGCAAAATTTTGTTCGGTATATTTTATTCATAGCCTTAATTGGGAAACAATGATTTTGTATCAAGTTTCGATGTTATTGGGAAAAAAAAAAATTATTTACTGGATAATAAACAAAGTTATGCATTATTGCCATTCTGAGAAACCATTTGTACTCATCACATTCTTAGAATAATCATTCTTCATTTTTGTTAAGAATTATTTTTATATTATTTTCATATCTCTGTTCATATTATCACTTTTTTATATCAGGCTACTGTTTATTACTCTCTCATTATTTCCTACAATCATTTTTTTATCAATCATTCATGTGTGATTTATTATTATTGTGTTTTTTCTACTTCATCAATTTTGTATTTGATTATTATTATGTGTCAAAAGGCAATCATGTATACCATGACATAGTCTAATAAAGATTTATATATATATATATATATATAAAAACAGTATCCATAAAATGATTGTGAATAACAAAAATGATGGAAAACTTCGGAAAAAAGTGTGAAATGGATACATTTGTCATTCCTACAAAATATTTTTTGAAGTGACACTAATGCATAACTTTGGCGAATGTACTTTCGAGAAGACTATGAGATTTTTCAAAATTACTCATCTCAAGCTATTTTCTAGAAAAAAATGTCTGCGTTACAATAAAAAATATTCGGAAAATGAGAATATTCAGGTAATAATTGAAAAAAAAGAGAAGAAGAAAATGTTACTCCACATTTTTTTATATCTATAGATATTTTTTTTTTTTGGTAATGTGGCATCACAATAAAAAAATCAACTCGATCGGGTGTAAAATGTAGAGCTTGGAATTTTCAATATTGTTCCCCCCAATATTATCTCTAAGAAGTTGAGAAGTGTGGGTTGTATGAAAATTAAGTGTACTGAATGGACTGGAAGGAAGAGATAACCCTCAGTAGCTTGGTCAGCTGAGGCACCGCTTCACAAACTGATGTCACCGTTGGGCGTGGGTTCGAGTCCCACATAAGGCAAGAGTTTTTACCGGCACAGTAGCTGAGTGGTTAGCTCACTTGCTTCGTGTGATCCGGGAGGTGAAGGGACATATCGAACCCGGTTCGATCCCCACCACCGTCCATCTTTACAGGGGTTTTTCGTGGTTTCCCTCTGTAGTCTAGGCTAATGCCGGGATGGTTCCCACAATATAGGCCACGACCACTTCCTTCCCACTATCCTTCCCACTACCCATAAAAACCTTCATCTCATCATCCCATCATCTCATTAATCATTCATCCGACGCCAATAGATCTTAGTAATCATTACAGTCTGTCGTTGAAACCCAATATAAAAAATATAAAAAAACAGAGGGAACCCACGAAAAACCGCTTCCAGGATGGTCGACAATGGCGGGAAACGAACCCCGATCTACCGAATGACGCTTCAGTGTGTTACCACTCGGCCACGCGTCTCGGTGAATAAAACGAAAGAATATATATATTATTATTAGGTGTCTCTAAGAAACAATAATTTCAAGACATAGGCCTATAGTCTATATTTAATGAGGATGCATACATTAAATACGACCATCGTCTTATGTGAATGTATTACGTAAAAGTATATAAAAGAAATAACGTTGAATATGAATCAAATATATGACCATATAAAATACAGCAATACACAGTTCTTAATCTAATTGAAATGCTGTAAAGCTTTTGAAATTGAAAAATATAATTACTTCTCGCTATAGGCACTAGTCATGTTACCATGTACTGGTAGAAAAATTGCGATTAAAAAGGTATAAAATCGAAGAAAAAAACATCTAAATTAAATCTTCCAGTATGAGAGTATAAAATCATTCATGACCTAGTTCTAGTGCCACAGTCGTACCAATAATTCGAACGAATATAAAATATAAAGTTATTTTATTGGCAAAACCTATTCTACTAAAACTATAAACAGTATGAAACTATAAAAATCTAGTGTGGTTCCATGGAAAATGTTGACGATGAATATTTTAGTTGACCAAGTGTTCAAGAAAAGTTCATATTTTTTCAATATACATTTCGATCAAAATTAAATAATATATCATATGGGCCTTGAGTAAATACTCAATAATTCGTGAATTTACCTGGAAATGGAACCAAATTTGAATGTCTCATTTAATATTCAATTGTGAGGCATTACAAATATTAAATACAAAAATTGTTGACATATTTTGCAACAATATATATATTTTTTTCAATCAGACGAGCTTTATTAGCGAGGATTCAATTTGGCATACTGAAAAAAATTGGTGTTCGTTTTTATGTAGTTTTTTTTATGTTTTTTTGTCGGTTCTCCACAGGTCAAACAGCTACAGCTATCATATTCAAACTTTTTTCACCATGGTTTCTTATCTGACTTAGATCTGTATAGTTTTGTGGCTTCATCGGATATCAACTTTTTTTTCAAGAAATTTTAGAAATTTCAAAAATACCCTTTAGAATAACACGACGGAAAAAAAATTTAAAAATTTTTATTTTCAAAAAAATTGAAATTCTGTGTGAAGTTGAATAACATCTTGATACACATTTCTGGTGATTCTCAGCTTGATCGGGTGAGCCATTTTGAAGAAAATACATGAAATGTGCTAAATTGGTACCACTCGAAGCCGTTTTTATCCATTTATAACTAAAATGTTACCCAATTGGCGAATTTAGGCAAAAGTTTGGCAATGAAAGCGACATATTATTACTTGACGCTCGTCTAACAACGCGTATATAGCGTTTTCCTAGTAAATACATCATTACAGAAACACTCATCATAAAATCCTAAAAAGCAAAAAATGTTGGCTTGACTGTAGGGGTAAGACAACATATTATTTTTGGACATATCGTGTGTCTCTCCTACCGTTATTGAAAACAAAATTATGAATACACACAAACATATAACTTGACATATCTTGAGAGTAGTTCTTGACTGTTTATCATTTTAACGGTAAGTTCAAGAGAAGAAAGGAAAGAAAACGATGATTTTACAATAACAAAAATTGTGAAACAAAACAAAAATATTCGGTATAAAAAATGTTTTCCTTGTTATAATACATTGATGTGAACAATAAAATTAGGAATAACATAGAACAGCACATAAAAATATGATCAGCAACTTTGAATTATTGATAACCAATAGTAACCATACCATGAAAATACAAAAAAATATATTCAAAAAGCACGAAAAAAAAAACAGTAATTCACACCGAAATTTATCGTAACTCTTTCGTCCTCTAAAATTAAATACTATAGTCAAAGAACATCTTTCCAAAATACAAAATCTAATTCTACGGATCCGATCCCCCCCCTCCCCCTCCCCCCCAACCGTATCAACAAAGTTCCCCACTGGCCGCATCATTAAATCAAGAGACGAAAATCTCGCCATTATATCCAGTAATAAATCCCAGCTTAATTCCTACAGGATAGATTCACTTTTAAATTGATCGTAAATACGTTATCAGTTTTATAGTTTACCCATTCTCATTTTGATATCTTGTCAGTCTGCGTTTAAAATCGTAAAAATATCAACCCATCGTATATAATAATAATGATCAGCGTATCGTAAAATATCTTCACTTATCAGCCATGGTGCTGTTGGGCAAGATGCATTGAGGGTTGCGTTGGTTTGCTGCAAGATGCATTGAGGGTTGCGTCGGTTTGCTGCAAGATACATTGAGGGTTGCGTTGGTTTGCTGCAAGATGCGTTTAGTGATGCGTTCCAAAATGCATTGAGGGTTGCGTTGGTTTGCCGCAAGATGCATTGAGGGTTGCGTTGGTTTGCTGCTAGATGCATTTAGTGATGCGTTCCAAGATGCATTGAGGGTTGCGTTGGTTTGCCGCAAGATGCATTGAGGGTTGCGTTGGTTTGCTGCAAGATGCATTGAGGGTTGCGTCGGTTTGCCGCAAGATGCATTGAGGGTTGCGTTGGTTTGCTGCTAGATGCATTTAGTGATGCGTTCCAAGATGCATTGAGGGTTGCGTTGGTTTGCCGCAAGATGCATTGAGGGTTGCGTTGGTTTACTGCTAGATGCATTTAGTGATGCGTTCCAAGATGCATTGAGGGTTGCGTTGGTTTGCCGCAAGATGCATTGAGGGTTGCGTTGGTTTGCTGCAAGATGCATTGAGGGTTGCGTCGGTTTGCCGCAAGATGCATTGAGGGTTGCGTTGGTTTGCTGCTAGATGCATTTAGTGATGCGTTCCAAGATGCATTGAGGGTTGCGTTGGTTTGCTGCTAGATGCATTTAGTGATGCGTTCCAAGATGCATTGAGGGTTGCGTTGGTTTGCCGCAAGATGCATTGAGGGTTGCGTTGGTTTGCTGCAAGATGCATTGAGGGTTGCGTCGGTTTGCCTCAAGATGCATTGAGGGTTGCGTTGGTTTGCCTGCCGGGAGATGGTGACTTGACTAATTCGAAAACACATTCCATTTCCTGAGCACTTTCCTAAGAAATATTGATCGCTGCTCTATCTAGTGTTGTTTTGTAGAAACGGCTGATAGGCTGGCAAACTTGATGACTGTTGTTATTATCTGAGCCGACGTCATTGAGTAAAGTTATAGTTCCTATTATCACCACTTATCTACTTACAGTCGATAATTCTCCAAACGTTGCCCGTAAATTGGAACATATTTTTAACATGGGAGGGATAGTGATTAAGGACACTATCTCTAACCGGCAAACCAACGCAACCCTCAATGCATCTTGATGATGGGTGAAGGATAATTTCAGGGCAATATCTCCAGAACTGAATGAGTTATGATTAGTTCTGACCGTTATTATAATTTCTTATTCATTATCATTATATCTATCATATATATATATATATATATATATATATAAATATATATATATATATTTAAATTTGTGATATTTTTATTCGTTAATTGTTTTACTCGTCTGATTGGTTATTGAATAGATCGAGAGATTGAATGGAACATTATAGAGCAGTCACAACAATAAAGAAGAATATACTACACTCATTGTTCCCTATCACACGCCAATCGATCTTAGTTATCATTTATAGTGCGTCGTTGAAACCTCTCTATCATCACTTGTAACCGAGGATTCTGCTTTTCACCCTGAGGGTTGTTTTCACTTTTCGCATCACATTTGGAAACAACTAATTAAACTGAACTTCATGAAAATATACGTTCAAAATTAAACTATACTCCACAGAATCTAGCCGCAGGTATTCATATATATGTATATATATATATATATATATATATATATATATATATATATATATATATATATATATATATATATATATATATATATATATATATATATTTATATATATATATATATATATATATATATATAATAATGATATATATATTTAATAGGAAGATTAAAGTCGTGTATGAAATTGTGAAATATTTTTAATATCTCTACGTTTCAACCATTATTTTATGGCCTTTTTCAAGAGAATTATTGAACTGAATAATATGACAAAAATTGTGATCGATTATTTCTTAACATATGCACTTGGATACCACTACGTTTTTAACAGAGTCAATATATGGATGGAACCCTGGCTCATTAAACACAAATACAAAAATTGTTCGAATATCAGTGAAAAAATATAGAAGCGAGCATGAAAATAGTGAGATTGAAAATAAAAATATAAATACAAATAAAAATAAAAATAAAAAATAATAAAAATAAAAATAAAAAGTGGCTGACTCGATACAAGATTTTTCGATTCATCTTGGCCGCAGATCGTAGGAATATCTTCTTGGTCCTCTTGTTTCGGTATCTTCATTTACTTGTTGAGGGGCACTGCACTCGAGTTGTGGCCTTCTTCCCATTCTTTTTAAAGATGCGAGAGCTAATATAAATATTTTGAAAATATTTCAAAAATAATATGTGTGCCAAATATAATATAATATAATATAATATTAAATATTGAATCAATATTAATATTATACATATATTGATATTTATATTCATTTATATTTATATTAATATACATATTTATATTAATATTAATACAATATTAATATTATATTAAATATAATATAAATATAATATAATATGAGAAAATATGTGAAAAATATTTCACAATTTCATACACGACTTTAATCTTCCTATTAAATATATATATCATTATTATAAAATGAGTCGTGAAAGTTTAAGAGTTTTAATATAAATATATATATACACATATATATATATATACGTATATATATATATATATATATATATATATATATATATATATATATATATATATATATATATATATATATATACATATTATATATATATATATATATATATATATATATATATATATATATATATATATATATATATATATATATATATATATATATATATATGAACAAATATAAGTATTTAATGGTTAATTGAAAGTCGTGTGCGTACGTTTAATATGTATATATATATATATATATATATATATATATATATATATATATATATATATATATATATATATATATATATATATATATATATATATATATATATATATATTTATATGCATATATATATATATATATATATATATATATATATATATATATATATATATATATATATATATTTATATGCATATATATATATATATATATATATATATATATATATATATATATATATATATATATATATATATATATATATATTGAAACTCATTAGAATAACACGGCGGAAAAAAAAATTATTCTCAAAAAAAATTAAATTTTGTGTGAAGTTGAATTACATCTTGATACACATTTCTGGAAATTCTCAGCTTGATTGGGTCGGCCATTTTGAAGAAAAAAACATGATCTGTGCTAAATTGGTACCACTCGAAGCCGTTTGTAACCATTTCTAACTTAAATGTCAGCCAATTGGCAAATTCTAACAAAAGTTTGGCAAAGAAGTCGACATACTATTACTTTCCGCTCGTCTAACAACGCGTATATAGCGTTTTCCTAGTTATATGTTATTATCGATTTCCAAGTCTCTGGCAGTCTGTGGGCATCGTTTCTGTGGTTCATATTGCACGGTATTATAATTTTGATATCTCATACCATCAAAAGTTATCATCAAAAAATCAATCGACACATTATTCTGAAGTTTCACAAAAATTAGATCAACCGTTTCAAAGAAGAACATCAACAAGTTAATCAGTGACCGACTCCTTCCAACTATCCAAAAACATCAAATAAAATAACTTTTCGTCTCATCATCCCATCATCTTACAAATCATTCACCGACGTCAATAGATTGTAGTCATCAATACAATGCGTCGTTGAACCCAATATGAATGAGTGTACAATTACCGGCACATGTAGCTGAGTGGTTAACGCACTTGCTCCATGTGACCCGGGAGGTGAAGGAGCATATCGGACCCGGTTCGATCCCCGCCACCGTCCATTTTTATATGGATTTTTCGTGGTTTCCCTCTGTAGTCTAGTCTAATACCAGGATGGTTCACACAATATAGGCCACGACCGCTTCCTTTCCACTATCCTTCTCATTACCCATAAAACCTTCATCTCATCATCTCATCATCTCATTAATCATTCAACCGACGCCAATAGATCTCAGTCATCATTACAGTGCGTCGTTAAAAACCTAGTAATATATAGAATTAACAATTCACTAAGAGGGTATATGTTTTTGTCATGTTGGTATAGACGACCTTTTTTCCGTGAATACAAGTCTAGTCGTATATTTAATTTTATATATCGTATGTTAGAATGATAATACATAGTCATAATTATTCCATTTTCTTTATGTTTGTCATCAGCAATTAACCCTTTTGTATTATACGCTGTCGTAATATTATGTAGGACAACTATTTCCTTGAATTAGTATGGACACATTCACGTAAGCAAACTGTCTGCGCTTATATAGCTATATACCCCCTGCGAACAAACAAACAAATAAACAAACAAACAAAAAAGAAGGAAGCTAAACAAAGAAAGAGAAACGAAGTTAATCTAGTGAATGTATTCTAGGTCGTTCATTCTAGGGAATTGAGATAGATTGGAATGGCGTGAGTTTCTCTGCTGTTTTGTTTTCAGGATTGATTAAGATTTATGTAATGAAACTTTGGTAACTTTTTGTAACACCAGCGATAAGATGGCTTCCATTCAAGTTTTAGTTGAATTGAGAGTTTCTGAGTCATCAGTACATATTCTATATCAGTTCACAAAATACTATGTATTTCAATAGTTTGTTAAAAAGGTTGAAAGCTATTTTTTTTTTGTAATTTTGATTTCTTTAAGATTCAAACTGGCATGTTTCATTCATTGAACGCAGCAAGAATCATATAATTTCTCGAAGGTTCTAATAGGGCAGCAAAGTAGGCTGTGGCGCGGAAGGATAGGGTTCTAATGTAGGTTCATTCTTATGGGTAATAACACGCACATATTCAAATTCAAATTCAAATTCAAATTCAAAATTCATTTTATTCTGTTCCAAGAATTACATTGTACATGGATTGGTATACAAAACAAAAACGAAACGAAAATAATATAGAACAGAAGCCCGCTTAAGAATCTAATATTCTTGTGTGCGGGCTGACAGTAAGTTATAATACAATAATAGATTTTTAGTAGCTGAAAATTTAGGAAACAAAGACATGAAATGATTTTAAAACTGTCATAACTTCTAAACTGTTAATACTACAGCTAAACAAATTAGCCTACAATGTTCAGTAAACTGTTATCTTTACGATGAGACACATACATTGTATCAAACGCCTGGTTAATTTAAACAATTGGATGATAAAAAACATGTTGTAATTGCAACGTCGAAAACTAACGATAGCCGTGCGCGTAGGAGTGCACCCGCATGACGGTCTAAGCTTAATATTGCAACATCTGTTTTGCGATGATGCCAAGCGATAACTAGCAAGCAGCTAGCAAGTTTCTTGAGAACACGGCCACTGTGAGAATTCCGATGCAACTATCTCTCTCTTTCATTCGCTTGGCGACATCGCAATTACAGCATGTGTTTATCATTCGATTGTTTAAATTTACCAGGCGTTTGATACAATGTATGTGTATCATCGTAAAGATAACAGTTTACTGAACATTGTAGGCTAACTGGTTTAGCCGTAGTATTAATAGTTTAGAAGTTATGACAGTTTTAAAATCATGTACGTGCTATTACCCATAAGAATGAACCTACATTAGAACCCTATCCTTCCACGCCACAGCCTACTTTGCTGCCCTATTACATAAATTTGTATGATTAAGCTCTTGAAATCTGTGTGGGCTCACTTTTCATATTTCAGTGCGATTCTTTTTAGAGTAGACCTAGATATTAATGAATTATGATTTTTTTTTCCCTTCAGAGAGCATGAGTCGTGACGTAAACTTTGCCGATTCTGTATAGAAACATGGACAGAATCGAGTAATGTCTACGTCACGACCCTGAAAAAAGCCCAAAACCTAGAGGACAGGTGAATGAAATATATGATTTTTTAAAATTCAGATGTAGTTTTCTAGTTTTCTCTAAAATTAGGGAAATGAATATCGTCATTATTAACTACCAGGAAAACGCCATATATGCGTTGTTGAACGAGTGGATAGTGATGGTATGTTGATTTTTGTGCCAAACTTTTGTCTACATTCGCCAATTGGGTGACATTCAAGTTATAAATTGGTAAAAACTGCTTCGAGTGGTACCAATTTAGCACATTTTTTATTTTTTCTTCAGAATGGCTGACCCGATCAAGCTGAGAATCTCCAAAAATGTGTATCAGAATGTAGTTCAACTTCACACAAAATTTAATTTTTTTTTTAAATAATTTTTTTTTTCCGCCGTGTTATTCTAACGGGTATTTTTGAAATTTCTAAAATTCATAAGAATAAAAGTTACCACCCGATAATGCCACAAATCTATAAAGATCTAAGTTAGATGAGGGACCATAATGAAAAAGAGTTTGGAGTTGATAGCCGTAGCCGTTTGACCTGTGGAGAACTGAATAAAAACAAAACAAACAAAAAAACATAAGAACGAACACCAATTTTTTCAGTATGTAAAATCGAATCCTCGCTGAAGCTCGTCTAAAAATCTAGTTACAGATTGTGATGTCCTTTATATAGCTCGAAATCATCTGAAATAACTTCAAATAACCACTTCGCTCATATAAACGATTCACACATATGTATACCATCACATTTATCACCTCAACCCATACCGACACTGTCCAAAAGAACCAACCCACCTCCCACCAAATAATACATCTCCTAGAAATAGCGTCGCGACGTCTAAAACCATTGAACCTACGTCACAGTGTCGTCGACTTCTTGGCCAACCTCGTTCTTCGAGCGTAAAGAAAATCTCTCCAAAAGAAGAGAATAGTTCAACGCAAAGTGTCGTCGACAAAGAAGAAAGAATGGGAATTGTATAAAGAGAACAAAGACAGCGAATATAAAAATCGATAATTGCTCACCGAAGAGGACATACACAAGACAGAGAGAGAAAGAATAGTCGACAGTCACTATCGATATCGATAGATCGATGGGTCGAACCTGACAATATACATATATATATATATATATATATATATATATATATATATATATATATATATATATATATATATATATATATATATATATATATATATATATTTATATATCGAATTGTCGATAATCGATGCGTCAATTCGTTATGAAAGATGAGAGGTTGTTTGTCTAAGGGAGAGTGGGGTATGGTGGGACAGTAGAGTACGGTATATATAGGGGAGGGGTTTTACAAGCTGTTATGTCAAGAAGGGACCACTTAGGAGATCGAGTGTGCGAGAAAGATGAGGGATACAGTGGGTGTGGGTGTGTGAGTGAGTGAGATAGATAGAGAGAGAATATGAGATTGGGTTCGGTTGTATCACAATGGTGTCTAACCGCACGGGCTACGCTGACCAGAGTGTGCCTTGTGGTTTTCAGAGTTTGATTATTATACGCCATATTATATGTTCGACGTAACTATAGAGGTATAATGAGTCGACCTAGATGTAAAGAGTGAAATTAAAACCGAGATGAAAATTCTAATGATGAAATATATCAGATATATGTATCATGTGAATATATGTATTCATACATATGTGTATATATATATATATAAATATATATATATATATATATATATATATATATATATATATATATATATATATATATATATATATATATATGAATAAACATATATCTATATCTAAATATATATATATATATATATATATATATATATATATATATATATATATATATATATATATTTATATATATATATATATATATATATATATATATATATATATATATATGTATATATATATATATATATATATATATATATATATATATATATATATATATATATATATATATATATATATAAACCAGTATATAAATATATGTATATTATATATATATATATATATATATATATATATATATATATATATATATAAATATATATACATATATATATATATATATATATGAATATATATATATATATATATATATATATATATATATATATATATATATATATATATATATAAATAAATCAGTATTTTTTCATTTCCATTCACATTCCAACGACATCACTCACATAGTTCCACCAGTACAATAGTACTGACAATACAACATAACTCAAAACATCACATTATCGCAATAACTAAAGATGAAAGATACGTATGGACAAAATAGAAATCGATTTAAAAAAACGGCATATCAATATTGATAGCTAGACAGTATAATAATAATAATAATTAATAATAATAATAATAAATTTTTTATTAATACTGTTTGATCAAGTACATGATATTGTCATCGTCAAAATAAAACTAAATACAGAGAAAATAAAATATATACAATGGTCAATAATATTTCAAAAACTTACAATACTGGTATATATACAACTGACTAGTGTCGATGATTAAAATTAAATATAGTCAGTCTTCTAGGAATTCTTTAACGCTATAGTAACATTTACTGATAAGGTGATTCTTCAGTTTAATTTTAAAACAATTGTCATTTTTCATTTCTAGAAGTAGAATGAACAATCGAACCTCCTCAGTGGCTCAATCAAATGGAGCACTATTGTAGACAATGGTCACTGATAATTGTGAGTTTGAGTTTTGTATATGGCATAGGTTCCTACACATTCGTAACTTCAAATAACTGGGCTACTGGTGCGGTTTTTCAAGCAATTAATCATTATAATCGAACATTTGAGAATAAGGCAATGATCCATCTTTTACTGGTACTATCTTTAATATATTTTATTATCTTTTACTAGTTATGCCCACACACAAGATTTAGTTCTCACGCTGGCTTCTTATTTTCTCCTTTTTAGATTTTGCAATGGTAATCTACATACATTTGTTTCACTTTATTTGTGTTTTTATTGTTTTCAGGTTTTCCTGTTTCCTCCTGTTTTGTGAAAAGATGAGGAATACAAAGTATCATACATTGCTGTTGAGTTCCAAGCAAAATATTCTAAAACGAAATAGGCCTGCAAGATCAATATATAGTCCAGCATTGGGCCGATAAAAAAATGGAATTCAAAAACTCAAAATTCAGATTGATAACATACCTTACCGCGGTCATATTGAAGTTATCAAAATATATTACCTTCATTCTATATTACAAATTGACACTTCCAACTATAACCATTGACCAATTGATTTTTACATTTTAAAATTTTTTGCTTTCAATTGGGCCTATGAATTTTAATTTTGATATATGATGTACTCGTTATATTGACTTGATTATTATACTTGTACCTAATACCAATGGGCCTACTTGACTCGGTAGTTGCTAGATATCCATAAAAAAAAGCATCCACCATTTATTTCAATTCATGTATATTTTCTTGTTTGTATGTTGTGTACATTTCATAATTTTTCATTTTATCCTTGACTATCAATATGATTCACTCAAGAATGTTCTATTTCATATTTCAATTCACTTGGACGGACATGAAAATGAAAATGAAAATTCAGTTTAAAAATCATCAAATAAAACGTAGAACATTTTTCAATTATTACTATGTGTGTATGTTGCATACATCATATTTTGTGTTTTCTATATACTATCATTTTCATATCTCCATTAAAAAAATGAGTAAATATAAATTAATTAATAATAATTGATGAGCGTAGCGAAGTCTCCATCCCACTCTTATAGGGCTTTGTCTGTGTGTTTTTTTTTTTTTTTTTTTTTTTTTTTTTTTTTTTGTTTGTAAGCACTCCACAGGTCGCAAGGGTTGACTGATCAACATGAAACTTTTTTTGTAAGCGCAAACTCATCCAACTTAGAACTGTATAGTTTTTGGGATGAATCGGTCGGACCGATTTTGAGAATCATCATCTCAAAGTTTCTAAAAACCCCATAAGATTTGGCTGGGCGGAAAATGTTGAGAAATAAAATCTCTCCAAATGGGATGAAATTTTCTTTAAATGTGTATACATGGATTTTACACATTATTACGATTTTTTAAGCAATTCTGATCAGTCGTTTTGGAGAAAAAAAATAAAATGACTGATAATATTCATAAAATATATCATAAAAATTATGACAGAATTAAGTTGTCGAGATTCACTGCTTTCTAGATTCAAGAGTTGACCAACAATGAAGTATTTTTTATATGCGTCAAGGTGTGTAGAATACCAGTGTCAATGAAGTGGCAAGAGTAGAACTTCTTTAACGACTTTTATAGCTTATTCAGATATCAAGGTGTGTAGAATACCAAAGTCGATAAAGTAGCAAGGGTAAAACTATTTCAAGGACTTTCATACGTTGTTCAGATATCTCGCTCATCTTATAACGCATATTTCGCGTTTGACTAGTAATAAGTCAAGACTAAAATCGCAACTTACCATTTGGACATATATTATTTCAGACAGCCCGCACACAAGAGTTTTTCTCTTACGCGGGCTTCTTGTTTCTAAATTAAGATTAAACATCACAATTGAAATCTCTTTCTTAAAATTAAAATTGAATTCTTGCGATCAATTCCATTTTACCTTAAAACGTTTAAAATTGATGTATATATTTATAGAGTCGAGATATTGGTTCCATGTATTGTTAATTTAGTATTATGATATTATTATAGAACTATATGTTCAAATGTATGTTTGTAACTGTATGTTAATGCATAACTAATAAATATTTTAATCTTTAATTACAAGTAAAAGAATAAAATGATATTCAAATTGAAATTGAAATTGAAATAAATAAATGAAGGAATGGATAAATGAATAAATTCATGATCACGACTAGCCATTCAAATACTTCGAAACTAAAATACAAAATATATTTTATTTCACATTTCACTATTTCGTCCTCAAGAATTGAAACTATGAATTGATACTTTGCAACATCCCACACATTGCTACCAACTGAACAGAATTGATATTTATCGATAAAATAAAAATCGAGATAATAAACGAAGTATCTCGATATTGCAAGCTGAAAAGTACATCTATTTTTCTTCGATACAAGAATAAAATAATATAAGATATCGACAATCCTTGGTTTGCTGACAGAATATTCACTGCTCCCAGTCTGTATCTTTCACAATTTCTTCAATCCTCATAAATATTATTATAAAAGAAGTCGGTAAATATTATTTGAGGTATATGATATTTTATTCATATATTGGGTAATACCGTATGGAATATTATATATCACGTATATATATATTCTGGAGATGATGCGAAGAGACAATTTCACTCAGTGAATTGAGTTGGATAGATCTTGAAGTACAGACTATATGTTTCCATATGGGGGATTTTTGTTTTCGAAGTTGGTATTAACAACATATCTGGGGGCTAATTTCTGTACGGTAATTGTGACTGTCAAGGGGACCACGAATTTTTTTAATTTTGGCTTCTGGTTTTTGTACACACTAGGAAAACGCTATATACGCGTTGTTAGACGAGCGGATAGTAATAGTATGTCGACTTCATTGCCAAACTTTTGTCTAAATTCGCCAATTGGGTGACATTAAATGGGTAAAAACGGCTTCGAGTGATACCAATTTAGCACATTTCATGTTTTTTCTTAAAAATGGCTGACCCAATCAAGCTGAGAATTTCCAGAAATGCGAATCAAAATGTAATTCAACATCACACAAAATTTCATTTTTTTTTTTGGAAAATAAAAATATTTCCCTTTTTTCCGCCGAGTTATTCTAATGGGTATGTTTGAATGGGTATTTTTGAAATTTCTGAAATTCATAAAAATAAAAGTTATCACCCGATAATGCCACAAAACTATACAAATCTGAGTTAGATGAGGAACCATGACTAAAAAAATTTTGGAGTTCATAGCTGTAGCCGTTTGACCTGTGAAGAACCGACAAAAAAACATAAAAAAAACATAAAAACGAACACCAATTTTGTTCAGTATGTCAAATTGAATCCTCGCTAAAGCTCGTCTAACTATACGATAATTTATAGTTTTTCGTGGTTTCCCACAGTCATCGAAGCAAATGCTTGGATGAGGTACTAATTGGCCACGACCTGTAATTAGTAATGATAGGCCTAATGATATTTTTTTAGGCCCATAACTCTTTTTTTCGATTTTGTATTATGATGAAATTTACATCTGCTGTTTGTTAATGGAAAGAAGTGATCATTGCTCAAGAGACATGGTTCAAAGTGGAAGATATCAACATTCGTGTGTTTTGTTTACTCCTAATACCAATGCTGGTAATGTCCGGATATATCACAGAAACGGTTTTTACTTATAATGTGTTTCGGACTTTCGGAAACTGAAAGACTTTTATCTGTGGCGGAAAATTATGGACACGAACAGCGCAGTCCTGGTGTTGAAGATCATTAGTTTTGAATAATCAAAATGCGGTGGTAAGATCGCCCTTGTGGTGCTTCGTCCAAACGATCCTACATGTTATCCATAGCCTTAAAATTGGGAAACAATGATTTGTAACAATTCGATTTTATTGAAAAAAAAATAATTGAACCAGATTTCAATAATATTGATGATATTTATTTCAACAATTTCATTTAAAAACTAGGAATCATCAGCTCAAATTCAGGAATTCAGGAATTTATCATTCGATTGTTGCAAAAATCTCTGGGAAGGTGTATAATAGTATTGTTCATATTCGGTGAAAATATGAGAGCTTTTGAAAAAATCCTGTTTTACAAGAATTTTTCCTCCGAGTTATTCTTATGAGGATTTTTCAAACTTTCAGATTATTTTACCGGAAAAACCTTCCAACCGATTTCTCTGAATAACAATATCAACCTATTCTGGTATAACAGAAATATGTAGAAAAAGTTTCAAGTGGATACATATTTTTTCCTGACCTGTATGCCGCGAAAAAAAACAAAAAAAAAACATAAAAACCAAGCCCATTTTTTTTGGCATGTGAAATTGGAATCTTCGTCACGCTCATCTAATCAACAAGTTGCAGGTAAGGTTTTAGAACATTTGAAGTAATCCAAGGTCCGTAAATGTGGATTGTGCTGACAGAATATTTTTCATTCTAGATTTCCATACTTCTGAGCTCATCTCACAACGCACATCCCGCGTTTTCCCAGCTAAGTGAAATCTTGATCCACTTTGAAGGTTGTGATGCCTTTTGACTTACTATAGGACATAATGTGACCACCGACAT
>OZ023338.1:6183859-6201359 GCA_964007535.1 Brachyptera risi | reverse complement strand
CATAATTTAATTAATTATACTTTCACTCACTTTCCATTTTTATCTCTCGTTTAAGACGACGTGGATTAATAACGCTACATGGCCTATATAACTCACCTTAATACTCCGTAAAAACTAATTAGAAGAAAAACTTGTGGAAAAAAAAATATTGCTTCGAGATAGAAATGTTCTTAAACAAACCGTGAAACCGAATTTGAAGTCATTATTATACTTAAATTAAGAGGCCGCAGGCGCTCGTATTTCACGCCGCAAACTCTCACGGCCGTAATTTTTTAGATATCAATGTGATTGTTTTTGCATTCTGTTGATAATTGAAAGAGGGAGGTTATCGCATTTACAGAATTTTGAACAAAAAATGTGTAATTTTTCAAATTCTTCAAATGGAAAATGAAAAAATTTCTAGTTTACGGAAACCTAGATATATATTTTTGAATACCGAAAAAAAACATAGAATGTGAAATATATCAAAAGTGTGAGTAAGGGAATTAACGGCGTTTACGAGAATATGAGTTCGGCGGGCTAGTCTATGGGCTGCGCCTAGCACACGATGCATGTTAAACTCGAGTCTGAAGCGAGCGAACAACGAGCGCGTGTAGAGCGCCTGCGGCCTCTTAAAGTACAGTAACTTGTTGAAAGTTTTGAAATTGTTAACCGTTGGAATTATTGAATAATAATGTGAATATTATAATGTTAAATTAGTAGGTTAAAGGGGTTGAAGTCGAAGGTAGGAAAGGGTAGGATATTTTTCTTGTCTCGGAGAGTTTTAAGTTTCCAGTCTCGACAGCGTTTAGTTTTGCATAAATACAAAAACTTGCGAGGGTTTAAATATAAATATTGGTAGCATTTTGTCACCGTCTCAGGAGCGTGAGATTTTCAGCGTCAACATCACATATAAACTATCGTAATGGCAATCCATTTGAGCATATGCGAATCGATAAGGATCTCCACGGAACAAGAACAACTCCAGAAAATGGAGAATAGTTTTCAGCCGAAACGTCGCGTTTAAGGGTTCTTTTTAGAACCAACAACACTAATTAAAAAAAAGGCAAATTTGCAAGGCAAAACTCACCATCAACCATCGGTCCACCATTTACCATATAGTCCACCATATATATATATATATATATATATATATATATATATATATATATATATATATATATATATATATATATATATATATATTTATATATACATATATATATATATATATATATATATATATATATATGTATATATATATATATATATATATATATATATATATATATATATATATATATATATATATATATATATATATATATATATATATATATATATATAAATATATATATATATATATATATATATATATATATATATATATATATACATATATATATATATATATATATATATATATGTATATATATATATATATATATATTCATATATATATATATATATATATATATATATATATATATATATATATATATATATATATAGTTTTGAACTTTCATGGTCCTTATTATGTAAATTATCATTTTCGGGAATACCACGTGTATTGAAATTGGAAAAACATGTAATTTTAAATTAATGAACGATCCCTTGAGAATGGCATGTCCAAACATGCTGAAACGTGGGGAAAGCATAATTACATGTTTTTCCAATTTCAATACACATGGTATTTCCGAAAATAATAATTAACACACATATATATATATATATATATATATATATATATATATATATATATATATATATATTTATATATATATATATATATGTATATATATTCATATATATATATATATATATATATATATATATATATATATATATATATATATATATATATATATATATACATATATATATATATATATATATATATATATATATATATATATATATATATATATATATATATATATATATATATATATGAAACGGTGAAGTAGATAATGATTTTCATTATCATTATCATCAACATTTTTCCAATTAAGGCCCTTCGAGCTACATAGAACCAGTGGGTCACATGATATTAATAAGCCCCAACTACCTCCAGTCTTCAATACACAAAATCCAATTCAACTGAAAATAAAAAACTCTACTAAACGCTCCGATCATGTTGGTGAATATTTAAGTCCAGTAATACATTAGCGACGATTACAGTAATGATAATGTCCATAGAGCCGGGTTGATATGTGGTAGGTTAGTTAATGTGACACGTCAGTTAGTGACGAGACCTGACCGATTGGCAGTCTTTTCGATTGGATATAATTAGCCAGCGGCTGTTTCGATTCGGAAATTGTAAACATTGTGGTTTTGGTTTGAAATCCCGGTTGTGTTTAGTCGACATATAGGTATACTCGGGTTCAAATGAGCAAGGCACGATGTAGTTATAACAAACTATTCTATGATAATATAAAGGTGACCCAAATCGGATTTTGAGAATGAAATATTTCCGGGGTCAGTTCCCGAGTCCAGGTCTCGATTGCTTGTAGATCAACCATCGCTTTTTCTTTCTTAAGAGGCCGCAGGCGCTCGTATTTCACGCTGCAAACTCTCACGACCGTAATTTTTGAGATATCATTATGATTGATTTTGCATTCTGTTGATAATTAAAAAACGGAGGTTATCGCATTTTTACAGAATTTTGAACAAAAAATCTGTCATTTTTCAAATTCTTCAAATGGAAAATGAAAAAAATTCCAGTTTACAAAAACCTAGATACATATTTTTGAATACCGAAAAAAATATAGACTGTGGAATATATCAAAAGTGTGAGTAAGGGGATCATCGGCGCTTACGTGAATATGAGTTCGGCGGGCTAGTCCATGGGTTGCGCCTAGCACACGATGCATGTTAAATTCGAGTCTGAAGCGAGCGAACAACGAGCTCGTGTAGAGCGCCTGCGGCCTCTTAAGTATATTTATATTCATTACCTAATTTGTATTGATCATCTCATATTTATCACTTATTACTCACCTTGCTGCTTTCTCATAATTATGTTAATATTTGATTTTGTTTATGAATAGGACCGATAGCATAAAATTTGTTTAACCCCCAGATAAACTACACTTTGTAGTTTTGTGGGATACTGTGGATGTGGTGGTTGTTTTATTTGCTGTGATTTATTATGTATATATTGTTCATGAAAATGTATGAATGTCCATTATCAGCGAATAAATTAATTCAAAAAAACAATACTCAACAATGCTATATACAGCTTAGGCCCAGTATTACCACGGCCAGTTAGTATTTATCTGAGAGTTGGTGAAAACAAATAGCATAGGTAACCATGGTGATAACAAGTTTAAACTGTCAGATAAAGGCTAACTGGACTTGGTAATGCCGTGCCTTAGTAGAATTTTGATGTTATTAGTTACATTTGTTTTTCACGAAAATTATAATATATAGATTTTGTAAATTCAACGTCACCGGTACTGTAGCCACTCTTATCCACATCTAGTTCATAAGGGAATCCGCTGAATCGTGACAGGCATTCGGGACATTTGGCTCTAAACTGACCGCAAGAAACCACAAATGCCTTCCATGTTATCAGTATGTGAGTTGGAGCAACTTCTTGATAGTAGGATAAAATAGGTTGGTATCACTACATCGTGAACAAGGTGTATTTATCGTCATGAAAACTGGGGTGATTTTTTTCGAATGTGTGCTCGAAATGAATTCTAGTTCATATAGATACAATTTTGATCAATTTTTGAATAAATACAATTACAGAGAAAAATGGAAAAGAAAGAAGATTTCAAGAAGGAGAAGAAGAAGAAGGTCAAGATAATTTAAGAAAATACCACATTTTTTTCTCCCCCCTGTGTATGTTTGAATTGTAACCTGGCGAAATTTCATAATGTCTATAACCAGGAAAACGCGTTATGTGTTTCCGCGTTGATGGATGAGCCAGAAAATATCTAGATATCTTTGAATAGGTTATATATCCACCTTGAGATCCGAACAATTACGTCACTGCCCTCCTATTTTCTGAATAATTTCAATAATAATAAAGAAGGCATTTTTTCAATCGTTTCCAATTAATTGGTGAGACTTTTTTTATTGGATTCAATTGGTATCTCGATGTCTTTGAGTGATTAGAAAAATGCGTTATATATTTGTCATATCTAAACGGCTGTTCCAATTTGAGTGAAAATTCGAAATAATGTGTATCATTATCATATCGAAATTCTCTGAGAATTTGAATTCGGTCGAAGGAAACATCCTTCGCGATTTTTTTCTTCTTGGTTATTCTTACGAGATTTTTCAAAACTTTGAAATAAGTTTTCTCAGAAGTTGTCCAACCGATTGCGCCTCAACACTATACGGTATCGAATCAGATGAAGACACTTGTGTACGCCAAGTTTCAATACAATTTTCATTTCCGTTTGACCTGTGGTGCGTGAAAAAAAGGCCTTTTTTCGAGTATGGTGTATTTGAGTATTCGCTCCGCCCATCCAATTGAACTTTCTCAAGTTTCAGATACAGAAATATGTCTCCAACAGATAACGTACTGTACAATCTCTCTCTCTCTCTCTCTCTCTCTCTCTCTCTCTCTCTCTCTCTCTCTCTCTCTATATATATATATATATATATATATATATATATACCGATATATATATATATATATATATATATATATATATATATATATATATATATATATATATATATAGATATAGATATACATATATATATATATATATATATATATATATATATATATATATATATATATATATATATATGTATATCTATATGTATATCTATATATATATGTATATATATATATATATATATATATATATATATATATATATATATATATATATATATATATATATGTATATATATATATATATATATATATATATATATATATATATATATATAAATATATATATATATATATATATATATATATATATACACTAAAATTTCCACATTTTTTTTTGTATTTCACGTGAATATATGTATATATAATGAAGGTTTATAATTTCACCTCATATGAATTTGAGGGTATTAAAAATATATGAGTTACTGAAATTTCACATATGTTGATATTTCATACCTCATAGGCCTAATATGTCAAGAATAAACACAATGTGTGCACGAGACAGGCTATAGAAGGGAAATGTTTTCGTAGACAGTGCAGTGAGGAAAAACATTGTCAAGTTGAATTTTTAATAATGGGATGCAAGAATACGATTAGCTTCCTAGCAACATCAGAAATGTAAGAAGTGTGGGTTGTTTTGAAATTAAGTGTATTGAATGGATCAGAAGGAATTAAAGAGATAGTTAACAATAATTTAATAGGAGAGTTTTGAACCATATTTTCAATATATTTAGATATATTTATTACCTGTTATTTTTAATGTTGTATTTTTTATTGTGTGTTGTTATGTGTTTGACGTATTACAATAATCTTTTCATTGTTGAGGTACAAAAAGAAAAAAACAGACACGCCTTAAAACCCCACTATTCATTCATTCATTCATTTACAAAAAAAAATGGCTGCCAAGTCATTGGATGAGCGAAGCGAAAACTCAATTTCACCATACCCGAAAAAAAGTGCCTTTTTTTTTGTTTTTTTTTCGCGCTCCACAGGTCAGACGAGAATTGAAAGTCAGTTTGAACTTGGTATACACAAGTATGTGTATAGGTATAAGTATATATGTATAGTTTTGAGGTGCAATCGGTCGAACCACTTCTGAGAAAACTCATTTCAAAATTTTCAAAAATTCCATGAGAATAACACGTAGAGGAAAAAAATCGTCAAAAATATTTCCTTCGAGAGAATTCAAATTCTCAGGGAATTTCAATATAATAATTCAACACCATATTCCGAATTTTCAGTCTAATCAGATCCAGCCGTTTTTATGTAGTAAATATATAATCCAATTTTTTAAAATCACTCAAAGCTATTAAGAAACCAATCACATCCGAGGAACAGATGTCACCAATTGAATGAAAACGATTAAAACAAAGCCTTCTTTACTATCTTAGAATTTGATCAGGAACTAGGATGACAGTGACGTAGTTGTTTGGTTCTCAAGTGTATATATATATATATATATATATATATATATATATATATATATATATATATATATATATATATATTTTTTTTTTATATATATATATATATATATATATATATATATATATATATATATATATATATATATATATATATATATATATATATATATATATATATATATATATATATATAATAACCAATCCAAAAATATTATTTGATATATGTTCTAGCTCATCTATCAACGCGGGAACACATAACGCGTTTGCCTAGTTAATAAGGCCTGGTTTTAAGAACCTGGATTGAGCAATAGTTAGTGGATTAACTTGTTATCACCATTGGTTACATATGTTATTTTTGTACCTTCAATTAATAGTTAGTGGATTAGCACCCTAACTAAGATTGGTAAAACTGGGTCTAAATGGAATAATGATACCTTTCGAAATTCAAAATAAAAAATTAGCATATTTTCCCACATCGTTTTCCCCAAACAACTCGTTTTTCAATTGTAAACTAGTTGAATACATGATTATTGGACGAGCTTTAGCGAGGATTCAATTTGACATACCGGTACTGAAAAAAAATGGTGTTCGTTTTTATGTTTTTTTTTTGTTTTGTTTTGTTTATATTTTTTTGTCGGTTCTCCACAGGTCAAACGGCTACAGCTATCAGATTCAAACTTTTTTCCATTATAGTTTCTCATCTAACTTAGATCTGTATAGTTTTGTGGCATTATCGGGTGATAACTTTTATTTTTATGAATTTTAGAAATTTCAAAAATACCCATTAGAATGACACGACGGAAAAAAAATTAGAAAAAATTTATTTCCAAAAAAAAATGAAATTTCGTGTGAAGTTGAATAACATTTTGATACACATTCCTGGAAATTCTCAGCTTGATCGGGTCAGTCATTTTGAAGAAAAAACATGAAATGTGCTAAATTGGTACTACTCGAAGCAGTTTTCACCCATTTATAACTAAAATGTTACCCAATTGGCGAATTTAGGCAAAAGTTTGGCAATAAAGTCGACATACTATTACTATCCACTCGTCTAACAACGCGTATATAGCGTTTTCCTAGTTTTAAAACACTCCGGTCATTACAATGTAATAACTAGATATTCATACATTGTAATAAATCTTCCAGTACAGATGAATATGTTCAACTTGTTCTATGTTCAGCTTGTTCTATGTTCACTTTTTAAATATGTTCAGTCAAAGTTCAGTCAGCTGAAACAGAGTATACTATAAATCATGACAACATAATTCATGTAAACCTAAAACCATTGAAATAGAAATATAATTTTATGTAAAGCTCTCAATAATATTAAAACAATAAATCATATTTATTCCAACAGAATTCTCGTACTAGTATCATATTGCGGGTCCCGATCGACCGTTCCTCCTATCAAATAGCGATAACGAGCAGGTGTGTCGATTCGGCATTTCAATCAAATATCGTGTATAATAGAGTTGAAGGTCCCGATCGACCGTCTCTCCTATCAAATAGCGATAACGAGCAGGTGTGTCGATTCGGCACTTCAATCAAATATCGTGTATAATAGAGTTGAAGGTCCCGATCGACCGTCTCTCCTATCTAATAGCGATAACGAGCAAGTGTGTCGATTCAGCAGTTCGTACAAATATCGTGTATAATAGAGTTGAACGCCCCGATCGACCGTCCCTTCTATCAAATAGCAATAACGAGCAGGTGTGTCGATTCGGCACATTTGTATTAGAACTATCATCGTCAACATGGGTTTATCTGGTAGTTAAATTCAAACCGTGAAATGAGGATTATACAATAACAATAATTATGTTATGTGTTAGTTTTAGTCAGTTAAGTGAATGGAAGAAATTCATTAATGGCATTGATATTAAATGAATATATAGACGGTCATTACAGAGCATTATTATTATTATTATCATCTCTACTATCAACATTATCATTATTATTATCATTGTTTGGCTAGTGTTGGCTTCTGGAAACGTTAGGTGATAATGCTCTAGATATATTTCGCTAATTTATTGCCATATTTTGATTTTATATGCAAGGGCCTGGTAATGCTATGTATTTTATAAATTCACATCTCATTCGGTTACTTATATATATTTGTATTTGCATTTATGTATAGTCTTGGTTTATTGCTTACGACGTAATTGCTTTTTCACCGTAATTTATTTATACCTATTGTACATTGTATTTTTCTGTACTTATACCACGGATAAGCCTAAATCAGGCTTCGTGGATTTTTGTGAATGCTCGTTGATGTATGCCTACACTGAAAAATAAAAGGAATTTCAACTTCATTATTATTGTTCGAAAATAGATGCATTCCTGTGTTTAATCGTTGGTAATGTCCGAATAAATCTCAATTAAGAGTCCACGGGAGTCGATTTAGCGAATTATCAGTTTTTTGGTGATAACTTTTGAACGGTATGAGATATCAAATTTCTGATATGTGAGAAACACAGATAATTATAATAGCTGCAAGATTAATAAGTGGTAACTATTCAAGTCATGTCGCATAACTGTCAAGCGTATACAGCGAACAAATGTGTTTTTTTAGCTGTATCCGCCTGACAGTTGTGCGACATGACTTGAATAGTTGAAACTTATACCATCTTGAAGCTATTATGATTAACTGTGTTTTTCGCGTATTAGAATTTCGATATCTCATACTGTTCAAAAGTTATTACCAAAAAACTGATAATTCGCTAAATCGACTCCCGTGGACTCTTGAGTGAATGGAAGACATTCATTGATGACATTGATGTTAAATGATTATAGACGGTCATTATAGAGCATTATTATTATTATTATCACATTATTATTATATATTATCATTATTATTATTTGAAAATAGGATTTTTGTCACTTGATGTGTAATTCGTATCCACCAATATCCTACTTTTTCCCCAATATTCTACCTTTCTAATTTAATTAAGCGCAATGTTATTTTTTATATGCAAATATAGTGTTTTCTTTCTTCGTTATTATTATTCTCTGTCTGATCCACAGATAAGCTTTGTGCTGGGATTTGTGGAAGTGAACCTAATGTTTTATGTAAATGAATGATTAGACGAGCTTTAGCGAGGATTCAATTTGACATACTGAAAAAAATTAGAAAAATTAGAATAACACGTCGGAAAAAAAAAGAAAATATTTTTATTTTCAGAAAAAAAATGAAATTTTGCGCGTGAAGTTGAGTTACATTATGATACACATTTCTGAAAACTTTCAGCTTGATCGGGTGAGCCATTTTGAAGAAAAACCATAAAATGTGCTGAATTGGTTCCACTCGAAGCAGTTTTTACCCATTTCTTACTTATGTCACCCAATTGGCGAATATAGGCAAAAGTTTGGCAAAAAAGTCGACAGACTATTACCATCCGCTCGTCTAAAAACGCGTATATGGCGTTTTCCTAGTAAATAAACAACCTTTACTACTATTATTATTGTTCAAAAATAGATGCATTTCTGTGTTAAGTTTTCTTTTAATAATGTTGGTAATGTCCTTATAAATCTCATTTAATGAAGGTATTATTACCTATAAATATTTTTGACAATTTATAACTTGGATACTTCTAGAATTATGGTCATAGACAGCGCATTAGTTCATTTGTAATTAATTTTAAATAGTCTAGACGTGATTATTTACATTTGGTGACAAAATAACTGTCTTGAAGTTTTCAAACAACCAAGAATTGATGATCTACGAAAGAACAAAGTCGTCTACACCAAAATAACAAAATCAAATATCTCCGTATTTTGACTATTTTCAAGCTATGTAATGATTTTTCAAGACAAAATTCATAAAAAAAATCTAACACCATCTTGTTACTGATCCAAGTTGCTGGTGAAAAAATGGATTGTTAGAAAATTACTTATGACATTTTATTGTGATCAACGATCTATCTCGAATTGAATTTGATATTTGACTTGGAAAACGCTATATATGCGTTGTTAGACGAGCGAATAGTAATAGTATGTCGACTTTTTTGCCAAACTTTTGCCTAAATTCGCCAATTGAGTGACATTTAAGTTATAAATGGGTAAAAACTGCTTCGAGTGGTACCAATTTAGCACATTTCATGTTTTTTTCTTCAAAATGGCTGACCCGATCAAGCTGATAATTTCCAGAAATGTGTATCAAGATGTAACTCAACTTCACATAAAATTTCATCGTTTTTGAAAATAAAATATTTTTATTTTTTCTCGCCGTGTTATTCCTAATTGTATTTTTGAAATTTCTAAAATTCATAAAAATGAAAGTTACCACCCGATAATGCCACAATAATATGCAGATCTAAGTTAGATGAGGAACCATGATGAGAAAAAGTTTGAAGTTGATAGCTGTAGCCGTTTGACCTGTGGAGAACCGACAAAAAATCATAACAAAAAAAAACGAACACCAATTTTTTTCAGTATGCCAAAGTGAATCCTCGCTAAAGCTCGTCTAACAAGCCTTAATTGACGACTAGTGATTAACCCGCCCATAAACGTCGCAAAACAGAACATCCAATCAAATGGGCTTTGTTATGTGGGAAATTTCACATTCACCTAACAGAGTATCTCTAAATTTCCACATGAAGTATAGATCAAGGTGGCCCTGGTGATTAGCCACGCCTATCACTAGTGGTCAATTGGGGAACAATGATTTTGTATCAAGTTTCGATGTTATTAAAAAGAAAAAGAAAAAAACAATCTTCCAAAATCATTACATGTCAAAACAAATGTTTCCTCCGTGACTCAGTTAACTATCTAACTGCGTTATAAACTGGTCAGGTCGGGTATGGGGTCGAGGACCGCATAAGGCAGGGGTTTTTGTAGACGTTCTTTCACGTATCATCCCTTCTTCGTTCCATTATGCCCTGCTCCTTCGAACCCCCAAATTAACTAGCTGTTGGTAGGGTCGTTGAGCAACATGGAAATAATAAAAAATAAAAGAAGATGGTCGTCTACCAAAATAGCAAAGAAAAATAACATTGTTGTATTTGAATAGCTTTGAATTTTTGACAGTTTTCAAGCTATGAGATAATTTTTCTTCACGAAGTTTGTAAAAAAAACGCGACACCATCTTTTAAAAGCATTGAATGTCAAAAAAAATGGCGAAATTTCAATAACTGTCAAAGTTTTCACAATATTATCCAGTTATAACACAAACCTTTTCCATAGGACATTGAATCACCATCAACACACCATCACCATCATGGTGACATTATCACCATCGGTAGCTCAGTCAGCTGAGGCACCGCTTCAGAAACTGAAGTCAACGTTTAACTCGGGTTCGAGTCCCGCATAAGGCATGAGTTTTTGTAAACATCCTCTCACTTATCATCACTTCATACGTTCACAATCACCAGCTCATTCGTACCCCCGTATAACCTAGCTATTGATGGGGTCGTGCAGCTTTCAAATAAAATAAAAATACAAGAAGATCATCTACCAAAATAGCATAGACAAAATCATCTTTGTATTTGAATAGCTTTGACGTTTTGACAATTTTCAAGCTATAACATATTTTTTCTTGACAAAGTTGATTAAAAAAAACGCAACACTATCTTTCAAAAGCATTGGATGTCAAGAAAAATGGCAAAATTTCAATAACTGTCAAAGTTTTCACAATATTATTCAGTTATAACACAAACCTTTCACGTAGTGCATCAAATGATATTGAATTCTCTTACCGGATGTTTGTGCAATGATAATGGCGATTTCTTCCAACGCCTCGTTTACAGAGTAGATTTTATACGCCATTAGTTTCTCGAGAGCCAGGGACGACAGAGAGCACTAAAACGCACGAACGCACGAACGCACAGAAAGCACTCGTATGAAAACCAATCTCAGAACACAATAAATCATCATTTTTAAGACGATTTTTTTCTCCAAGAGGGAGAAAAAAGCTAGCGTTGCGGTGATTTTTTTTTTTTTTTTTTTGTATATTGGGTTTTAACGACGTACTATACTGATGGCTACGATCTATTGGCGTCGGTGGATGATGAATGAGATGATGGGATGATGAGATGAAAGGTTATTTCATTGGGTGTTTTTGGATGGTGGGAAGGAGTCGGTCGTGGCCTGTCGTTAAGGAACCATCCCAGTATTGACCTGAACGACAGAGGGAAACCACGAAAAATCCCTGTCAGGATGGTCGACCATGGCGTGAATCGAATCCCGGTCTCCCGAATGACGGTTCAATGTGTTACCACTCGGCTACGCATCTCGGTGATTTTAAATATATATGAATTATTATGAAACGTGAACCGTGGGAGATGACAATTTTCAGGCCTATCCCAGTTACTAGCGATGTTATTCTAACTATAATTTGACATTTTATTTTGTGATCATTTTTATTTTATGATTTAAAACAATGCTTATGCCACAGACAAGCCGAGTAGGCGTTGTGGGCTCTCTGTAGAAAACTTGTTACCTCTCCAAAAAATGTCGATAAAAAAACAAAAACAACAACAACAACAATAACAACAATAATAATAATAATAATTGAATAATAATGAATCAATTATGAATAATTGGAACGATTATTGATAAATGATTGAGAGCTAGTTTATCGTATTCTATGTGATATTCCTGACCTGCCATATATGGTGCATTTACCTGATTTGTGTATGTTCACGTTAGTCAAAAATGTAACTATCAACATGGAATTATGGATGAAATTTAAACAATTGAAAACTGATGTTCAAAATTACAAATTAATTAATTATGACTCAAATGAAAATAATATAGGCCCAAGTCAGCAAGGGTAAAAACAATTTTCCCGTCGCCAATTATCGTTCATTTGACTAATCATCAGTTAATGAAGCGCAGTATGATTTAACTAGAAGATTAAATAACACGTCATAGGATGCAGATATGGATGTAGAATATGCAAATGAGTCAAATTCAAAATTTGACTCATGAAAAATGAAAGATAAAATTCTATGGATTTATTTATTTTCATTTGTATTTTCATTTGTATTTTCACCGGCACAGTAGCTGAGTGGTTAGCTCACTTGCTTCATGTGACCCGGGAGGTGAAGGCACATATCAGACCCGGTTCGATCCCCGCCACCGTCCATCTTTACAGGAGTTTTTCGTGGTTTCCCTCTGTAGTCTGGGTTAATGCCGGGATGGTTCCCACAATATAGGCCACGACCGCTTCCTTCCCACTATCCTTTCCACTACCCATAAAAACTTTCATCTCATCATCCCATCATCTCATTAATCATTCATCCGACGCCAATAGATCCTAGTACTCATTACAGTGCGTCGTTAAAACCCAATATGAAAAAAAAATTGTATTTTCAAACAGAGAAATATACGGTATAGGAGGTGATGAGAATAGATCGAGTGCCCCCATATGAGCAAGTAGTTGATGGGGTCGTTAAGAAACGTTTACCAAGTGGCCAGTAAGCCTTATTAAATTGAGATAAATGGTCAACTGGTTGATACATGATACCATCATTCAGGAGACCGGGGTTCGATTCCCGCCATGGTCAGCCATCCTGACAGGGATTTTTCGTGGTTTTTCCCTGTCGTTCAGATCAATAAATACTGGGATGGTTCCTTAACAACAGGCCACGACCGACTCCTTCCCACTATCCAAAACACACCTAATAAAATAACTTTTCATCTCATCATCCCATATATCATTCATCATCCACCGACGCAAATAGATCTCATTCATCAGTACAGTGCGTCGTTGAACCAAATATAATAAAAAACATTAATAAAACCATGTTTTTCATATTACATGTAGGTTCTATAATTATATAGATCTAATATAGATGAGGTATGGAACCAGATACTTGTAAACAATTTTTACCAAACCCCGGATCGTATAATCTATATAATATAATTTGTGACCTCTTGTTGATATTTCTTATGAATTGATAGTATGTATCTAGGAAAACGCCATATATGCGTTGTTAGACGAGCGGATAGTAATGATGTGTCGATTTTTTTGCCAAACTTTTGCCTACTTTCGCCAATTGGGTGACATTCAAGTTATAAATGCGTAAAAACTGCTTCGAGTGGTACCAATTAAGCACATTTCATGTTTCTTCTTCAAAATGGCTGACCCGATCAAGCTGAGAATTCCAAGAAATGTGTATCAAAATGTGATCAAACTTCACACAGAATTTCATTTTTTTCGAAAATAAAAATATTTTCATTTTTTTCCGCCGTGTTATTCTAATGGGTATTTTCAAAATTTCGAAAATTCATAAAAAAAAGGTTACCACCCGATGATGCCACAAAACTATACGGATATAAGCTAGATGAGGAACCATAATGAAAAAAAGTTTGAAGTTGATAGCTGTAGCCGTTTGACCTGTGGAGAACCGACAAAAAAACATAAAAAAAAAAAAAAAAAAAAACATAAAAACGAACACCAATTTTTTTCAGTATGTCAAATTGAATCCTCGCTAAAGCTCGTCTAACTATCAATAACGTAACGGGATAAGCAACATGGCGTAAGTCCTATCCTTTTAACATTAGGCCGTTTTCACCATGATGAATCAGCGCTTTCGTGTACATTCCTGAGATTCGCAATTTCAAATCAAATCGTATACGTATTAGGCTCGTAATTCAATGTATAGTACACAGTTGTATACTTGCATTGTTTCTGATCTTTCTCGTAGATGATGAGTAATTATCTAGTTATTAAATGGTGAATATAGCAGTAAGGCTCTTGACTAGGAGTCTAAATGCTTTTACAGACGTATTTTAAATTTAGATTGGCCAATTCAAATGGAATTTATTCCAATATTGCTTAATGCAGTTGGAAAGAGCTGGATTCACAGATTGCATTACATATATCACTTGTATAAATCAACATACAACAATACCAGCAAATTATCATACAATTTGTGAGGCGGCATCCCTTTGATATACGCATGGTGCGAAAGGAAAGCGCCATGTTGCTTATCCCGTTACGTTATAGATAGTCATAGACTTTGTCAAGAATCCTTTGAATTACACATCCCAAGTGTCAAGTTTCAAAAAACAAAAACGAAACATCAAAGTCATTAGTGTTGAAGATATTTCTACAATATTTTTCAAAGAAATTAATCACCTCTTAAAGAATTCCAAGGATAATGAAAGAGGGATTCTTCTCTTATTTAAGAGATATAATTTGATTTTCGAGAGTATAGTTCAGATTTCATTAAGAATGTGTTTCAGAAGTGGTGAAAGAAAGAGAGGGAAAGAAAAGAATATTTTCTTTCATTTATTCACAGTGGAGATCAAAAGTAGAAACTTAGAAGAAGATTGAAAATTAATATCAGAATCTAAATATGGAAAAATAGTTGGATGAAAAAGATAAAAATAATATTATTGTCATTGAGAGAAAAGGGAAAGCATTTTAATATTTGAAAAATTATGTTCATTCATTTTCTTTCTTCATTCTAACATTGGGAAATCTAATTTAGAAATTGGTCCACTTTTTTTTGTTTCCATTTTTTTTTTCATTCTGGTGATTTTTTTATATAATATGACATTGAAACTAGATACAAAATCATTGTTCCCCAATTGAGGCTAAAGATGAAAGGTAGTATAGTTTGGACGGGGCACCACAATTAAGGGCGATCTTACCACCCCAATATATAAACAACCAAAGATATGTTTATATGTTTTAGCTCATCCATCAACGCAGAAACATATAAAGCGTTTTCCTAGTTCATAAATAATGTATCAGAATTAAGACTTTCTATATTATTATGATGAATTATTGAACTTCAAATCATTGAATTTATTATTCATTATTATGAGAATAATTATTGAAATTATGATTTGATTATGTACATTATTCTTAATTACTGGTTGATGTTAAATGTTGAAGTCCATACATTCTCCATTGACGTTATTCTCTATCACCACTTTTATTCATTTGTATTGGGTTTAACGACGCACTGTACTGATGACTACGATCTATTGGCGTTAATCCAATATATTAAGTTGAAGGTCGATCATTTTATGTAAGTGTTTCGGTATCGTATTCGTTATTGCATTTATCAAAGAGAACCATACATATACAGCTAACATTTTCAGTGTTACCTGAAATATAAACGATCGCTAAATAGTTTTCCGTCGGAAAATATTTAACTAAAATTGCTTCACACCATTCAGAGAATTATCTTCTGAAATACTGTCGATCCAAAAATAACTACAACAATATGTTACGTTAAATTTGTATGTAACGGTACGCTGTATGGGGTAAAAACCGACGGCTGAGTGTTACTGTTACATATACAACTGATCTTAATTTAAACTTTTTTACTATATAAAATTTTAGCATTTTTTACAGATAGTGTCTGCATCTTGTGATGTATTTGTTAATTTTGTATATTTTGTACACTTTTTCCACTGAGACGAGTGGTTGAGTTACTAGCCTACTGTACAGTCATTTAGGAGACCGGGGTTCGATTCCCGTCATGGTCGACCATCCTGACAGGAGTTTTTCGTGGTTTCCCTTTGTCGTTCAGGTCGATACTGGGATGGTTGATGAGATGATCAATAGTGGGAAGGAGTCGGTCGTGGCTTATTCTTAAGGAACTATCTTATTATTCACCTGAACGACAGAGAGAAACTATGAAAAACTCCAGTCAGGATGGTCGGCCATGGCGGTAATAGAACCCCGACATCCTGAATGACGGTTCAGTTTGTTATAGCCACTAGGCCACTCGTCACAGTCTGTACCCATTAGAGAAGAAGTTTGTCTACCAAAATGAAAAAGATAAATATTATCGTTTTATTTTTATTACTGTGGTATTTTGTTTGTATCAATATATTTTAGGACGAGGTTTACGATGATAATAAACACAACTGCTTCTCTCAAAAGTTTCAAATCTTCAAAGTTGAAGTAGAATAATAAAATTATCGAAGTTTTTTGTATCATTATTATTTTGTTGGTACACGTCTTTCTTGTTTGTAGATGCAATTGACCAATGTAGATGGGCGTGACTTATACGAAGCAGGGGAAATTTGAGATACTTTGATTGGTTATTTCCCTATTTTCCCCTGCTTCACTGTCCACTTGATTGGTTCTTATATTTTGTGACATCACGAGGGCGGACGATCTACATCGGTCAATTGACCATTGTAGATGGGCGTGACTTATACGAAGCAGGGGAAATTTGAGATATCTTGATTGGTTATTTCCCTATTTTCCCTGCTTCACTGTCCACTTGATTGGTTTTTACATTTTGTAACATCACGGGGCGGACGATCTACATCGGTCAATTATACCTGAATTATAATTTCTTCGATATTTTCAGTTTTTAATGATGAGAAGTTTATATTCCAAAAGTTATTCGACAAAATTATTTTTCGTACGACTTTCTATCTGATATTCAATTTTGATGAACAATTAAATGTATACTTCTTGTGTCATGTTGAATTTGCATCCAACTGTACAACAATAAAATTTAATAGAGAGAATGACAATTTATTGACG
>OZ023338.1:6159978-6177478 GCA_964007535.1 Brachyptera risi | reverse complement strand
CCAATCATATAGATAAAAATAATCATTCCTATTTTTTTTTTAGCATATTTGATAATATTATTCCGAATGTGATATATTTGGTGAAAAATGCGAATATAAAGCAATAGGATGCCTCATGTACGATGAAGATAGAGCTTTCTTCCTTAGTAAATGTTACTTAGGCCCCATATTACCAAGGCCAGTTAGTATTTATCTGACAGTTGGTGAAAACAAATAGCATGGGTAACCATGGTGATAACAAGTTTGAACTGTCAGATAAAGGCTAACTGGACTTGGTAATACTGGGCCTTAGGGTATTTTATTTTAGAAAACTAAAATCGCCCTTGTGTAAGATCGCCCTTGTGGTGCCCCGTCCAAACGATCCTATCTTTCATCCATAGCCTTAATTGGGGAACAATGATTTTGTATCAAGTTTCGATGTTATTAAAAAAAAAAAAAAAAAAAAAAAAGAAAAGAAAACCAAGTACGGTATTCATGGAATTAGGACAAATGTAAAGTAGGATATCAGCTATTTCTAATCCAGATATGGCTTTCTTGCTTGGTGAACTATGAAATAATGTTATTATATGAAGATGGTTGTCCCTATTTCAAAAAAGTGAAAAATATGGTTAGATCCTTCTTGCTTGGCGGGGCAGTATGAGTCAGAATAAACTGCTTAAAGTTCATACTGATTGTTATGACATTTTGAAATGATCAATATCGAGAAAATAATCGTGATTGATCATGATTGTTGTTTGCTTAACGACCCCACCAACAGCTAGATTATACGGGGGTACGAATGAGCAGGCGATTATGATTATTGTTTGCTTAACGACCCCACCAACAGCTAGATTAAACGCGGGTACGAATGAGCAGGCGATTATGATTATTGTTTGCTTAACGACCCCACCAACAGCTAGATTAAACGGAGGTACGAATGAGCAGGCGATTATGATTATCGTTTGCTTAACGATCCCACCAACAGCTAGATTATACGGGGGTACGAATTAGCAGGTGATTATGAAACTATGAAGTGATGATAAGTGAAATGGCGTTTACAAAAATACATGCCTTATGCGGTACTCGAACCCACGCCCAACGGTGACTTCAGTTACTGAAGCGGTACCTCAGCTGACTGAGCTACCGAGGATGGCAAGAGAAAATAATCGAATTGGATCGAATAATTCCGATCGATTAGTTCGATGAGTGTTATATATAACTCCATGCGACTTTCATGACAGAATCTCTTTGTGTTTGTTTGTTTGTTTGTTTGTTTGTGTTTTGTACGCGTTAAACGTGTCGGGTAGTTTAGTTGATCTCGATGAAATCTCTTGGGAGTAGGCCTACGCGAAATTAAAAAATCACGCTGGATTAGCTGTAAAGTTTAAGGGTTGAATCGATTGGATTTTCAGGGAGAACCATTGGAGTGAGTCTATATACCCGGAAGGGACAAATGGGAGGATGAATTTTCTCCCGGAAAATGTTTCTGAAGTTGTGACCCTCCTATTCCCATCACAGAATCTCGGATGATTACAATGGTTTCACGATGATATACGTTATAACTATTCAAGTCATGTCGCATAGCTGTCAAGCGTAAATAGCTGGAAAAACACATTTTTTAGCTGTATACGCTCGAGTTATGCGTCATGACTTGAATAGTTATAACTTATATCATCTTGTAGCTATTATAACTATCTGTGTTCATCGTAAATAAGAATTTTAATATCTCATACCGTTCAAAAGTTATCACAAAAAAATGATATTCCGTTAAATCGACTCCCATGGACTCATAACACATTTTTCGACACGAAATAAATTCGGCCGAAATTATTGAAGTCGAACCAATTTCCCCGAAACACGCCCTCTTGTTTCGGCGTAACTCTGGCTCGTGCTTGGACACACAAGAATTTCGGACGAAATTCTTCAGCCGACCCGAAAAAAAATCGGTGTCGAATCCAGGCTTAACACTCACTTACCGATGATTCCAGATCGCGCCACTGCCTACCCGTGTCGCACCCGCGTGCGCGCATGCGCGTACCTCGTCCGACCAATCGCAACCGCGCGCCTACGTCACAACTCGGCCGGCACTCTCGGCGCACGGACTCAGTCTCCTGGCCGCTACAGTTAGCGTGTCTCGGGTCCCGCGTACGGTTCTCATTCGGCTACTTAGTTTACGAGGTGCCGCGTTTCTGTGACGCCGTGGAGGCGCCGGGTTTTTATTAGGGTACACTCAGTGGATGCTGCGGCGTGAGGTAGGCGATAGATAGATTGTTAGTAGAATTGTTTGGTTTGTTCGGAGTTGAATTTTGTATTTTTAGGGAGATTTTTTTTTTTTTGTTATTCAACTTGGAATACTCAACACTTATTTAACATAATTTGAGGGAATAAATTAAAACAGTGGGGAGAGTAGAAATCATAAATTTCGTGGGAGAGTTCGGAAGAGTTCAAAACGAATTCAAGCACAAGATGAAATTATTTTTAATGAGGAAATTCAGATGGAATAGAGAGGAGAACAAACTTCTTATTTGAACAAACAATAATCTACTCTTCGTTGTGTGCTTATTGCACACAAAATTATATATATATATATATATATATATATATATATATATATATATATATATATATATATATATATATATATATATATATATATATATATATATATGTATATATAATTATAATCAGATTGAGCTGTTGAAACAATATTTTAACAGCTCTGGTAATCCGAATATATTATATAACTCAATATAAGAAATATATGATAATTACCACATAAGCTTATATTTGATTAACGCAATGGTTGAATCAAATCAATGAAATTAGTTTGGCCCACAATGAAATGTGAGAATATAAACGTATGTTCTTCATAAAAACGAAATGGATTGAAATTCCTTGAGGAAAGTAATTTAAGAATGTTATTTCGGTGACATCATGTTTGCCAACTCTACACATAGTTCATAATGTGTATTGACAAATTCATTGGGTACATAAATTACAAATATAACAATCATTAAATTTCATGAATTAAATTGAAATAATGGAATACGTTTGTGAATAATCTTCTCTTCATGGTGAAGATAACTCTAATTTTCAAGAGAAATTTCATTACAAGTTTGCATTGTTAGCTTTCTCGCTTTTTCGATTTATCTTACAACGATAAACATGGATTTGAATTTTATTGGTATTAAATTTTATTGTTGTACAGTTGGATGCAAATTCGACATGACACAAGAAGTATACATTTAATCAATCATCAAAATTGAATATCAGATAGAAAGTCGTACGAAAGATAATTTCGTCGAATAACTTTTGGAATATATTCTTCTCATCATTAAAAACTGAAAATATCGAAGAAATTATAATTCAGGTATAATTGACCGATGTAGATCGTCCGCCCTCGTGATGTTACAAAATATAAAAACCAATCAAGTGGACAGTGAAGGAGGGGAAATAGGGAAATACCCAATCAAGGTATCTCAAATTTTCCCTGCTTCGTATAAGTCACGCCCATCTACATTGGTCAATTGTATATACAAACAAGAAAGACGTGTACCAACAAAATAATAATGATACAAAAAACTTCGATAATATTATTATTCTACTTCAACTTTGAAGATTTGAAACTTTTGAGAGAAGCAGTTGTGTTTATTATCATCGTAAACCTCGTCCTAAAATATATTGATACAAACAAAATACCACAGTAATAAAAATAAAACGATAATATTTATCTTTTTCATTTTGGTAGACAAACTTCTTCTCTAATGGGTACAAACTGAGAAGAGTGGCCGAGTGGCTAACAAACTGAACCGTCATTCAGGAGACCGGGGTTCGATTCCCGCCATGGTCGACCATCCTAACAGGAGTTTTTCATAGTTTCTCTCTGTCGTTCAGGTGAATAATGGGATGGTTCCTTAAGAACAAGCCACGACCGACTCCTTCCCACTATTGATCATCTCATCAACCATCCCAGTATCGACCTGAACGACAGAGGAAAACCACGAAAAACCCCTGTCAGGATGGTCGACCTTGGCGGGAATCAAACCCCGGTCTCCTGAATGACTGTCCAGTGGGCTAGTAACTCGACCACTTGTCTCAATAAAAAAAGTGTACAAAATATACAAAATTAACAAATACATCACAAGATTCAGACACTATCTGTGAAAAATGCTTAAATTTTATATAGTCAAAAAGTTTGAATTAAGATCAGTTGTATATGTAACAGTAACACTTAGCCATCGGTTTTTACCCCATAAAGCGTACCCTTACATACAAATTTAACGTAACATATTGTTGTAGTTATTTTTGGATCGACAGTATTTCAGAAGATAATTATCTGAATGGTGTGAAGCAGTTTTACTTCAATATTTTCCGACGGAAAACTATTTAGCGATCGTTTATATTTCAGGTAACACTGAAAATGTTAGCTGTATGAATTGTTCTCTTTGATAATCAATAACGAATACGATACCAAAATACTTACATAAAATGATCGACCTTCAACTTAATATAGTAGATTAACGCCAATAGATCGTAGTCATCAGTACAGTGCGTCGTTAAACCCAATACAAATGAATAAAAGTGGTGATATAGAATAACGTCAATGGAGAATGTATGGACTACAACATTTAACATCAACCAGTAATTAAGAACAATGTATATGATCAAATCATAAATTCAATAATTATTCTCATAATAATGAATACTTGATTTAATGATTTGAAGTTCAATAATTCATCATAATAATATGGTAAGTTTCAACTCTAATGAGTTATTTATGAACTAGGAAAACGCTTCATATGTTTCTGCGTTGATGGATTAGCTAGAACATATCAACATATGTTTGGTTGCTTATATATTGGGGTGTTAAGATCACCCTTAATTGTGGTGCCCCGTTCAAACAATCCTATCTTTCATCTTCAGCCTTGATTGGAGAACAATGATTTTGTATCAAGTTTCGATGTTATACAAAAATAATCGTTAGAATGAAAAAAATGGAAACAAAAAAAAGTAGACCATTTTCTTAGTTGAATTTCCCAATGTTAGATTGAAAAAAGAAAATGAATAAACATGATTTTTCAAATAGTGAAATGCTTTCCCTTTTCTCTCAATGACAATAATATTATTTTTATCTTTTTCATTCAACTATTTTTCCATATTCAGATTATGATATTAATTTTCAATCTTCTTCTAAGTTTCTACTTTTGATCTCCACTGTGAATAAATGAAAGAAAATATTCTTTTCTTTCCCTCTCTTTCTTTCACCACTTCTGAAACACATTCTTAATGAAATCTGAACTATACTCTCGAAAATCAAATTATATCTCTTAAATAAGAGAAGAATCCCTCTTTTATTATATCCTTGGAATTCTTTAAGAGGTGATTAATTTCTTTGAAAAATATTGTAGAAATATCTTCAACACTAATGACTTTGATGTTTCGTTTTTGTTTTTTGAAACTTGACACTTGGGATGTGTAATTCAAAGGGTTCTTGACAAAGCCTATGACTATCAATAACGTAACGGGATAAGCAACATGGCGCTTTCCTTACGCACCATGCGTATATCAAAGGGATGCCGCCTCACAAATTGTATGATAATTTATATGTGATAATTTATTGATATGTGGAATCATACAAGTAATATATGTGATGCAATCTGTGAATCCAGCTCTTTCCAACTGCATTGAGCAATATTGGGATAAATTCCATTCGAATTGGCCAATCTGAATTTAAAATACGTCTGTAAAAGCATTTAGACTCCTAGTCAAGAGCCCTACTGCTATATTTACCATTTGATAACTGGATAATTACTCATCATCTACGAGAAAGATCATAAACAATGCAATTGTACAACTATGTACTATACATTGAAATACGAGCCTAATACGCACGATTTGATTTGAAATTGCGAATCTCAGAAATGTACACGAAAGCGCTGATTCCATCATGGTGAAAACGGCCTAATGTTAAAAGGATAGGACATGCCATGTTGCTTATCCCGTTACGTTATTGATAGTTAGACGAGGTTTAGCGAGGATTCAATTTGACATACTGAAAAAAATTGGTGTTCGTTTTTATGTTTTTTTTTTGTTTTTTTTTTTTATGTTTTTTTGTCGGTTCTCCACAGGTCAAACGGCTACAGCTATCAACTTCAAACTTTTTTTCATTATGGTTCCTCATCTAGCTTATATCCGTATAGTTTTGTGGCATCATCGGGTGGTAACCTTTTTTTTATGAATTTTCGAAATTTTGAAAATACCCATTAGAATAACACGGCGGAAAAAACTGAAAATATTTTTATTTTCGAAAAACATGAAATTCTGTGTGAAGTTTGATCACATTTTGATACACATTTCTTGGAATTCTCAGCTTGATCGTGTCAGCCATTTTGAAGAAGAAACATGAAATGTGCTTAATTGGTACCACTCGAAGCAGTTTTTACGCATTTATAACTTGAATGTCACCCAATTGGCGAAAGTAGGCAAAAGTTTGGCAAAAAAATCGACACATCATTACTATCCGCTCGTCTAACAACGCATATATGGCGTTTTCCTAGTTAAATACTATCAATTCATAAGAAATATCAACAAGAGGTCACAAATTATATTATATAGATTATACGATCCGGGGTTTGGTAAAAATTGTTTACAAGTATCTGGTTCCATACCTCATCTATATTAGATCTATATAATTATAGAACCTACATGTAATATGAAAAACATGGTTTTATTAATGTTTTTTATTATATTTGGTTCAACGACGCACTGTACTGATGAATGAGATCTATTTGCGTCGGTGGATGATGAATGATATATGGGATGATGAGATGAAAAGTTATTTTATTAGGTGTGTTTTGGATAGTGGGAAGGAGTCGGTCGTGGCCTGTTGTTAAGGAACCATCCCAGTATTTATTGATCTGAACGACAGGGAAAAACCACGAAAAATCCCTGTCAGGATGGCTGACCATGGCGGGAATCGAACCCCGGTCTCCTGAATGATGGTATCATGTATCAACCAGTTGACCATTTATCTCAATTTAATAAGGCTTACTGGCCACTTGGTAAACGTTTCTTAACGACCCCATCAACTACTTGCTCATATGGGGGCACTCGATCTATTCTCATCACCTCCTATACCGTATATTTCTCTGTTTGAAAATACAATTTTTTTTTCATATTGGGTTTTAACGACGCACTGTAATGAGTACTAGGATCTATTGGCGTCGGATGAATGATTAATGAGATGATGGGATGATGAGATGAAAGTTTTTATGGGTAGTGGGAAGGATAGTGGGAAGGAAGCGGTCGTGGCCTATATTGTGGGAACCATCCCGGCATTAACCCAGACTACAGAGGGAAACCACGAAAAACCCCTGTAAAGATGGACGGTGGCGGGGATCGAACCGGGTCTGATATGTCCCTTCACCTACCGGGGTCACATGAAGCAAGTGAGCTAACCACTCAGCTACTGTGCCGGTGAAAATACAAATGAAAATACAAATGAAAATAAATAAATCCATAGAATTTTATCTTTCATTTTTCATGAGTCAAATTTTGAATTTGACTCATTTGCATATTCTACATCCATATCTGCATCCTATGACGTGTTATTTAATCTCCTAGTTAAATCATACTGCGCTTCATTAACTGATGATTATTCAAATGAACGATAATTGGCGACGGGAAAATTGTTTTTACCCTTGCTGACTTGGGCCTATATTATTTTCATTTGAGTCATAATTAATTAATTTGTAATTTTGAACATCAGTTTTCAATTGTTTAAATTTCATCCATAATTCCATGTTGATAGTTACATTTCTGACTAACGTAAACATACACAAATCAGGTAAATGCACCATATATGGCAGGTCAGGAATATCACATAGAATACGATAAACTAGCTCTCAATCATTTATCAATAATCGTTTCAATTATTCATAATTGATTCATTATTATTCAATTATTATTATTATTATTGTTGTTATTGTTGTTGTTGTTGTTTTTGTTTTTTTATCGACATTTTTTGGAGAGGTAACAAGTTTTCTACAGATAGCCCACAACGCCTACTCGGCTTGTCTGTGGCATAAGCATTGTTTTAAATCATAAAATAAAAATGATCACAAAATAAAATGTCAAATTATAGTTAGAATAACATCGCTAGTAACTGGGATAGGCCTGAAAATTGTCATCTCCCACGGTTCACGTTTCATAATAATTCATATATATTTAAAATCACCGAGATGCGTAGCCGAGTGGTAACACATTGAACCGTCATTCGGGAGACCGGGATTCGATTCACGCCATGGTCGACCATCCTGACAGGGATTTTTCGTGGTTTCCCTCTGTCGTTCAGGTCAATACTGGGATGGTTCCTTAACGACAGGCCACGACCGACTCCTTCCCCCCATCCAAAAACACCCAATGAAATAACCTTTCATCTCATCATCCCATCATCTCATTCATCATCCACCGACGCCAATAGATCGTAGCCATCAGTATAGTACGTCGTTAAAACCCAATATACAAAAAAAAAAAAAAAAAAAATCACCGCAACGCTAGCTTTTTTCTCCCTCTTGGAGAAAAAAATCGTCTTAAAAATGATGATTTATTGTGTTCTGAGATTGGTTTTCATACGAGTGCTTTCTGTGCGTTCGTGCGTTCGTGCGTTTTAGTGCTCTCTGTCGTCCCTGGCTCTCGAGAAACTAATGGCGTATAAAATCTACTCTGTAAACGAGGCGTTGGAAGAAGTCGCCATTATCATTGCACAAACATCCGGTAAGAGAATTCAATATCATTTGATGCACTACGTGAAAGGTTTGTGTTATAACTGAATAATATTGTGAAAACTTTGACAGTTATTGAAATTTCGCCATTTTTCTTGACATCCAATGCTTTTGAAAGATAGTGTTGCGTTTTTTTTTAATCAACTTCGTCAAGAAAAAATATGTTATAGCTTGAAAATTGTCAAAACGTCAAAGCTATTCAAATACAAAGATGATTTTGTCCATGCTATTTTGGTAGATGATCTTCTTGTATTTTTATTTCATTTGAAAGCTGCTTAACGACCCCACCAATAGCTCAGTTATACGGGGGTACGAGTGAGCTGGTGATTGTGAACGTATGAAGTGATGATAAGTGAGAGGATGTTTACAAAAACTCATATCTTATGCGGGACTCGAACCCACGCTCAATGGTGTCTTCAGTTTCTGAAGCGGTGCCTCAGCTGACTGAGCTACCGATTGTGGTAATATATTATTCAATGTCCTACGTGAAAGGTTCGTGTTATACCTGTATAATATTGTAAAACTTCGACAATTATTGAAATTTCGCCATTTTTCTTGACTTTTGATGCTTTTGAAAGATGGTGTCGCGTTTTTTTTTCATAAACTTCGTCAATAAAAAATATTTTATAGCTTGAAAATGGTTAAAATATCAAAGCCATTCAAATACAGAAACGTTGTTATTTTTCTTTGCTATTTTGGTAGACGACCATCTTCTTTTATTTTTTATTATTTCAATGTTGCTCAACGACCCTACCAACAGCTAGTCAATTTGGGGGTTCGAAGGAGCAGGTGATAATGGAACGAAGAAGTGATGATACGTGAAACGACGTCTACAAAAACCTCTGCCTTATGCGGTCCTCGACCCCATACCCGACCTGACCAGTTTCTAACGCAGTTAGTTAACTGAGTCACGGAGGAAACATTTGTTTTGACACGTAATGATTTTGGAATATATATTTTTTTATTTTCATCAGACGAGCTTTAGTGAGGATTCATTTTGACATACTAAAAAAAATTGGTGTCCGTTTTTATGTTTTTTTTTCCTTTTTTTAAAATGTCTTTTTGTCGGTTCCTCACAGGTCAAACGGCTACAGCTATCAACTTAATACTTTTTTTAATATGGTTCCTCATCTAACTTAGATCTGTATAGTTTTGTGGCATTATCGGGTTGTAACTTTCATTTTTATGAATTTTAGAAATTTCAAAAATACCATTTAGAATAACACGGCGGAGAAAAAATTTAAAAATTTTTTATTTCAAAAGAATTGAAATTCAGTGTGAAGTTGAATAACATCTTGATACACATTCCTGGAAATTCTCAGCTTGATCGGGTCAGCCATTTTGAAGAAAAAAACATGAAATGTGCTAAATTGGTACCACTCGAAGCCGTTTTTACCCATTTATAACTTAAATGTCACTCAATTGGCAAATTTAGGCAAAAGTTCGGCAAAAAAGTCGACATACTATTACTATCCGCTCGTTTAACAACGCATATATAGCGTTTTCCAAGTCAAATATCAAAGTCAATTCGAGATGGATCGTTGAGCACAATAAAATGTCATACTTAATTTCATAACAATCTATTTTTTCATCTGCAACTTGATCAGTAACAAGGTGGTGTTAGATTTTTTTTATGAATTTTGTCTTAAAAATCAAAACATAGCTTAAAAATAGTCAAAATACGGAGATATTTGATTTTGTTATTTTGGTGTAGACGACTTTGTTCTTTCGTAGATCATCAATTCTTGGTTGTTTCAAAACTTCAAGACTTATTTTGTCGCCAAATATAAATAATCACGTCTAGACTATTTAAAATTAATCACAAATGAACTAATGGGTGGTCTATGACCATAATTCTCGAAGTATCCAAGTTATAAATTGTCAAAAACATTTTTTGGTAATAATACCTTCATTAAATGAGATTTATATGTACATTACCAACATCATTAAAAGAAAACTTGACACATAAATGCATCTATTTTTGAACAATAATAATAGTAGTAAAGGTTGTTTATTTACTAGGAAAACGCCATATATGCGTTGTTAGACGAGCGGATGGTAATAGTATGTTGACTTTTTTGCCAAACTTTTGCCTACATTCGCCAATTGGGTGACATTCAAGCTAGAAATGGGAAAAAACTGCTTCGAGTAGTACCAATTCAGCACATTTTATGGTTTTTCTTCAAAATGGCTCACCCGATCAAGCTGAAAGTTCTCAGAAATGTGTATCATAATGTAACTCAACTTCACGCAAAATTTCATTTATTTTCTGAAAATAAAAATATTTTCTTTTTTTTCCGACGTGTTATTCTAATTTTTCTAATTTTTTTCAGTATGTCAAATTGAATCCTCGCTAAAGCTCGTCTAATTATTCATTTACATAAAACATTAGGTTCACTTCTTCCACAAAGCCTAGCACAAGGCTTATCTGTGGATTAGACAGAGAATAATAATAACGGAGAAAGAAAACACCATATTTGCATATGAAAAATAACATCGCGCTTAATTAAATTAGAAAGGTAGAATATTGGGAAAAAAGTAGGATATTGGTGGATACGAATTACACATCAAGTGACAAAAAAAAAAAATAATGATAATGATATATGATAATAATGATTATAATAATGATAATAATGTGATAATAATAATAATAATGCTCTATAATGACCGTCTATAATCATTTAACATCAATGTCATCAATGAATGTCTTCCATTCACTTAAGAGTCCACGGGAGTCGATTTAGCGAGATATCAGTTTTTTGGTGATAACTTTTGAACGGTATGAGATATCAAATTTATGATATGTGAGAAACACAGATAATCATAATAGCTTCAAGATGGTATAAGTTTCAACTATTCAAGTCATGTCGCATAACTGTCAGGCGTATACAGCTAAAAAAACACATTTGTTCACTGTACACGCTCGACAGTTATGCGACATGACTTGAATAGTTATCACTTAAATAATCTTGAAGCTATTATAATCATCTGTGTTTCTCGCTTATTAAAATGTTGATATCTCACACCGTTCAAAAGTTATCACCAAAAAACTGATAATTCGCTAAATCGACTCCCGTGGACTCTTAATTGAGATTCATACGGACATTACCAACGATTAAACACAGGAATGCATCTATTTTCGAACAATAATAATGAAGTTGAAATTCCTTTTATTTTTCAGTGTAGGCATACATCAACGAGCATTCACAAAAATCCACGAAGCCTGATTTAGGCTTATCCGTGGTATAAGTACAGAAAAATACAATGTACAATAGGTATAAATAAATTACGGTGAAAAAGCAATTACGTCGTAAGCAATAAACCAAGACTATACATAAATGCAAATACAAATATATATAAGTAACCGAATGAGATGTGAATTTATAAAATACATAGCATTACCAGGCCCTTGCATATAAAATCAAAATATGGCAATAAATTAGCGAAATATATCTAGAGCATTATCACCTAACGTTTCCAGAAGCCAACACTAGCCAAACAATGATAATAATAATGTTGATAGTAGAGATGATAATAATAATAATAATGCTCTGTAATGACCGTCTATATATTCATTTAATATCAATGCCATTAATGAATTTCTTCTATTCACTTAACTGACTAAAACTAACACATAACATAATTATTGTTATTGTATAATCCCCATTTCACGGTTTGAATATAACTACCAGATAAACCCATGTTGACGATGATAGTTCTAATACAAATGTGCCGAATCGACACACCTGCTCGTTATTGCTATTTGATAGAAGGGACGGTCGATCGGGGCGTTCAACTCTATTATACACGATATTTGTACGAACTGCTGAATCGACACACCTGCTCGTTATTGCTATTTGATAGAAGGGACGGTCGATCGGGGCGTTCAACTCTATTATACACGATATTTGTACGAACTGCCGAATCGACACACCTGCTCGTTATTGCTATTAGATAGAAGAGACGGTCGATCGAGACCTTCAACTCTATTATACACGTTGTTTGTACGAACTGCTGAATCGACACACTTGCTCGTTATCGCTATTAGATAGAAGAGACGGTCGATCGAGACCTTCAACTCTATTATACACGATATTTGATTGAAGTGCCGAATCGACACACTTGCTCGTTATCGCTATTTGATAGGAGGAACGGTCGATCGGGACCCGCAATATGATACTAGTACGAGCATTCTGTTGGAATAAATATGATTTATTGTTTTAATATTATAGAGAGCTTTACATAAAATTATATTTCTATTTCAATGGTTTTAGGTTTAGATGAATTATGTTGTCATGATTTATAGTATACTCTGTTTCAGCTAACTGAACTTTGACTGAACATATTTAAAAAGTGAACATAGAACAAGCTGAACATAGAACAAGTTGAACATATTCATCTGTACTGGAAGATTTATTACAATGTATGAATATCTAGTTATTACAGTGTAATGACCGGAGTGTTTTAAAACTGAGAAAACGCTATATACGCGTTGTTAGACGAGTGGATGGTAATAGTATGTCGACTTTATTGCCAAATTTTTGCCTAAATTCGCCAATTGGGTAACATTTTAGTTATAAATGGGTGAAAACTGCTTCGAGTAGTACCAATTTAGCACATTTCATGTTTTTTCTTCAAAATGACTGACCCGATCAAGCTGAGAATTTCCAGGAATGTGTATCAAAATGTTATTCAACTTCACACAAAATTTCATTTTTTTTTGGAAATAAATTTTTTCTAATTTTTTTTCCGTCGTGTCATTCTAATGGGTATTTTTGAAATTTCTAAAATTCATAAAAATAAAAGTTATCACCCAATAATGCCACAAAACTATACAGATCTGAGTTAGATGAGAAACCATAATGGAAAAAAGTTTGAATCTGATAGCTGTAGCCGTTTGACCTCTGGAGAACCGACAAAAAAACATTAAAAAAAGAAGAAAAAAAACATAAAAACGAACACCATTTTTTTTCAGTATGTCAAATTGAATCCTCGCTAAAGCTCGTCTAATAATTATATATTCAACTAGTTTACAATTGAAAAACGAGTAGTTTGGGGGAAACGATGTGGGAAAATATGTTAATTTTTCATTTTAAATTTCGAATGGTATCATTATTCCATTTATCAAATTAGGCAAACGCGTTATGTGTTTCCGCGTTGATGGATGAGCTGGAACATATATCAACTTATATTTTTGGATCGGTTATTATATATATATATATATATATATATATATATATATATATATATATATATATATATATATATATATATATATATATATATATATATATATATTATATATAAATATATATACATATATATATATATATATATATATATATATATATATATATATATATATACATACATATATATATATATATATATATATATATATATATATATATATATATATATATATATATATATATATATATATATATATATATATATATATATATATATGTATATAGATTGTACAGTACGTTATATGTTGGAGACATATTTCTGTATTTGAAACAGTGTCATCTGAAACTTGAGAAAGTATAATTGGATGGGCGGAGTGAATACTCAATTCCACCATACTCGAAAAAAAGCCTTTTTTTCGCGCACCACAGGTCAAACGGAGATGAAAATTGTATTGAAACTTGTCGTACACAAGTGTCCTTATCTGATTCGATACTGTATAGTTTTAAGGCGCAATCGGTTGGACAACTTCTGAGAAAACTTATTTCAAAGTTTTTGAAAAATTTCCTAAGAATAACCAAGAGGAAAATATTTGCGAAGGATATTTCCTTCGACAGAATTCAAATTATCAGGAAATTTCGATATGATAATGATACACATTATTTCGAATTTTCACTCAAATTGGAACAGCTGTTTTGATATGACAAATATATAACGCATTTTTTTAATCACTCAAAGACATCGAGATACCTATTGAATCCAATAAAAAAAGTCTCACCAATTAATTGGAAACGATTGAAAAAATGCCTTCTTTATTATTATTGAAATTATTCAGAAAATAGGAGGGCAGTGACGTAATTGTTCGGATCTCAAGGTGGATATATAACCTATTCAAAGATATCTAGATATTTTCTGGCTCATCCATCAACGCGGAAACACATAACGTATTTTCCTGGTTATAGACATTATGAAATTTCGCCAGGTTACAATTCAAACATACACAGTGGGGAGAAAAAAATGTGGAATCTTATATTATCTTGAACTTTTTCTTCTTCTTCTTCTTCTTCTTCTTCTTCTCCTTCTTCTTCTTCTTCCTCTTCTTCTTCTTCTGCTTCTTCTTCTTCTTCTTCTTCTTCTTCTTCTTCTTCTTCTTCTTCTTTTTCTTCTTGAAATCTTCTTTCTTTTCCCCTTTTCTCTATAATTGTATTTATTCAAAAACTGATCAAAATTGTATCTATATGAACTCGAATTCATTTTGAGTACTCATTCGAAGAAAATCACCCAGTTCTCATGACGATAAATACACCTTGTTCACGATGTAGTGATACCAACCTATTTTATCATAATATAAAGAATTGGTGCTCCAACTCACATACTGATAACATGGAAGGCATTTGTGGTTTCTTGCGGTCATTTCAGAGCCAAAGGTCCCAATTGCCTGTCGCGATTTAGCGGATTCCCTTATGAACTAGATGTGGATAAGAGTGGCTGCGGTACCGGTGACATAGTTGAATTAACAAAATCTATAATTTTCGTAAAAAACTAATGTAACTTCTATAACATTATAATTCTATACTGGGCCGTATATAGCATTGTTGAGTATTGTTTTTTATTATTATTTCATTCGCTGATAATGAAAATTAATCAATTATCATGAAAAATATATACATGATGAATCACAGCAAATAAAACAACCACTACATCCACAATATCCCACAAAACTACGAAGTGTGGTTATTATCTGTGGGTTGAGCAAATTTTATGTTATCGGTCATATTTATGAACAAAATTAAATATGAACATAATTAAGAAAGAAACAAGGTGAATGATAAGTGATAAATATGAGATGATAAATACAAATTAGGTAATGAATACAAATATACTTAAGAGGCCGCTGGTGCTCTACACGGGCTCGTTGTTCGCTCGCTTCAGACTCGAGTTTAACATGCATCGTGTGCTAGGCGCAACCCATAGACTAGCCCGCCGAACTCAGATTCACGTAAGCGCCGTTAATTCCCTCACTCACACTCTTGATATATTTCACAGTCGATATTTTTTCGGTTTTCAAAAATATGCATCTAGGTTTTCGTAAACTGGAATTTCTTTTCCATTTGGAATTTCCATTTGAAGAATTTGAAAAAGTACAAATTTTTTGTTCAAAATTCTGTGAATGCGATAACCTCCGTTTTTTAATTATCAACAGAATGCAAAATCAATCATATTGATATCTCAAAAATTACGGCCGTGAGAGTTTGCGGCGTGAAATACGAGCGCATGCGGCCTCTTAAGAAAGAAAAAGCGATGGTTGATCTACAAGCAATCGAGACCTGGACTCGGGAACTGACCCCGGAAATATTTCATTCTCAAAATCCGAGTTGGGTCACCTTCATATTATCATAAAATAGTTTGTTATAACTACATCGTGCCTTGTTCATTTGAACGCGAGTATACCTATATGTCGACTAAACACAACCGGGATTTCAAACCAAAACCACAATGTTTACAATTTCCGAGTCGACACAGCCGCTGGCTAATTATATCCAATCGAAAAGACTGCCGATCGGTCACGTCTCGTCACTAACTGACGTGTCACATTAACTAACCCACCACATATCAACCCGGCTCTATGGACATTATCATTACTGTAATCGTCGCTAATGTATCACTCGACTTAAATATTCACCAACATGATCGGAGCGTTTAGTAGAGTTTTTTCTTTTCATTTGAATTGGATTTTGTGTATTGAAGACTAGAGGTAGTTGGGGCTTATTAATATCATGTGTTCACTGGTTCTATGTAGCTCGAAGGGCCTTAATTGGAAAACTGTTGATGATAATGATAATGAAAATCATTATCTACTTCACCGTTTCATATATATATATATATATATATATATATATATATATATATATATATATATATATATATATATATATATATATATATATATATATATATATAATATATATATATATATATATATATATATATTCATATATATATATATATATATATATATATATATATATATATATATATATATATATATATATATATAAATATATATATATATATATATATATATATATATATATATATATATATATATATTCATATATATATATATATATATATATATATATATATATATTTATATATATATATATATATATATATATATATATATATATATATATATATGAATATATATATATATATATATATATATATTTATATATATATATATATATATATATATATATATATATATATATATATATATATATATATATATATATATATATATGTGTTGATCATTATTTTTGGAAATACCATGTGTATTGAAATTGGAAAAACATGTAATTATGCTTTCCCCACGTTTCAGCATGTTTGGACATGCCATTCTCAAGGGATCGTTCATTAATTTAAAATTACATGTTTTTTCAATTTCAATACACGTGGTATTCCCTAAAATAATAATTTACATAAGAAGGACCATGAAAGTTCAAAACTATATATATATATATATATATATATATATATATATA
>OZ023338.1:6069278-6159778 GCA_964007535.1 Brachyptera risi | reverse complement strand
CCACAGTCGAACTCTTTTTATATGATACGCAATAGACACAACACGCATGCGTCGTGGGCTCAGCTTTAATAGCCGTTTTATAGCCGGGGAGGGGAATTGAGTTGGTCGTGGTCTGATATTAAATGACGTCACAACCCTGAAACTGGATGTTGAAGGATAATGACGATATTTATTTCTCTAATTTTAGTGAAAACTTTTTTTTTTAATAACATCGAAACTTGATACAAAATGATTGTTCCCCAATTGAGGCTGTGGATGAAAGATAGAATATCTAATATAATACTAGATACTAGATAGGATATAATACTAGATAGAAAACTAGAATATATCATTTTAATTTGAGTAATTTTAATTTTTCTATTCGTCCTCTAGGACCCGGCCCTTCTTCTGAGTCCGATTCCACGATTCTGTTCTTATGTTTCTATAAAGAATCGGTAATGTCCTGACGACTCATAGTCTTTGGAGGACAAAAAAAAATCTGATTCCTGGAATTGAAACGGTGAGTTCTAGTATAGGTCCAATCTAAAATTAGAGAAATTAATATCGTCATCTTTAATTGGCATCTGGTTTCAGGAGTCCTTTTAGGAAAATCCCAGTATTCACTTCAACTCCTGAGGGAGCAAAGGAAAACCTACGTCAGGATGGTTGACCATGGCGGGAATCGAAACCCGGTCTCCCGAATGACGATTCGGCGTCTGATATAATTTTATATTCGTCCTAGGCCTAGTATTACCAAGTCCAGTTAGCAGTTATCTGAGAGTTGGTGAAAACAAATATCACAGGTAACCATGGTGATAACAACTTTTATCTGCCATTTAGAGCTACTCCCACGTTGGTAATATCGGGCCTCATTATTATTATTTGTATTATCATTTTATTTTCTTCCAAATGACATATACATTCGATGATTATAATGTAACATATATGGAACGTCAATCAGCGAATATAAAAAACAGTTGCACCGGTAAAAAGTGAAAACAAATACAATCTCACCCGTGTTACCGAGCCCATTAGCCCTCTCCTGGGAGTCGGTGAATACAAATACCACCAGTAAAGTAACCATGGTGATAACAACGTCAAACTGCCAGTCAGAGCTATCCTAGTGCCGAAATTACCAACATGTGAGCAGCTTTAACGGGCAGTTTAGAATTTTTATCACCATGGTTGCCTATAGTATTTGTTTTCACCAACTCTCAGATAAAGGCCAACTGAATTTGGTGATACTGGGCCTCAGTTTGAGGATGGTTACTCGGTATTACCAAGTCTAGTTAGCCTTTATCTGGCAGTTCAAACTTGTTATCACCATGGTTACCCATGCTATTTGTTTTCACCAACTCTCAGATAAATGCTAACTGGCCGTGGTAATACTGGACCTTACTTATGTTTAAACAATTGCAAGAAATTCTGAAAACAACTCACCAAATGATATGAAGAATCTTGACCAAGTTATTTAGTTGAATCGTGGGTTTCTAAATTCTGTCAGACCTTCAACTCGGAGAACAAATCTAGGAGGTCGTTGGCATCGGTTGTGATTGAGTTAGGCCCGGTATTACCAAGTCCAGTTAGCCTTTATCTGACAGTTCAAACTTGTTATCACCATGGTTACCCATGCTATTTGTTTTCACCAACTCTCAGATAAATACTAACTGGCCGTGGTAATACCGGGCCTAAGTCCAGTTAGTATTTATCTGGGAGTTGATGAAAACAAATAGCATGGGTAACCATGGTGATAACAACTTTGAACTGTCAGATAAAGGCTAACTGTACTTGGTAATTCCAGGCCTCAGTGGTGGGAGGGTGCGGGGTGGGGGTAAAATTCCATAAACAAAAATTGGCACTCACACCATCGCCCACAAGAAAAAATATCAAAAAACTTCGGTTCAGCATCGATCCCCTAATAATGAATTTACTATATTTCATAAGATAATATATGAGTAGGCCTAGTCATGAGGGTTCGTAGGTTCTAGCACGTTCGATTATTCTGTGGTTCTAAGTAAAGTTCTAGCAAGTTCTAGGTTATATCTATGAATATCAATAACGTAACGGGATAAGCAACATGGCATAAGTCCCATCCTTTTAACATTAGACCGTTTTCACCATGATGGAATCAGCGCTTTCGTGTTCATTTCTGAGATTCGCAATTTCAAATCAAATCGTACGTATTAGGCTCGTATTTCAGTGTATAGTACATAGTTGTATACTTGCATTGTTTCTGATCTTTTTCGTAGATGATGAGTAATTATCCAGTTATCAAATGGTGAATATAGCAGTAGGGCTCTTGACTAGGGGTCTAAATGCTTTTACAGACGTATTTAAATTTAGATTGGCTAATTCAAATTAAATTTATCACAATATTGTTTAATGCAGTTGGAAAGAGCTGGATTCACTGATTGCATTACATCTATTACTTGTATAGATCAATATACAATAATATCACCAAATTATCATGGACTTTGTGAGGCGGCATCCCTTTGATATACGCATGGTGCGAAAGGAAAGAGCCATGTTGATTATGCCGTTACGTTATTAATAGTCATGGGTTATATTGAATAGGTTAGTTATTTATGGTGCATGCAACAACAACGTACTGCATATAGGGTGACTGGATCCGATGGTGAGACCGTGAAAGAATTGAGTTGAGAAAAATTAAAGGTAAATCAAAAGACTCTTAAACTTTGTCAGTGCACGGAATGGTTTTACGGAGTGGAAAGAAGTGAGAGAGAGAATAGGAATGATAGTTCAGAGGAGCGAGATAGGAACTGGGAACAACTTGCTGTGGAAAGGGACAACACAGAATTGATGAGTGTTCGAGCACGGAATAAAAAAAAAGCTAGAAGAATTTAAGAAGTAGCTAGGGATGGGATAACAGCTGCTAACAGCTGTCAATGTGTGCAAATGCAATGAAGAATACTGAATACTGTACTTTTCTAGGCTAGGCCCTTGCAAGTAAAAACTAAGCTCTCCAAACAAGATACCTATATACCTACTTGGTCCGATGAATATAGACTGACAATTTCGTTTCACTATATGCAGCTATCTGGCGACAAGAAATGTTCTGAGACCGACACACGATTGACACAATAAACACTGACACTGTAATATTAATTATATAATAAAACGAAATAAACGAATGTAATAAAACTACACACAAAGCTATACTACACCGGTGGTGCACACGGGTGCACACTTCAAACTTTTCAATCGTTCCAATATTTTTGTTCCAAATACTGACCTGCATTCTAGCGGCGACATTTAGAAGCTCAGTTTTCACCAACTTCAAAGAAAAAAATAAACTAGAACCTATATGGGAGACGTTGAAATTATTTGTAACAGCTAGTCAATTTTAATTTGTTATTGTGCCGGGTATTTGTCAGCAACAAATTAAAGATTATCAATGAGCTAGAATTTGTAAAATTCAGCTAATTAGTCTACTATTGGTCTAGAACTCAAGACAGACAAGTGGTCACTATACGCACATCTGAAAAAAGAAGACAACCCTCACACGCACATAACTTGACCTTGAGAATACATGCCATCCCAGTTGCACGCGTAGCGAAAATGGTTTTAAAATTGGAATCTAGTGTGCGCTCAATATTAGCGACAACGACAACAACAACAACAACAACAACAACGATAATAAAGGGTGATACTGACGTACGGTAGTACGATAAATATAGACTGTCAATTTTATTGATAGACAGCTATAAAAAATCGTGAAACAAATATCGAATGCGACCCACTTTTGATGATTTTTGTTTCAATATTTATAAATTGGGTTTAACGACGCACTATATTGATAACTAAGATCTATTGGCGTTGGTGAATGACATATATGAGATGATGGGTTGTTGAAAATGAAAGGTCATTTTATTAGGTGTTTTTAGATAGTGATAAGAAGTCGGTCGTAGCTTTTTGTTGAGGAACCATCTCAGTATTGACCTGAATGACAGAGGCAAACCACAAATCAACCCTGTCAGGATGGTCGACCTAGTTAAATATCAGATCATCGACAACGACATTAACATTTGAAACACCGATACGAGTGGCCGAGTGGTAACACACTGAACCGTCATTCGGGAGACCGGGGTTCGATTCCTGCCATGGTCGACCATCCTCACGGAGATTTTTCGTGGTTTCCCTCTGTCGTTCAGGTCAATATTGGGATGGTTGTTTAACAACAGGCCACGACCAACTCTTTCCCACTATCTAAAAATATCTAATAAAATAACTTTTCATCCCATCATCCCATCATCTCACATATCATTCACCGACAATAGATCGTAGTCATCATTATAGTGCGTCGTTGAACCCAATATAAATTTTAAAAAAATTCGAACAAGCCTTCAAAACCATCAACTATCAGTTGAACTATCAGATATTTTTGAAACTATCAAATCACCATCAACGGTCGATATTGACATTTGAAAGAAACCATTGACTTACTCTGATGGGTGACTACATTTATGCACAATTCGGTGAATGAACAGCTAAACGATCAAAGGCATTCCATTACACTTCATTGAACTGACTTCAACAAGCCGCGCGTTTGCGTACCCTTTATCGACGGCAAGAGATCAAACGGTTCCGGCTTTATAAATAATTGTGAAAGGAATGGAAACAGGAAACTCTCTTTATATACGAATAGAAATAATGGAAGTCTCGTTTTTTTTTTGAGAATGTGTTGAACAATTTCAAACTTTGTTATGAAGTGTTTTTATTTATTGATGGAAAAATAGAATGATTTAATTCATTTAAAGGTAATTTTTACAGAAAACATGAACGTATATATATATTTTTTTAATAACATCGAAACTTGATACAAAATCATTGTTCCCCAATTAAGGCCATGGATGAAAGATAGGATCGTTTGGACGGGGCACCACAAGGGCGATCTTACCACCCCATTTTGATTATTTAAAACTAATGAACTTCAACACCAGGACTGCGCTGTCTGTGACTATAATTTTTCGCCGTAGTTAAAAGTCTTTCAGTATAAACACACGAATGTTGATATCTTCCCCTTTGAACTACCGTAAGTCTCTTGGGCAATGATTACTTCTTTCCCTTGACAGCAGATGTAAAGTTTATCATTATACAAAATTGTCAAATTAAATCAGTGATAGGCCTATAATGTTATAATCAGGCCTATCGCTCTACTAATTAATGGTTGTGGCCAATTAGTACTTCATCCAAGCATTTGCTTCGAGGACTGTGGGAAACCACGAAAAACCAAGTCAAGATTATAAAAAAAGGTGTTTGTTGCTCTTGAGCTTTTATTTTAGCTTTTCAAGTCTTGAACGTATATGGACTATATTATGGTGATACAGTAAAACCTCTGTTAAGTTTCTCACATTTTCACCACAGTTGGTTTTATTTTCTGATCTCATCCATATAATTATTATGATACTACATTTTAAATGATTTCTCCAGTAAGTTTTTTTTATCTGGTCCCCTGAAAAACGTACAGAAGAGGTTCCACTGAATTAAAATCGAAGTCAACTGTTTAAATAATCTGTCACAGTCACACTATAGTTTGTGTTTTTTCCAACAATTAAAGCTTGAAGTCAATTTCAATGGAGAAAATCACGTTGTCTAGTATTACCAAGTCCAGTTAGTATTTATCTGATAGTTGATGAAAACAAATACCATAGGTAACCATGGTGATGACAAGTTTGAACTGTCAGATAAAGGCTAACTAGACTTAGTAATACCGGGCCTAAGATGAATAAATTTTATTACTGTGATTAACTTTTGAAAATGAAGAGAATCTGCTTCCTTGACAATAGGCCCTGTTCATTTTTATCTATAACTTTTCTATGAATGTAGGCTAAACATTGAACTTGTTTTTTTTCTTCTCTGTTAGATGATTCTCATTTCAGAGATGAATTAGGTTTGAGAAAAAAATGAGAAAAATTGATTCAGGAATACTCATCGGCCATTTTATGTGCGATGATCGTTTTCTCAATCATTTTTATTTCTCTCACATCTCATTTATCTAAGGAATAAGGGTTCCAAATACGAACATATTTCATTTATCTCATATATATTTGGTTTATCAACGCACTCTACTGATGACTACGATCTATTGGCGTCGGTGAATGATATATGAGATGGTGGGATGATGATATATGAAAGTTTATTCTATTAGGTGTTTTTGGATAGTGGGAAGAAGTCGGTCGTGACCTGTTGTTAAGGAACCATCCGAGTATTAACCTGAACGACAGAGGAAAACCATGCACTAAAAAACCCTGTCAGGATGGTCGATCATGGCGGGAAATGAACCCCGGTCTCCTGTATGACGGTTCAGTGTATTAACCACTCGGCCACACGTCTCAGTAACACAAACATATCTCGTTCAATTTTGAATAATTTTATTATCGTTTGGAACTATTTTATCTTGGAAGGCAACTCTAATATATGCCTATATAATTAATAAAGCACAGATTCAAGTATATATGTGTAAAGATCGCAACAATGAAATTCATTCCAACTTGTTATTTTTGAACAAACGATACATCTTATTCTCAAATCTTCACCCTCCCCTCCCACAGAGTCAAACCCCCCCCCCCCTTTCCCCCCTTTCTACAGATCACCAAACTCGTACAAACAATCCACACACAAAAGGTAATAATTCTTGCGTAACGTCAGGCCCACAATATCGAGATTCTCTGCCCACCTCCCTCCCCCCCCCCACCCCCCTTCGCCCAGCCACCCCTTTTTTGGGTCGATATTTGCGGGCTGTATGCCCACCCAGTCACGAGTCAAATATATTTGAGCTTGTTCTCTGTGTGTGTGTGTGTGTGTGTGTGTGTGTGTGTGTGTGTGTGTGTGTGTGTGTGTGAAAATAGGTGAAGGGGGGAGGGGGAGGGAGGGGAGGGAGGGTAAGTGCTGCAGAAAGAGGGGTAATAATGATAGTACGACCTAGGATAAAGAAAAAAAGAACGTACAAATCGAGTTTGAAGATGCGCGCCAAGAGCAGTAAAAGTCTGTTATCGATTTTCTTTACCGGATATCGGAGTTTTTAGACTATACTTCATGGATCTTCAATGCGACAACCGGTTGAAATAGCTTTAACGATCGTTACCATATCAATATTAATAGATGCCACAACCTTGAGACTAGATTTTTATTTAACCATTTTTATAGACCATTAATTAGTAGAGCGATAGGCCTGATTATAACATTAAAGGCCTATCACTAATTTAATTTGTTGATTGTGTATAATGATAAACTTCACATCTGCTGTCAATGGAAAGAAGTGATCATTGCCTAAGAGACTTAGTTCAAAGTAGAAGATATCAACATTCGTGTGTTTATACTGAAAGACTTTTATCTAAGGCGAAAAATTATGGTCACAGACAGCGCAGTCCTGGTGTTGAAGTTCATTAGTTTTGAGTAATCAAAATGGGGTGGTAAGATCGCCCTTGTGGTGCCCCGTCCGAACGATCCTATCTTTCATCCCTTAGCCTTAATTGGGGAACAATGATTTTGTATCAAGTTTCGATGTTATTGAAAAAAAAAGAAGATTTTTATAGAATTTTATTTTAAATTTTTGAAATGTAACTGCAAAATTTAGATGAGTAGCAAATAAAAAAATATACATATATTATTTCCTACATGTTGATACCATTCATATCATTGTTGAATATAGTTTTGATACTAGAATTTGATACTAGAATATAAAATTTGATAGTATTTGTTAACCGAGACGCGTGGCCGAGTGGTAATACACTGAACCGTCATTCGGGAGACCGGGGTTCGATTTCCGCTATGGTAGACCATCCTGACAGGGGTTTTTCGTGGTTTTCCTCTGTCGTTCAGGTCAATACTGGGATGGTTCCTTACCAGCAGGCCACGACCGACTCCTTCCCACTATCCAAAACACCTAATACAATAACCTTTCATCTCATCATCCCATCATCTCATTCATCATCCACCGACGCCAATAGATCATAGCCATTAGTATAGTGCGTCGTTAAAACCCAATATAAAAAACCATTTGCTACTGATACTAATGATTCATCATTACTATATATCATAATTAATATTTCCTTTATGTTTTATTAGTGTTGAATCTCTATACATAAATCTTTATTAGTCCATGTCATGTTATACATGATTTCCGTTCGACACATAATAATACTAAACAATTACAAAATTAATGAAGTGGAAAAAACACATATTAATAATAAATCACACATGAATGATTGATAAAAAAATGATTGTAGAAAATAATGAGAGAGTAATAAACAGTAGCCTGGTATGAAAAAGTATTAGTATGACCAGATAGAGACATGAAAATAATATAAAAATGATAAAAAACAAAAATTAAGAATAATGAATTATAATTATAATTATATATACTATGAAGAAGAAAGAATAAAATGATTTGAAGTTGAATTGAGATTTTTACGAATAATGGTAATATTTATTTCCCTAATTTCGGAGAAAACTAGAAATAATCATACCAATTTCAGAAATTTAAATTTATTTATGAGCCCTTTTTCTGTGTCGTGACGTAGACATTCCTACTCGATTGGGTTGATTTTTCTGTACAGAATCGGTATTGCCAAGGTCATGACTCGTAATCTCTGGAGGATAGGAAAATTGATCATAATTTCTGAATTTGAGATGATTATTTTTATTCTTATCTGATACTAGGAAAATAAATACCGTCATTATTAATTTGAGTTTCATTTTAGGGTTGTGACTTGAAATAGATAGTGATGATTTAATGTCATTTGGTGGACATTGTTGTCCGTCTCTCTTTAACAATGAGATATACGTCAATAGCCCCATGAGAATGAAACAGCGGAAAAAATTCAGGAGAGTTATTTTTTGCGAATTCATTTAAATTTTGATAGATATCACCCCACATTATTTCCAAAATCTTACATAAATCGGATCAGCCGTTTTGAAGAAGAGAAAAAAATCGAAATTCGTTGAAATTCATATTTTATTTTTGTGCTTTTCAAGAAGTGCAACAGGTAAAACCAAAGAGGTAAAACCAATAAAATCGAGAAACGATTAAAATAAAGAACACATAAAACAGGTGTTACGTGATATGATGCAAAATCTAGGTGTATGTATAGCTTTCCATTACACTTCACCACACAAAACAATGTTCTTTGTTAAATTCGGATCAAAATGGTAAACGGATACCAGATAAAATGACAGGTATCAATTTACGTGTGTTCATATTTTTGACGTTGTCTTCCCGCTGTTGTGTGATTGGTTAATCCAAGTTGGTTTATCATGACGTCACATCGTGTTTACAAAGTAGGCCTACAAGTCGGCATACGGAACAAAAACGTTTGTTATTCATAAACGATAATTTATAATTGTAACTTGATATTTTCATATCACATAATATCTCGAGTTTGAAATGGCGTCAGGATTAGAAAGCTACGTAAACCGTATCCTTTGCAATATCGTAAAAATTAGAATTTATTGTAATATTTTGAGGTTATGTTTTCATTGTTGATTATCAAACTCGATGCTTTCAGACTAGGCCTAGGCCTGATGGCCTGGGCTTGGCCACTAATGCCTTATTGATCTTGAAAAAACAAAATATATCTCCCATTACTACATTTCTCATTCATCCTAAAACCTAGATGACATTATCATAACAAATACATGTAACCAACCTGGCCCATGGGCCTAACATTCTAACATTGATGCGCATAGTTCTTGCCTTTCTTTAACGTTTTGATTCAGATACAGTATCAATAATCACTTCCGATGGACGCAATTTTGTTGTGAGTAATGATGTTGTTACTATGATCTCTTGAGATAACCAGATGCCTCGGTATCTGATTAGGGGGGCCTAGTGATCCACATTTAAAGACTAACGTTATTCCAGTTCTGCCTATCGACTCAAATGGGGTTTAAGATCAAATATTTCAAATCTGACATTGACAGTGTACACATATAGGCCTAGTGTGTATTTTGAAAAAAAAGATGGAGAGAATCTGACTTGTAACAATAATAGACCTACCATTTGATTTTCTTCACAGGGTACGTTGAAAGGCTTTGACCAGACAATAAACATCATCCTCGATGAAAGTCACGAACGTGTCTACAGCACGAACCAAGGAATTGAACAGGTTGTCCTCGGTCTTCACATTATTCGCGGTGACAACATGTACGTAAAATCAGTGTGCCGTAGCCCCGAATCTTATTGAAAAAATCCATTACGGTATCTGAATCAGTCTATTAGGTCTGCGATCCATTCAAATTTAAAATACTTCTAAAACTCACTACCGGTAATGAAAATTAAATGAGGATTCTCGATGAACAAATTTTAGCGTTCCTCTGCAAATAGGCCCATCTGCAGTTATCGCAACCTATGTCTTTCACAAATATAATTTGTCAAGTCTCGTATTTATAAGTAGCAATGATCTACCAATAGCTCCGTGTGTATTCAATTTCAAATTACTGTAGATTGTAGTACAATTCCCACGAAATTACTCAAGCTTACCTTGTTGGTATTGAAGATCTGATCATGATGCTTATTGGAATCTTTTGAGATAATTATATTTGAGCCACCCGTCTTGCTAAGGCAGCTAACGTTCAGCGGTGGGAACTGAACTTAAATTGGGCGTGGGTATGATTGCCATCTGGGGCGTGAGTTTTTGTAAACATCATCCATGTATCAACTTCGTAACCCCTTATGCCCCATATAATGTAGATGCTTGTAGCATCGTTAAGCAAACAATATTCAACCTGCTTACCATAAACTCCCCCTAGGCCTACTACTCTCATTGCAGCGGTCATACAGTCTATGAAGGAAATTAAACGCTAGTAGAGGCTCTAGTTTTAGAAACGTTCAGTTGACCGTGAAATGATTTTTTTACAAAGATTACATCTTTATTACCATAGTACTGTTTTTGAGAAGTTCAGTTTGAAAATGTTTATTTACTTTTGAAATCGTTTAATTTCCAGTGCGATTGTTGGTGAACTGGACGATGGAATGGACTCGAGGCTCGATTTAACAAACATCCGCGCAGAGCCGCTAAGCGCTGTAGTGCATTAACGCATCGAACGAATTCAAACTGTGACTACTTAATGAGAACATGTTATTTTTAAGTGTATACTTTAGGACATGTACTATATACTTGCGTGTGAATTAAATTCCTTAATTTGTATCTTGGTTGTACGTGTTAATTGGATGGCCACTATCATTTCCTAGCCTGGAACATAACCACAAAAATGCAAATGTTTTCACGAATAACATAACAGTCAAGGTATTTAATCAGGCCTAGCTGTCAAAATGAAATCCATAATTTTATTTACCAAGGTAGGGTCTATTATTAGATTTATTTTATAATTCACAATGAGTCAGAAAAAAGTTGATGCTCGACTGCAAACCTTACCATTTTACTAGGTACTCAATAATTCATATAAGTTAAGAAAAATGGTATCTATTCTGAATATAGCATTTATATTATCAGTACGAGGAAACAGCAGAATTAGGCGTTTGTAGCGCTTTGTCGCCTTTCAAATATATATTCAAACAACGTCAAATGTATTGAAATGAAACGAAGAAATACTGGAAAAACATGTATTAAATTGTTAAAACACGTTCAGATTTCATCGCTTTTATAGCAATTGCTATTTTCACGTGTCTACTGAAAACAATGGGTTGATAAACTCACTGCGGAGAATCAGTTAACAGAATACATGTACAGTAGAACCTCTTTAGTAAAGGTACATTCATAGAGCCACGACAACACGAATTTGCCGTGCCGTCAAAATGAATGAGCCAATCACAGACTTGCCGGGCTTGTCGTTCACTGTGGCCTTGAAAGTTGAATGAAGTTGAACATTTTGCCGGACGACAGACTTGCCGTGATGACGTAGACGACATCACGGCCACGTTTATACTCGAACTGTGTGTTCTGCGTACGAACTATCGACTGTCAAACTCGATCACTATCGACGTTGCCATGGTTATCGCATCGATTCGATATATAATTACCTTGAGTCGGCGATAGTTTGCCGTGGTAGTATGAACGGTACAAATCATTTGACGTCCAACGGCACCCGACAAGATTGCCGGCCGGCAAAAATGCCGTGGCTCTATGAACCTACCTTAAGTCCCTCGTTGGTGCATTTTTCTCCTTAGTAAGTTTTATTTTTTGATCCCATCTATAAGCTCCTACATGTTAAATAGTCTCTTTAGTAAGTTTTTCACTTTAGTAAGTCTTTTCAGTCTGGTCCCCTGAAAAACGTACTAAAGAGGTTCCACTGTACTTATTTATAAAACACGTGAGATATTTAAAGAATATTATTTTGTAATGGAGGATATGAGATGAATGATGGATGATGATACAGAGTAAAAGAGACAAGTGATGTGAGTATAATGAGGTAGGTACAGCTTGGAGGAAATACATGGACTGGACAATGCGAGTACTGTGAGGTAGGTTCCACAAGAATCAACAAACTCAAGTTTCCCACCACAGTAAAACCTCGTTATAAGTTTCTCGTTCAAACATTTAGGTACCGGTATTACAAGGTATCATGAGTTTTATTTTTTGATCCAACCTCACATGTTGAATAGTTTCAATAATAAGATTTTGATGTTAATTTAATACACTTTTTTAATCTGGTGCCCTGAAAAACGTATTAAAGAGGTTCCACTGTACTTTTTTTGCACTCTGAAGGGAATAACAAACAGGTGAAAATCACAGAAACATTAAATGAACTAGAACTCACGACATGTTTCAATCTTGTTAGATCTCAGCATGCCAGCATATTAGGTATTCATAATACAGTGAAACCTCTATGCATCGTTCCCAGTTCCAGGTTTTTTTTTTTTTAAATATATTGGGTTTTAACGACGCACTATACTGATAGCTACGATCTATTGGCATTGGTGGAAGATGAATGAGATGAAAGGTTATTTATTAGGTGTTTTGGATGGTGGGACGGAGTTGGTTGTGGCCTGTTCTTAAAGAACCATCCCAGTATCAACCTGAACGACAGAGGGAAACCACGAAAACCCCTGTCAGGACGGTCGACCATGGCGGGAATCGAACCCCGGTCTCCCGAATGACGGTTCAGTATATTAACCACTCGGCCACGCGTCCGATCCATCGTTTTCCTGCTTGTATCACTCATTTTTTTCTCACCCCACTCCCATATTAATACAATCAATGATAAATTTTCCCGGATGGATCGTTTCATTTTCTTGGTCCCTTAAAAAACAATGGATAGAGGTTTCACTGTATACATCTTCCACTCAAAGAGACCAGCTGTTTCCTGTGCTGGCTTGCCAGGGCCTGCCACCAGAGTGCACTGTTTGCACACAGCACCTTCGGGGCCTAGGTCTACGAGATATTTAGACGTTTCGGCTATTATCATGATCACTGTAGAGAACAAGTGATGGCAGAAAATGATGCTGATGAAGAATAGCTGCTTTTTCTGGTGTTGGTAAAGGTTTGGACATGGTAAGGGAGGGGAAGCTAGATGTGCAAGGTGATGGGTACAACTAAAACAAAATTTAGAAATAGTCAACCACAATCTATTTTGTTTAGTATAATTATTTATTTATTTTATTCTCTATTTTTTTTACATATTATTTTCAGTATTACCCTATCGTAATTTTTATGTTGTCAACTAATATATTATTTCATATTTCTGTAACTTATAATTTGAGAATTAATCTGCCACCTTTTTATAAATTAAAAAGAAAGTGCACAATATTTTCTCTAAACTAAGGCAGTCAAAAAAGAGGAAAAGAATTACGGTATATAAAACAATAAATATATGTACGTCTATATCAAAAAAAAAAAAAGAGTTTGTATTAATAATTATAATAATGCAGTTGCGTAGTAGTACGGTAGAGAATTTGTAACAGGAACGTAGAAATTGTGAAAAAGTTGCAAAAATGTGAGGCATTATTATTGCACGTGGATGAGAATTGTAAACAAAACAATCATACCACAAATTATTGTGATGAAGTAGAGCACCAAATATTTCCGTAATTCACGACGGAGCTTAGAAAATTATTTTAGAGCAGGCCTACGCATGAATCGGGAGCGTGAATTGCCACCATTTTGTAATAACGCTAATAAAATGAAAATAATAGGCCTACTATCCACAGATTCGATCAATACCTACTACCTACCAGGTAGTAGATTTTTCGACTAGGCCTATATATATTTATTTATTCCATTTTAATATAATTATTATTTATTAGGCATGAAAAATGGTGACAAATTATAGCCCAAAGTATAATTCATTGTGATCAATTAGTTGGAATAAATTTAATCAATTTTCTTTATGAATCAGCGTTTTTATATTCATTCTTTCAAGTCTCGAAATGGAATAAACACCCATTGACACTGCGTAGGCCATATTATTTGACACAATGAAATTGCTACAGTCCTGGCGTATTATAAGATATATAATTCTTGCTTGAATCAAATGAATTCGCTTGAATTAAAAAAGGCTCATTAAAATAGAGAGTAGATCACTGAATCATTCAATTAGTTGGGTAGCCTGTAATCAAGACCGAAGAAGTGAAAAGCACTTTGTATTTTCACGTCCCCCTTTAACCTCAAAATCATCTGCGCATATTGTTCATGAATACACCAGACGGTATCGGGAAGCAGAATAAAAATCAAGTAAACAACAATCAAAAAACACAATACAAACAAACAAGATAGGAGACAGAAATACCTATAAAAACTCACATTCAAATTAATTGAAGAACATCAATACCAACTGAAAAAAAAACACGGTTCTTCGAGACTGCGATTAGGCCTGCACGACTGCACGAAACCTATACCAACATGATAAGATTGAAACGTCAACATTGCTAGAGCCCCTCTATGACATAGGATCACGACAACGTTTTAAATTAATGCTAATTATTGCAATGATTCGAAAATCGTATCTGATGAAACCATAAAAGTTTTAGCGTTCAGAGACGGAGAAAGCTCCCAAATATAATTCACGGCCTAGACAGGCAGGTTAAGGTGTCTCAACTCCCCATCTCTACAATGTTGAAAACATGTACCAATTGACGACTCGCAGTCTCCGCCCCCATGACGTAAAGAAATCATACCGTCCAATCAACAGGGCTGTTAGAACTGTAGTGAAATTCAAATATCCAATCGGGGTATCTTGAATTGACTACAAATGATATGATCCAACTGGCTGACTGGTAAAGCTACGCCTATTTCCAGTCGTCAATTTCCGGGCCAAATCTATGGAAATACCGATTGTGAGTAGTATAGCAGTGATGCAAGAACCAACTACGTTCAACAAAATTACGTGTTACGTCTGCTCAGAAGACATGACGCAAAGTACCAAATTGGTCACTAGGAATCGCAACGATCGGCTTCGTCAAAGACAGTACTCGTGGAGAAGAACTGCATTGACAGTCGAGTGAAAAAGCCATGTAATCGCTCGATCCATCTTGGTCTGACGGTAAACGTCTAAAACCACGTGTTACGCAGAAAAAACGACCGCAAAAATTGCTAGCCTCGCGCAGTCTCGAATCGCGCGCGGTCAAACAGTAACAAAGACGTTCCCAATTGAAATCAAACAAATTAAATTATACACCAGTCATTTAATCTTCAACGTCAGAATGCGGCTCTTGTCATTGTACGTCCTAGATAATAATCATTAATAATATTATACCATTGTATTGAACATAAACGATAATGTATCAGGGGCATGCAAATCCACGTAGTTTCGAGTTCCCGAGAAATCCGGTACCGGTACTAGGCTTCGTTTTGCAGAAACAAACAAAAGTACACCAAAAATTATTTACTCCTAAATTTTTTCAAACGTTCTACTGGATTTGCATGTTTGTAATAATTGAAATATGGCAATACAATGCATATCCAGGTCAAAATTAACCTCCAAATAAGAAGACCTATTCATTTTTCACCCTCGGTAGAATACTGCCCGGCTTGAATATAACGCACGCTCCGAAACGGAAACAAACGTGGACTCGCACGCCCGTAACGATTCAAACGCAACGTCCTCGTCCGTGCTATTGCGCCCGTAGCTCCTTGCCGACCGAATACGAGACGATCTTGTTCCAGTCGATCTTGGCTCTCGTGACCGGCAGCTGTCGACGCAGCGCCTTGAACGTCGTGTCGGACATCGTCTGGTAGTTGTCGGAGATCGCCATCTGGTAGTCGTTCTCCGAGCTCTCGATCAGCTTGACGAGCTCCTTCGACAGCTCGCTGGCCGACGCCGCGGAGAAGCCGTCCTTCACCTGGGAAAAAAGAACGAATATAAGACAAGTGAACGATATGATTTTAAGAGCTTGCGTCTTGGCTGAGAATGTTTCTCTTCGGAATGCTCGACCCTTTGTTTAGCGTGATGAAAATTTTGGTTGTAGGTTGAAAAGTGGAAAATATTGAACGAGTTCTAGAACCACCTCTAGATGGAGGAGTTTTCCATTTCATAATTTGGACAAAATCTAGTTAGATTAGATATTTTGGCCAAGAAATATGGGAAAACTGTGAAATTACTGGCAAATCAGGAATCAAATTTTGATAAGCAAAGCTGAACTAGAGATGAGCGTTTGTAATTCATTTCTACTATTATTCGGTAGCCAGGAATTGAGCAATGAAAACCATCAAATTGCGCACACTTTGATTCAATTATTGCTTCATAATGAAATTATTCTTCAATTTTCGTTCAAGCATATCTAATTGAAGACAAGTGATTGACCCGCCCATAAACGTCACAAAACAGAACATCCAATCAAATTGGCTTTGTTATGTGGGAAATTTCACATTGACCTATCAGAGTATTTCTAAATTCCTACATGAAGTATGGATCCAGGTAGCTTTGGCGATTAGCCACGCCTATCAGTCACTAGTGGTCAATTGTGAGGATATTATTTATTTATTGCGTTTCACCGCAAGTCCGTGGTGTTTGTAGGTTTTGAGATGTACGTGGCGAAACTGAACCATGTAAATCGTAAATCTGTCCAAGATTGCGATTTGAAGATTTTCGCTGGCGCAATTACGCGTCCCAACACATTACCCGTAAACGTTTTATTTTATATCTTCACAAAATGACATCATGATATTGACATGGGGCTTGTTCTGACATGGAAGATGGATTGTTTTTTGGGGGCTGATAGACTACACTAGGCCTAATGTATTGGAAAATGAACAAATAAAAAAAATTTAAGTGCAATTGCAAGAGTTTTTAAAATAAAAATAATAATAATAATAGTAATGAATGATGATGAAATACAATCAGCTGTTATTCCAAAACATCGTTCTGGCTGAATGTGTCAAATTGACCCATTTTTGACCCATTTTGACACCATTTTCCATGATGAAAATGAGGCGATGACAGATGAGGCGTAGGATGAACACACGGCACATCTGCCCCGCCTGCATTTGCAGATGCACTTTGATTTTTGAAATTTCTCAACTGACTCCACCCGTTTACTTCCCGATTGGTATATTCTGCAGAAAATAGCATCTATAATGCTTTTATTCCACATATAGAGTCTATATCGCCGGTACGTTGAAACATAGCAAATTCAGATGTTTGTAGCACTTTGTCGTCTTTACAAAAACATGATCAAACAGCTTCAAATGTATAGAAACATGAAGAAATGTTGGAAAAATATGTTTCAAATCACTTTTATATTCTGTCACTTTTATAGCAATTGCTAGTATTTTTACATGTCTCCAACAATTATATTGAAAAAGAATGAGATAAGAGTTGAACAACACCAAGTATGGGTAGGTTGTGAGTCACTATCACAACTTCAATACTAAGCCAATGCAGTGATAAGAATGATAAGAGAGTAATCAATGCATTTCTAGCCGTTTCCTTTTTAGGATACAAACCACACTACTAACACAGAGAGCCCATCCTGTCCCATCGTTATCTTATCAACATGTTTGCTGTATACCAACACTGTATAATGATTCATTAACAATGGTACCAGGCTACCTTTTATTCACGAAAGAATTCAAATTCTGGTTTGAATCGTCGTGAATTTTTCGTAGTTCATGGAATCCTCTCAAATGACATAAACATCATTTTTTATTTTTTTTTATTGGGTTTGAACGACGCACTGTAATGATGACTGAGATCTATTGGCGTCGGATAAAAGATTAATGAGATGATGGGATGATGAGATGAAGGTTTTATGGGTAATGGGAAGGATAGTGGGAAGGAAGCGGTCGTGGCCTATATTGTGGGAACCATCCCGAGATTAGCCTAGACTACAGAGGGAAACCACGAAAAACCCCTGTAAAGATGGACGGTGGCGGGGATCGAACCGGGACCGATATGTCCCTTCACCTCCCGGGTCACACGAAGCAAGTGCACTAACCACTCAGCTACTGTGCCGGTGTCAACAATGATACCAGGCTACCTTTTATTCACGAAAGAATTCAAATTCTTGTTTGAATTGTCGTGAATTTTTCGTATTTCATGGAATCCTCTCAAATGACATAAATATCTTTCTACCATGCTTTCTGTCATATCTACCAAGATGACAAACACAAATATCACCGTTGTACGGTATATGAATAACTGGTATTTTCAGGATAAATTGTGATTTTTCACGACCGGGTTTACGATAAGATACACAACTGCATCTTTCCAAAGCGTTGAATCCTGAAAGTTGCTCGCTATCAAAGACTTGACAATAATTCTGTTGGTTGACTTTTTTCCGTTCACGAGTAACGTACTGTAATCAAGCATAGGCCTATATAGTCATTATTTCAAATGGATATGATATCGGATAGGCCTGACCGTAGTGAAGTTGGCAATCAGGCACCCAATAATATGAATCGGTGTGAAATTTTTAATTTTTGAATAAATTTATAATTTAAAGGCCTATAAATGAATGCATTCATCCGAAAAAATGAAAATTTTATACAGGTTTGTAAAAAAGGGTGCCTGGTTGCCAACTGAATATATGAAAATATATGAAAAAACTTGATGCGGTTACAAAAGAAAATCATCAAAAAAAGGCAGCGTTACAAGTTGGTCACAATTTTACCGAGTGCATCAAAGAAACCGGTACCACAAAATTACTCAGGATCAACTCTACGATTTATATACGTGATATAAAAATCTTCCAATTTGAATATTTTCAAAAATCACTAACCTCCTTAGAGCTAACAAGTTGTACGTTTCCATCCTCATAATAATGAACTTGAACTTTGAGAACGCCTTTAACTTCCGCCACGCCCGCCGTAATCTGAACGTTCCACGTCGATCTCCAGCGGCCGTTCCAGTAGTTGTTCGGCTGGAACTGGTGGTGTTCGATGCACGCCGTCAGCATCACCGTCGAGCCCTGCGACTTGCCGAACACGGAACAGACGCCGTTCTTGTAGTGGCTGAGCGTGTACGCGGACAGCTCCGTCTCGATCGCCTGCCGCCACGACTCGGACGCAGAGTCGGGGGTCCATGGCTGAAACAAAGTCGAGCAATTTATTTTATTTTATTTTATTCAATGTTAATGCTTGATACAAATAATTTTTCACAGACATACAATTCAATTAGTTACAAAAAAATGATTATAAATATAATATAATAATAATAATAATAATGATAATGATACATTGATCAAAGCAGAACCCACGTAAGCCGGAGCCTGTGTGTGGGAAAGGAGGAAAATTAATTGACAAATATGAAAGTATTCAAGAGGGGGATAACTACAAAATAAATACTCTGAATAATAGAAATAACAAAAAAAGATGCAAACAACTACCGTGATATATAAATATGATGCGGTTTTTCACGCAGTGAATACAATGCATGTGAATGCAAGTGAATGCATTGCAAGTGAATGCAATGATAGGCCTGTTTGTTTGTGTTACACCAACCTGCACTAAAGGTGTTGCTGGTGTGGGAAGGAAGTGCGTCGTATTACGGGTTTGGTGAAGGAAATTATCCCTAAATGTTGAGGCACAAACAAACACGATAGTGCCACTTTCAACGGTTCCTAGACGCGAATTTTGAAAATGGGGAAAGTTATTTGGTAAAATCATGGAGACGTGATTCTATATGTCAACTTGCTTAAAAATAATTAGAACCCTTTTCCAAATATATAATTTTTCATTATCATCGAAACAACTTGTAAGAGTCTACATAGTGTCCGCCTACAATTCCATTTTGACACCTGCCATCTTGAACTGAACTAAGCATACCAGTTCGGCAGCTCGTGTAGAACTACTAAGAACTAGTTCTAGTGAACTCAGACAAACAAACAAGATAGTGCAGCTTTGGTGCAGCACCGTGGTTACAAACAAACACGAAAGTGCAAGAACTGAAGAACTACTTCAGGTGGCGCAGGACAAAGTTCCGATATCTTCGATATAGTGAAACGGATAGCTCTTGTTTTCCAGCTTCTATCACTCATTTTTTCCGACTCTACTTCCATATAAATTATGTTTAATTTTCCTGGATGAATTCGAAGTGGCTATGTACCCCCCATGTCTATGTAGGCCTATATTGATATATCGAATGTGCCAATGTGTGGCAACCGTGTAGGCTCAATGCCCGAGACCAGCGCCTTGTTGACTGCCTTAGCCTCAAGCGCCAACCACGTCTTCCCAATAATAACCGCTATTACTTTTGAATTGAAAAATTGAAATAGGCGTAATGCCTACAAAGGTGGACAGTAGGTTAGGTTAGGGTCAGGTTAGTGTATAAACCTCGCGTATACCGCCAGCAGGCGGAACGGAGCTTATATACGCCTGCATTACGCCTGTGCCTGCGTATAGGGATACCAAGATAGGGCTGGCCTTGCTTTTGCTACGCTATGCGGGAACGTAGACACGGGCATCTACTCATTCTGTACGTACAGCGATGCCAAATATTGTCCTCAATCCAGGTCGCGGCACACTTCGAGTTGGGGGTACATAGTCTCCACCGGATGAATTGTTTCCCTTCATGGATAATTTGTTTTCCCTAGTACTTTGAAGAATGACAGATAGAGGTTATACTGTTTGGAAAAGTCTGCTGGAATGACGTATGACATGACTAATAAAACTTTGGAACTGGCAAACAATCCCAGGTTTAAATGGAACCACATAATTCAACTGGGCCTAGGTCTAGATTTAAAAGGCTAAACTTGGGTGTATAGGCCTAGACGGCATATTTATCAATACAAATGCTCAAAGTTATGGTGTAGATTGAAAGGTGTAGGCCTAGATGGTGTGCATCAATGTGCTGGGGGCGTGGGGCATAAGACACATTCTGAAATATGTTAGCCTATAAGCATAGTAATCAATTGGTCACTGGTACCTGAGCCTACAAACCCACATGACAATATAATGACAGCTAGGCCTAGGCATTGGCATTAAGTTTGTAGTGTCATAAAATCAATGGCCTCTGTTAGTCCTCAGCCTATGCATGGACTTGATGGGCCTAGACCCCGCTACTAGTCTATTGAGTCCCATGAATAGGCCTAGGCCATTCAATTAGTAGTGTTACTAGGCCTACCTGTCAAGTAGGCCTAGGCCATTCCCTAGGCCTACTTGACAGGTGTGGGCATTGCCTAGGCCTAGACCCTGTATTATAACATTAGACCTGATTAGGCTTGCGTATTTCACACGTAAAGGTACGCCTAGGTTGGTCCAAGCTATGATGGACCAGAGTTACAAGAAATGGAAATGGTGAATCACTCTATTTAGGCCTAAAGTTGACATAAAAAATTGCACAACACAAAAGTGGGAGGGGCCAAGATACAAACCAAAGTTTCTACTCTCGCAATACAAACTCTCATATTTCAAGCACTTACCTGATAATCAGACGCTTCTTTCTTCAAGTGATCGTATTTAAAGCTCTGCTTCGAACGATCATCAAAAAATCTATTCCCTCCCAAATCATTGTGTTCCGTAATCAATCCTTTTAGATCCGAGTTCTCAACTTTTACAGGCGTCAACTGGTCTTTGTTATATTGCGAAAATGCACTAGAAGCACCTTCTTTCAATAGGTTATCATTACTCAACAATACCCTCACATCATTAAATACTTCATTAAATTCTCCTGGTGGCGAGTGAAGAATAAAATTTGTAACAATTCGCACTTTTTCTTGATCTGTAATCGGATCGTCGCTGTCGGCCGCCATGTTTGCCCTTTAATTTATAACAGATACAACTGTGCATACGTGTGTGCTAGCCAACCAATCACTACAATGTTTGCTTAATTTAAACCAATGGCTTTACAATAATCGGCAACATTTTATATCTGCAGTAGGTGGCAGCACTTGAGCAGATTCTTAAACTCACGGCCCTGTGAAGTGTTTGTTCGCACCAAGTTTGCGCAGTCGCAGTAGACCAGTAGACCACGAAACTTTTTTTCAATTTTGTCGCTTTGTATTTTTTTCCAAATATTGTATTTTACATTGTTATTTTATCTATCATGTAAAATATTTCAAGCTCATATATAATTATATATATATAAAATAATTAATGTATATACAATTTTGTTCTTATTTTGGGTTAAAGAATGTACTGAACTGATGACCAAGTTCTTTTGGCTTCGTTGAATTGAGATGACTGGTTATTTCATTAAATGTTTTCGGATAGTGGGAAGGAGTGGGTCATTGTATCATTTACCTTACCGAGATACGTTTCTCCTGCGGCTGATGGCAAAATAATGCTTGTTCCAATCTTGGCGGTCATATTGTAAATTTACAAATAGAATCTAAGCAAGGCAATGTCGAATATGGCAGAAACTTCCTGCTTTTCAAAGCAATGTGAAACTACTGCTGAGACACAAATATGTACACCTTATAACCTTGAGTAACGTATCTTGGTAATATCTTGGTTGTATGATCTGGAACGACAGAGAAAAACCACGAAATACCTCTGTCAGGATAAATCAAACCCCGGTCTCCTGAATGGCGCTTCAGTGTTTTAACTACTCAGCCACATGTCTCAGTCATAGCCCATAAGATTCAGCAAAGAGACCTATCATGACTTGGTATGCATTTTTATTTAAAACCAAGCCACGTCCGTATTGAAATAAGGTAGGTACCTTTAATAATCTCAAGAGCATTAAAGACTTCTTCTCCACCTGAGGGCAGAGTTCTTATCGAATCGCTTGCCTATTCTAACGTCGGCTGGCCGGGTCACTGCAGATCCATTGAAAATTAAAAATAAACCAATCCAATGATTTTCAGTTGCTGCTGGTCATCATATAAAACCACAATAATCATGGTCGTATTAATATATTTTGTGCCCCTAGGCTCAAAATGCTTCATTCCTGCCCCTCACGTATTGTAATTTGTTCAGAATAATACACCATTTCACAAAATGGCAAGCACTAGGATTTTAATTGGGAGAACATTTATGATCATTGTGTTGCGTCAATACTATAACATATCAATAAGGAAAGGATCATTTTATAAACTTGGGTCGTCACTAAATAATTATTATGTTGAAATAATTATATTGAAATTTGTTAAACGACAAGAAAAATTAATGATATTACAAATATTAAATTGTACAGTACTAGTAGTGAAAACTGTAGCAGTACAGAACTTTGTTTTGAATACTCTCTACGCATTAGTTGGTATCTGAAATCGTGAATATATATTATAAGAAAATGCACATTTTTTTGAAAGATATTCACTTGTTTTTTTTTTCTGAGAGGCTTACGCCCCTTAAAAATTTGACGCTTCTTGAGAATTTGCCGCCGTAGGCCTAGGGCTCGTTGGCCTAGGTTTTAGTATGGATCTGATGATGATTCAAACTTGTCATGCATGTTGTCAATTAAAATGGGAATAACAATAACAAATGTTTGTGATCAAACAGAACTCATGATGAAATTCAAAATATCTGAAACAAAGGTTAATATTCGTGATTTTTTATTATTTTTAATAACATCAAAACTTGATACAGAAACTTTGTTCCCCAATCAAGGCCATGGAAAAAAGTAGGAACGTTTAGACGGTGCACCACAAGGGCGATCTCACCACCCCATTATTCGTACGTGTGAAAAAGTTCAATGCTGTGTTGTCAGGCGGTGTGAACTGTGAATAAATACAAATCATCGACCAATCAGATGTCACTACGATACTCAGAAACCAGTGAAGTGTAAGACAAATCTTCGAGGCATGGAAAGTGGAGCTGGCTCAACATTTTACTGCCATGGCGTACCGATTGGTCATTTTTGGGCTATAGTGATTCAAACTCTTGAATTGCAGATTGAGCATTCATGGTAGGCCACCTACTATTCAATCGGTTGTAATAAATCTAGAAGTACTGTTGAAGTTCATTATTCACACTGAAAATTTGCAAATTTTCATTTTATTTTATTCGTATCAATTTTTTACTTCCATCTGTTTATATTTGGTTCAACGACGCACTGTACTGATGACTGAGATCTATTGGTGACACTGTGTGAATGATATACGAGATGAAAGGTTATTTGATTAGGTGATTTTGGATAGTGGTAAGTAGTCAGTTGTGGCCTGTTGTTTAAGGAACTATTCCAGTATTGACCAATGACAGAGAAAAAGCACAGAAAAAAACTTGGTCGACCATGGCGGAAATGGTACCCCAGCGTCCCGAGTGATGGTTCAGTGTGCTAGCCACTCTACCACTCATCTCAATTATTTTTATATTCATTCATATTGAAGAAAATTAAAATTTGATCATTTTCACAATTTTCTTCATACATTATATTGTAGTGCACACATTTTAATAAAACTAGCAAAATCTATTTTGTCCCCGATTTCGGGCAATCTTCTGCTGGCGTCATCGCTTCTAGATAAACATTCCAGTAGACGATGTTGTAGATGATGAAAGTCAGCGGGAAACAGATTATGGATATTTGGTCCAGTTTCATCCCCGTCGGATCGTGACAGATGGCCCATGCCTGGGCGCAAATCCCGGACCGCACTTTACGCCACCATTTTCTATCGGTTTTTACCTGTTGATGAAGAATGATTTCAGTTATTTATAAAAGTACGTTTACAGTTCAGCGTTGAGCAAACCGCAACATGCAACTTATAACTAACACAGGTCGACCAATCAGCGAGCGAGTTCCTCACGCGATCGCAACTCGGCGTTGCATTGTGGCATTGCAAGATGAACATGGTTCATGTTTTCTAGTGGTAATGCCGCGTTGTTACCAACAATGCATCCGTTTTTTTCTCACAACCAGTATGATTTTGTTCGCTGAACGTCATTTTTTTTATGGTTTGCAATGAAATATTCAGAAATCAGAAATCAAAATGGATGCACGCGAGACTGCTTTCAACATCAGAATAAGTTATTGAATGAGAGCCATCTCTTTGGATTTGAACAGTTTCACATATTCCAATAGCACTTCTGAAAATCCATCTGCGACAAGAGTTGTGGAATCGCTCGGAGGTAATATAATAAGCGAGAATAATCTTAATTTGCTACAGTTTCGTTTTAGAATACACAACGCCAAACAGTCAAGAGCTTGGAGCATTGAACGAATTTTGCAAGTTGTATGTTGCGGATTGCAAGTCGCTCAACGCAGAAGTATAAACGCACCTTAATGATGGTTTATTAATTTATATAGGCTTTAACGACGCACTCTACTGATGACTACGATCTATCGGCGTTGGTGAATGATATATGAGATGGTGGGATGGTGACATGGAAGGTTATTTTATTAGGTACTTTTTGGATAGTAGAAAGACGAGCGGGTCTCGGGCCACTGGCCGGATTCGTTCGGGAGGGTTCGGCGAGCCCGATTGCTCGTCGGTAGGTAGGTCGGTCGGTCGGTACTCGGTATCGTTCGGCTCGCGCACGTGTACGAAAGAAGTAGAAGGCGGGCGATATCACACAAAATGTCTCTCTCGAAACTGCCTCTGCGTTGTTTTTGTGAAGTTTGTGGAAAATCATTTGCCAGAAAGAGTGGTTTGTACGAACACGAGCGAAATGTACATAAGACATTTTCTACTATCGTGTTGCCGAGAAAGGTGTGCCCAATATTGGGATGTGAAGCTGAAAAACTCTATGATTACGCGGGTGTGAGAAACCATTTAGAGGAACACCATGATATGAAACTGGAAGAAGAGAAGTTGTATTTTTCATCTGAAAGTGGTAAGTTAACTAAAAATAATGTGCCGATCAAATCAACAAATAGTAGGTCTTGGTGTCGAGTTGATGGCTGCATTTTAAAGTTACAAGACAATAGACTTGACATTGTTGCTGAAAATGAAAATGCATTATAAATACCTACACGGCACAACAAGAAAAATATATTGGCCTACTCGTGATTCAATTTCTCCAGATTTTGCCAAAGATGATTTATAAGGCAATCAATTTGTGCAGGAGGAGGGGGGGGGGGTTGAAAAGGCATTCTAAAAGAAAGCAAAAAAGCACATGATTTATCCAAAATTATAAATAATAGCATTCAATTGAATGAAAACTTATTTTAGCATTGACGTGTGCTGTTTCAGATTTTCTGAAGTGGAAAGCAGAGCTGGAAAGAAGAGAATCGTCCTCATACGTTCATGCGAAAGGTTGGACAAAGCTAGCCTGTAAAGGAAAATCGGCATATCTGCATTGTAATCGGTCTGGCGTCTTCAAGTCGCAGTCTAAGGGGTCGCGTCGGCTGAAAAGTCAGGGCACTAACAAAATTGGCGCTACCTGTCCTTCCGGACTTCATGTCACTGTGAACGAAGATTTGTCGACAAATGTCGTATTCTACAAAACACATTGCGGTCATATCTGCAGCAATGCCCACGTGAATTTGCAACACGAAGATCGCAAAAGAATCGCAGGTGAGAAGATAATATTCCTCCCTCCACACTCGTGAAAAAACATGACAGTATGATAATATTATATATGTGCAGGGGAATGGGTCCAACAATTAATAACAGTGTACGGAATAATTGTGTATAGGCCTACATTATGGAGTAAAAAACACATGTTTGTAATCACAGTGACCTTATTTGAAATATTGTGGTAAAGTATCGGTACACATTTTCACTTGCATTATTATTTTGTAGTATTTTTATAATATCAGTTTGAAATTAATTAAGAGTAAACGATACTAAGCTCAACATCATTTGGTAAAAACATGCAAGTATATTAAAAATAAAGAATTTGAATAAAAATAAATCATTCACAACTTATATTTAAAGCATAGCCAATGTGAAATATTTATACCGTTCATTTTACTGTTGAATTTGGACACGGAATTTGACATAAACTTTAATAATTTCACAGAAAGTTTATTTTCTAAATCAAATTTTGAATTTCTTTCGCAGGACTACTGAAGAATGGAGTAACTATGCAGAGAGTCTTGGACGATATTCGAGATGCAGTTCTAGAAGGGAATGTAGAGCAATCAAGACTCCACTTAGCTGACCACCAGGATCTGAAGAACATAAATCGTGATTTTTCTCTTCATCTAAAAGAGCGTCGTCATGCCAGTGACTTTGTTAGTGTCAACTTATGGATTGATTCGATGATTGCCCTAAACGAGGACTCTCCTGTACTATACAGTAAAATGCAGGACAGTGAAGATCCAAATGGATTATTGGACAAAAAGGATTTTATGCTCATCATTATGACCAAATTCCAACAACAAATGTTGATGAAATTTGGCCACAATGGCAAGATATGCGTGGATGGTACCCATGGTACTAATGGATATGATTTCGAACTTAATACACTGTTGACGATCGATGAGTTTGGGTCCGGATTTCCTGTGGCATACTGTATTTCAAATCGAAGTGACACAACGGCATTCCAAACTTTTTTTAGTCGTTTGCTTGATAGAGTTGGTAGAATAGAGGCAAAAATATTCATGACCGATGACGCGCCAGCTTATGTCAATGCTTGGAGTGTCGTGATGAGACCCATCACCTACTTTGTGCTTGGCATGTGGACAAAAATTGGCGTTCGCAGCTCTCTAAAATAACTGGATGTCAGGAAAAAAAGGCTCTTGCACAAAGCCCTACGAACGCTCTTGCAGATGAGAAGCATTGAAGAATTTACCAAACTTCAATCCAGGCTGCTAGACGAACTGCACGCCGATGAAGACACAAGAGAATTTGGCGCATACTTTGCCAAGCACTATGCTTGTAGGTCTGAAAAATGGTCATATTGTCATCGGGTTGGTCTGGGCCTTAATACAAATATGTATCTGGAGTCGATGTACAAAATTCTGAAACACATTTACCTGGAAGGAAAGAAAACGAAGCGCCTTGACAAATGTATTAACGCTCTTATAAAGATGAGCCGAGATAAAATTTTTAATCGACTGATTAAAATAACAAAAAAAAACCTACCTCCAGGATTCGTCTTATTAGCCAATCACATAGCAGGAGCTTGACAATTGCAGCAGCGGCTATAACATCGATAGAGGAAGGCGTCTGGGAAGTGATATCTTCAAGTAACAGTGACATTTCATACAAAGTATCGCAAACGAACATCACTGTGTGCAGCAATTGCATGTTTCGGTGCCCTGAATGCGATATCTGTGTTCACATGTTTAGCTGTGAATGTATTGACAATCTGATAAAATTTAATTTATGCAAGCATATCCATGCCACAGTTCTTAAAACTAAGGGACATTTTTCCGACGTAGAATCGTTTTCGCGGGTGATGACTGACGAGTATGAGCAAAATGAACTGCACATGCTCATGGATGCAGTGACATCGCATCGTATCATCACCGAGAAGACGACGTCATTGACCAGCAAGTTGATGCAAAAAGCAGACTTTTGTAAGGAAATAATAGGAGGAGAGACGCAATTCACCGATGACGAGATCAATAAAATTGACAGATGTTTAGACAAGATAATAGGAATGGCTGAAACCGCCAAGAAGAGATGCGGCATTGAAAAAACCGTCCCTAGATTAAGCGATACATCGGAGCCTGCCAATAAGAACGTGGACCAGCAACGGCGTTTTGTGTCGACGAAAAGAAAGCGGAAGGCGAAAGACGACACGTCCACAATAAAAAAAACAACGTCGCATCAACAACAAAACCTAATTGCAGGACTTTTAGAAAAGACGCAATCTAACACCATATTGAACATTCACTCAAGTGATGACCATACCTATTGTTGATGCAAAGTTCCGATAGGTTTGACTAGAACTTCACTATCTATACGATTATTGAAATATACTAATAATTTATTATTAATTGAAACAGTTTAATAATTACATGTTTGTATGCTTAAAATTACAGTGCCTGAGTATTTGTTAATTTCTGAAGGGTCTAAACTTATACGACTCTAGATACGCATTTTACTGTTTTATTATTACAACTAGGCTTACTTCATATTGTACAGGTTTTTTATTCCAGCTCTAAAGTTGTTCATATTTCTAATTATATGAGGCTCTATAATTATCTACTCATTCTATTCCACTTCACAATTTCCTTTTCCACTGGTGAATTTTGATGTTTTCTTATGTCATTCAATTTGGAACTACTTGGGCCTATATAATTATTAAAAACTCTGTATTTTTCAAGATTAATGCTTTTGGTATCTTTTTCATTCTATACTCACCCTCCACAATAGCATTAACCACAATTCTATTTTTAGACACATTCGGACAAGAAATGTACGAAAACAGTCTTCTTGATTACAATATGTCATTAAAATTCACATTGAAGAATCTTAAAATTCAATGTGGCTCTGATATTTGACGTCACCAAGTGGGTAATTGTGGTTAATGCTATTATCTACTTATTCTATTCCACTTCACAATTCCTTTTTCTACTGATGAATTTGATGTTTTCTTTTTTTTTTTGAAGGTCAATGCTTTTACGATTTTTTCATTCTATACCCACCACACATTATTTGTTTTATTTCTTACGAACATGTGCGAGAGCCGAACGTTACCGATTCAACGACCGAACGAGCAATCGGGCTCGCCGAACCCTCCCGAATGAATCCGGCCAGTGGCCCGTGACCCGCTCGTGTAGAAAGGAGTCGGTTGTGGCCTGTTATTAAAAAACCATCCCAGTATTGACCTGAATAACAGAGGGAAACCACGAAAAATCTCTTCCAGGATGGTCGACCATGGCAAGAATCGAACCCCGGTCTCCTGAATGACGGCTCAGCGTATGAACCACTCGGCCACTCGTCTCAGTCCTAATGATGGTTCCGAGTTGGGTACGGGTCATTCATTAATTACCGTAGGTATTGTTCTGTTACCTGAGTACCCGAAAATCCTAATGAGAAAAGTTACATAGCTGGAACTTGCTCGATGACTGAATCATTCAAATATCACTTGTAAATGTAACATTTTATCCATGTTTCATTCTTTCATTGTGAATATTTTTTTTCCAAATTGTGAAACAGTGGAACCTCTTCAGTAAGTTGATCTTCGGTACATTTTTAACTCGAGTAGGTTTAATTTTTTCATCCCGTTCATATGCTACCACAAGTTGAATATTTTCTTTGGTGATTTTTTTCTGTCTGGTGCCCTGAAAAATGTACTAAAGAGGTCCCACTGTATTTGTATTATGCTGTATCCAATGTTAGGATGTTGTTTGTAACTTTTATCTATTTTTATTTCTTTATATTGGGTTTAACGACGCACTGTAATGATTATACTGAGGTCTATTGGCATTGGATGAATGATTAATGAGATGATGGGATGATGAGGTGAAGGTATAGATAGGTAGGAGATGGGCAGGATAGTAGGAAGGAAGCGGTCGTGGCCTATATTGTGAGAACCATTCCGGCATTATAGCCCAGACTACAGAGGGAAACCACGAAAAAACCCTCTAACGATGGACGGTAGCAGAGATCGAGCTGAGTCTGACATGCCCACTGCCTCCCAGCTACATGTGACGGTGTTTGTAACTTTATTTTATCAAAAATCAAGTGGTAAAATACAAATATCTACTACTACGTACCTCTTTTGTCTCTTCGAACAGTACTTGAATGCTTGGTTCGGGGCCTACGGTTGCGTTATCGCCGCTGGCTTTCTTCCCGCCGCTCATGCACGCGTAGCCCCGCGCGTGCATCAGGATGTACGCGTACTCAAGCAGGGCGAAAAACACGAACATCATGCACGACAAGATCCACACGTCGAGGCAGGTGGCGCCGGACGACGGCGGTGTGTGCGTTCTGAAACGTTTACATGGGGATTGGAGATTTTTGGGGGAAATTGACCCTAGTTTTTTGGTTGTTTGTTGAATCAATGAGGTGTTTTTTTTTGCATTCTCATCGAGTTATTAATTGTGATGTACAATGTGTAAAAAATAATCAAATTGACCATTGTAGATTGTCCGCCGACGTGGCGTCACAGAATATAAAGACCAATCAAGTGGGCAGTTAAAGCGGGGAAATAGAAAAATAACCAATCAAGGTTCCTAAAATTCCTCTTGAAATTCTCTGAAAATAGAATAGAAATTATAAATAATATAAATTATAATAATTCTAATAATAGAAAAAAATCTGATTTTTTAAATTAATATCATTATTTTTTCTGTGTAGAAAAAAACGATGCTCATTATTATAATTTTTTTATTCATGATTTTATGATTCATGATTTTATAATTTTATTATGGTTATTTATTATGTATATACTTTTCTACTTTTATAACTTTCTTAATCGTACTTAATATTTCAGAATCAGGTATTGAACCTCATACAGTTTTCCTTCTGTATAATGTGATTAACCCTCTACAAATTTTAATAGCTAACTATTACTAGATTATATTTATACATGTGGCAAGCCACAAGTATCTGTACGTTAGTTTCATACTTACTTAGTACATTTAAAAAGGGATTATTCCCACATTTTTCGTGAAAATAATATATCATAATAGTTTTTCGTAAACTTTTCCGAGTGTGAATAATGTTTGATAATTGTTCTAACAATAATATTGTAGTTGGTGAGACGATTTGACAAGTCGCTCGGGCTCATCATCATTCAAGAAATCGAGCTTTGATTCCCTCGATTGCCAACCAAGGTTATACTTGGCACGGCTGTGTCATTAGCAGTGGTGGGTAATGAAATTTCAAAATGAACGCATTCGTATTTTCCAAACTTTTCAATGCGTTACATTTACAATTGACGATCTTGAACTTTCTTCACGTTCGATTTTTCTGTGATCTTTAACGGAATAAAACGTTCATTTGAAAGTTCATAATTTTAGACAATCCTATACGACACGATCGCACTATCCATACTTTCCGGTCCAAATTTCAAATGAGATCGACTATTTTACGGTCTATCCCGAATGTATAATATTCCCTGTTCGGGATTTCATCATGTGATCACTTGTCACCAGGCGAGCCGACAGCCACGTGTGGTCAAGGTTGACGTGTTGTGACTTGTAGGCCCATGTAGGCTGTGTACACTGATTGCATTGTTCTAGCGTCTGGAAGCGACGCGTATTTACTGTGTTAAATCACTATTAAACTTGAGACATTCATTGTAGAAAATGTGTGTACATATATATTTTTTGAACCCTTTTTTCATATAATTTTCAAGGTGAATTTTTTAACGAACGTATGTTTTTTCAAATTTGAACTTGAACTTTTACCGCAAAGCCACGAAAACGAACTTTGAACTTTTTAAAAGATCGATTTATTTGACATGAACTGAAGTTTTTTAAAGTTCCTTTTCCAAGTATACTTCCACAACACTGGTCATTAGGGTGAATGCTGAGATGGTTCCTCAATATGAGGCGTTGAACGTCTTTACAAAGATACAAAAAGTAGAAAAGCATGCTTACCTAGAGGTGTTGAACAAAGATTGAACAGCACGCTTACCTAGAGACTTCAGAACAGCACGTTTATCTAGAAGCTTCAAATAAATATTGAACAGCGTGCTTACCAAGAAGTTTCCGAACAAAGATTGAACAGCATGCTTACCTAGAAACTTCAGAACAGTACGTTTATGTAGAAGCTTAAAAAAATTGAACAGCATGCTTACCTAGAAACTTCAGGACAGCACGTTTATCTAGAAGCTTAAAAAAAATTGAACAGCATGCTTACCTAGAAACTTCTAACAAGGATTGAATAGCATGCTTATCTACAAATGTCAGAACAGCATGCTTACCTAGGTGTTTCCAATAAATATTGAACAGCATGCTCACCAAGAAGTTTCCAAACAAAGACTGAAGAGCATGCTTACCTAGAAAACTTCAAACAAAGATTGAGCAGCAAGCTTACCTAGAAGCTTCGAAGAGAGTCACCAACGACAGAAGTGTGGTGACGAGGAGCACCATACGTCCGGGCACGATCTCGGGACGTACCAGGAAACTACCCCACGACATGCATACGAACAAGGCGGTGGGGAAGTAGCTCTCCAACAAGTGACTGCCGATCTTACGCTCCAGTATGAACCAAGCGCGAATAGTGAATACTGATCATGAAAATGATTTGTTAATAAATTATTTTCACATACTTGGACCTGAAAATTTGAAGTCAATTGACTAGAATTTTAATTGTGATATTCATTTATATCTAAATGATCTAAGCCAGAGCTTTCCAACTAGATAGCTCAAAGGGCCATTTTTTCACTGAAAAAGTTGAGGTGGGCCACACAATTGATTGCTCAATGATTTTTCATTCATTACTCGATTGTTTTCAATATGGTACGCTGATATACAAACAACATATTTTTTCAAGCTCTTTATAACGGTTTTTTTCTCAAATCAAAATTCAATTACTTAAATTGCACTTCTCTTCTTTATATCTTTATTTCGGTCTATATTACTGATATAGTGCAAGAGGCGAAGCTCACAATATTGCCAAATGGGTGCGCCTGCTGTCACGAGCCAAATGGTAGGACAGAATACGAATATTTTGTCAGAAATTATCAACTATGATGTCAGTTTAAATGCCGCCTCTACCGTTTGGCTCTTAACAACAGTTCAACCCTTGCCAAATATATTCTCAATTTGACTACACAGAATTTTTAGACAAGCTTTGGCGAGGATTCAATTTGACATACTGAAAAAAATTGGTGTTCGTTTTTATGTTTTTTTTTTTTATGTTTTTTTGTCGGTTCTCCACAGTTCAAACGGCTACAGCTATCAACTTCGAACTTTTTTTCAGAATGGTTACTTATCTAACTTAGATCTGTATAGTTTTGTGGCATTATCGGATGGTAACTTTATCTTTTGTGAATTTAAGAAATTTCAAAAATGCCCATTAAAATAACACGACGAAAAAAAAAAGAATATTTTCATTTTCCAAAAAATTGAAATTTTGTGTGAAGTTGAATAACATTTTGATACACTTTTCTGGAAATTCTCAGCTTGATCGGGTCAGCCATTTAGAAGAAAAAACATGAAATGTGCTAAATTGGTACCACTCGAAGCCGTTTTAACCCATTTATAACTAAAATGTTACCCAATTGGCGAATTTAGGCAAAAGTTTGGCAAAGGAGTCGACATACTATCAGTTTCCGCTCGTCCAACAACGCGTATATAGCGTTTTCCTAGTATAATAAATTGCAATGATTTTACATTGGTTCATGAGATCTTATACTGCATGCGGCCATTTGAGAAGGTCCCACGGCCGGAGTTGACCCGCGGGCCGCCAGGTGGGAAGCCCTGATCTAAGCATTCCAATCAAATCATCAAAATTCAGAATTTTCAATATTTCTAATCAACACTCAACCAAACAGTATTATACTTTCATCGTAACCGACGCATTGAATTTTTATTATTCAGAAAATCACTCGCATGAACATAACCAATAATGCTAAATAAATATCTATCCACGGCCTATCTTTTTTTTTCTATATTTGGTTTTAACGATGCACTATATACTGATGGCTACAATTTATTGGCGTCGGTGGATGAAGAATGAGATGATGGGATGATGAGATGAAAGGTTATTTATTTATTAGGTTTTTTGGATGGTGTGAAGGAGTCGGTTGTGGCCTGTTGTTAAGGAACCATCCCAGTATTAACCTTAACGACAGAGGGAAACCACGTAAAACCCCTGTCAGGATGGTCGACCATGGCGGGAATCGAACCCCGGTCTCCCGAATGACGGTTCAGTGTTTTACCACTCGGCCACGCCTCTCGGTGTGATTATGTTATAATTGGATGAGCGAAGAGAAAACTCAATCGTGCCATACCCGAAAAAAAGTACTTTTTTTTTTTTTTTTTCCGCGCTCATCCAATTCGATACTGTATAGTCTCAAAAATCCCATAAGAATAACCTAGAAAAAAAATTCAGGAAAAATATTTCATCCAAGAGAATTCAAATTCTCAGGAAATTTCAATCTGATAATGATACACATTATTCCGAACTTACACTCAAATCGGATCAGTCGTTTTGATGTAAAAAAAAAAAAATGTAATTTTTATGAATCATTCAAAGCTATTAAGATACCTATCAAAACTAAGCTACAGGTGACACCACTTAATTTTAAATGATTGAAACAAAGCTTTCTTTATTATCATAGAAATTAATAATGAAAAATAAAATGGCAGTGATGTAATGGTTTGGATCTCAAGGTGTATATATATATATATATATATATATATATATATATATATATATATATATATATATATATATATATATATACACATTGAGATATATATATATATATATATATATATATATATATATATATATATATATATATATATATATATATATATATATATATATATATATATATATATATATGTATATATATATATATATATATATATATATATATATATATATATATATATATATATATATATATAAATATATATTTATATATATATATATATATATATATATATATATATATATATATATACATATATATATATATATATATATATATATATATATTTATATATATTATATATATATATATATATATATATATATATATATATATATATATATATATATATATATATATATATATATATATATATATATATATATATATATATATATATATATATATATATATATATATATATATATATATATATATATAATAACCATTCCAAAGATAAGTTGATATGTTTCAGCTCATCCATCAACGTGGCAACACATAACGCATTTTCCTAGTATATTGTATTCACTAGTGAAATTAAACGTTACTTGACTTGACTCAAAAATGTACAAAACTGTCCAAATCTCAAGTCTGTGTCGCGTTTACGCAAACAATAATTAATTATTCAACTGTCAATAAATACGTCTGTTGCTATTATGGTGAAAGCTGTCGGGGCAGACGACGTAGCGTGAATGAAACACTGGATGCATTTTCCTACTTTCTGGTGTACCAAAACTGATGTTCGTTCTATCAGACCAGGCGTAAACGACTTCTTCGTCAACTGGAACAAAAGACGAGCATTAGAAAATACTAATATTATCAGACGAGCTTTAGCGAGGATTCAATTTGACATACTGAAAAAAATTGGTGTTCGTTTTTATGTTTTTTTTTTTTTTTTTTTCCGGTTCTCCACAAGTCAAACGGCTATTGCTATCAACTTCAAACTTATTTTCATTAGGCTTCCTCATCTAACTCAGATCTGTATAGTTTTGTGGCATCATCGGATATCAATTTTTTTTTTATGAATTTAAGAAATTTCAGAAATACCCATTAGAATAACACGACGGGAAAAAATTTGAAATTTTTTATTTTCCAAAAAATTGAAATTTTGTGTGAAGTTGAATGACGTCTTTATACACATTTCTGTAAATTCTCAGCTTGATCGGGTCAGCCATTTTGAAGAAAAAACATGAAATGTGCCAAATTGGTACTACTCGAAGCCGTTTTTACCCATTTATAACTAAAATGTTACCCAATTGGCGAATTTAGGCAAAAGTTTGGCAAAGAAGTCGACATACTATTACTTTCTACTCGTCTAACAACGCGTATATAGCGTTTTCCTAGTTTATTCAAAATTCTGTATTTGCGGTAACCTTCGTTATTCAATTACTGACAGAATGCACTCGGTCACTTGTCTCAGAAGAATTCTGTTATCCGTAGTATTATTCTTATAGTTTATTTTACTTACGACTTTGAATATCCATTACGCAGCTGTGTTTGTCGAGAGGGTAGTATTCGAAATAGAGATTACAGCCTATCGAAAGTTCCACTCTGAAAGTCAAGAACACACTGAGATTCACTTTTTGCCAGAAAATCTGAGAGGAATACCAGAAAAGATTCCATTTCACATATTTGAAAATATTGTGGAATGTATTTTTTTTTTTATCAATAGAATAAACTAGGCAAACGCGAAATATGCGTTGTAAGATGAGCGGGATATCTGAATAAGGTATAATAACAGTCCTACATATTTTGCTACTTTCTCGACTCTGGTATTCTACACACTTTGACCTTCATTTAATTGCTACTTTATCTTCTCTGGTATTCTACACACCTTGACGAATATAAAGAATAGTTAATTCTTGGGCAAATATCGAATCTAGGAAGCAGTGAATCTTGTCTCATTTCCATATATTTGATAGTAATAGATTTGATGAATAAAAACAGTTATTTGAATTTTTTTCTTCGAAACGGCTGGTTCGAATTGCTTACGAAATGGTGGTTATGTGTATAATCCATGTTTGAACACTCAGAGAAAATTTTATTTTTTTCGGAGAGGTTTCATTTTTTCAAATTTTCTTACTCAGCCTAATATATGGGGTTTTTAAAAACTTTGACATGATATTTCTCAAAATCTATCCAACCGATTCATTCCAAAAACTATACAGTTCTGAGTTGTAAAAGTTGGCCCGTACAAAAAAAGTTTCATGTTGATCAGTCCACCCATGTGGCCTGTGCAGTGCCTACCAAAAAAAAAAAAAAAAAAAAACACAGACAAAGCTGTTCAAGAGTGGAATAAAGTCTTCGCTACGCTTATCTAACAACAAATTGAAAATCAAATTGACTTGGCCCACTGTTCACTCTAACAGATAGAGCACACTTTGTGTGCATCATGGACGATGACTATTGTTTGCCTAACGACCCCACCAACAGCTGGGTTATACGGGGTTACGAATGAGCAGGTGATTACAATTAAATCTATGTAGTGACGATTAAGGAGAGAATACGCTCACAAAAACCCATGCCTTATGCGGGACTCGATCCCACGCCCAACGGTAACTTCAGTTTCTAAAGCGGTACCTCAGCTGACTGAGCTACCAAGGGTGGCTGGATCATGGAAAAAATTTCAAAATAATTGTCATCACTGACCTTTTGGAATTCATCAGTTTCATTTTACGAAGATATAACACAGTCCAATCAAAGTGATTCCAATGACTGGATCCATCTGAAGACGTCTGCATTCGTTTGACGTATAGTTCAGGAGGACTCCAGAGCAGTTGTATTTCTTCTCTCATCATCTTCCGTCTCTTGGGAGAGCTTTCTGATATATTGTAGATCAAGCGGTGTTCTTTCCACCATTGTAAAACTTCCATTTTCACATCAAGAACCTAAAGAATAGACAAATAATACTAATTGAAGGTTTGCGTGGGAGGCCACTTTTGAAAACCCGCTGGGGATTGTGGAATATTTTTCATACATTTATTTATTCATCTGTCATGTAAAACATGAGTCATTATGAATAAGATATCCTTGTTCACCCGCTCATTCCTACCTCTGTATAACCTAACTGTTGGTGAGGTCGTTAAGCAACATTGAAACAATAATAAAATAAAAAGATGAATAATATATATATATATATATATATATATATATATATATCGAACTATTTGAAACAACAATGCCCAACGATGCTCGCAACAATGGCGATCATACCACCCCATTTTGATTATTTAAAACTAATGAACTTCAGCACGAGGACTGATATATATATATATATATATATATATATATATATATATATACATATGATAATTGAATATAATTCCGGTAATATCAAGTGAAGTTTTTTAATTAATTATTTATCAAACTTCACTTGATATTACCGGAATTATATTTTATTATCATAAATATGGATCAAGGAAACAATTTTAATTTCAATACATATATATATATATATATATATATATATATATATATATATATATATATATATATATATATACATATATATATGTATATATATAAATTTACATATATATATATATATATATATATATATATATATATATATATATATATATATATGTATATATATATATATATATATATATATATATATATATATATATATATATATATATATATATATATATAGAGAGAGAGAGAGAGAGAGAGAGAGAGAGAGAGAGAGAGAGAGAGCAGTCCTCGTGCCGAAGTTCATTAGTTTTAAATAATCAAAATGGGGTGGTAAGATCGCCCTCGTTGCGAGCATTGTTGTTATAAATAGTTCGATATCATTATTATTATTATTTTATTTCATTCCAGAGGACATATACATTTGATGACTAAAATGTAACTTGGAACGTCAATAAAAGCGATAGTTGCACTCCAGACAATCGGGACCGTGGACTCAAATTCTGACCCCGGATTTATTTCACTTTAAAGTTGTGAGTGGGTACACCATTTTAATATCATGATGAATCATGTATTTTTTTTTATACTCACTTGTTTTTTTTCGTCTACTGTTATAGATCTGGGGTCAATGAAAATATCCAATTCTATTACAAGTGGCAGTTTCTTTCCATCTGTAATGAACATAAAATGTCAAGTATTTTTATTTGTGTCACCAACAATTCCCTCCTTAAGCGGCCGCATCTTAGCTGAGAATGTTTCTCTTCGAAATGCTTGATTCAAGTTCGATATGCGTTTAAAAGTTTGATTGTTGGTTGAAAAGTGTAAAAGGGATGATATTGGAAGAGTTCCAGTAACCACCGCTAGATGAGGGAGTTTTTAGTTTCATAATTTGGACAAAATCTAGGTACATTACACATTTTGGCCATGGAAATTGGGAAAACTGTGGAATATAAGGGGAATCAGAATTTCAAATATCAATAAGGAAAGTTGAACTTGAGGATGTGCGTTTGTAATTTATTTTTACTATTATTCGGTAACCGGCAATTAAGCAATGAAAACCATCAAATTAGGCACATTTTTATTCAATTATTGCTCCATGATAAAATTATTCTTTAATTTTCGATTAGGCATATCTAATTGTGATGGTATTGTTCATTCACTGCATTTTACCGCAAGTCCGTAATATTTGTAGTTCTTGAGATAAATGTGGCGAAAGTCCACCCTGTAAATCTGTCCAAGATGTGGGCTCTTAAACCACAGTTGAACAGTTATTAATCTACAATCGATACAGGTTTCAATTAATGTTTTAAATTTCAGGTGATTTTTTTATACTCTCATACATAGATTAAGGGACTTGTTCTGCAATATCTTACAGTTAAGAGTCCACGGGAGTCGATTTGGCGAAATATCATTTTTTTTATGATAATCTTTGAACGGTATGAGATATAAAAATTTCAATGAGCGAGAAACACAGATAATTATAATAGCTGCAAGATGATATAAGTTATAAGTATTCAAGTCATGTCGCATAACTGTCAAGAGTAAACAGCTAAGAAATGTTTTTTTTCAGCTGTATACTCTTGACAGTTATGTGACATGACTTAAACAGTCATAACTTATATCATCTTGAAGCTTCTATAATTATCTGTGTTTCTCGAGTATTATAATTTTTATATCTCTTACCATTAAAAAGTTATCACTAAAAAACTGATAATTCCCTGAATTGACTCCCATGGAATCTTACGCTAAATTACAATGAACAAGTTAATAATAAATATAAGAAACCAAAATAATAAACATTTGAAAATAGCCCCGAGTAAAGGAGAGGACAATATAGTATTTTCTTTAAGGAAATGATAATATTTATATTTAATAGGATCCTTCTTAAGATCAGACAAGAAAAAAATATGGATACCTTGAGAAAATTTTTTATATATTTTTATAAAATTTTTAAGAAGTAAAACAAATTCCTGAGGCTCATGAGGTGGTCAAATACTGGAACCAAGCTAATTGACCACTAGTGATAGGCGTGGCTAATCGTCAGGCCACCTAGATCTATACTTCATGTGGGCATTTAGAGATACTCTGATAGGCAATGTCAATTGACCACTAGTGATAGGCGTGGCTTATCGGCAGGCCACCTTGATCTATACTTCATGTGGGCATTCAGAGATACTCTGATAGGCAATGTCAATTGACCACCAGTGATAGGCGTGGCTAATCGTCAGGCCACCTTGATCTATACTTCATGTGGGCATTTAGAGACACTCTGATAGGAAAATGTGAAATTACCCACATAACAAAGCCCATTTGATTGGATGTTCGGTTTTGACGTTTATGGGCGGGTCAATCACTAGTCGTCAATTAAACATTAATTCACACCGTTATCTTTAATTACTTTATTCATTTAACCCTGTTAATTATTTTAAAGCATGAAAACATTTTAAATTATTCATTTAATTACATTTCTAGTTATACATTTCATTATGTAAACATTGATTGATGTTTATGGTGATTGATTTATTGCCACGACCGTATTCAACCGTGTAAATTAGCAATAATGCTAAATGAAATGATTTTTTCTTCTATACATTCAGTATTTCTGAACACCAGTACTAAAAGTACCCTTTGAAGAAAAAAAACAGAGTTGCAACTTTTTCACCTTTTTTTTCTCATATGCACATTAAAAATGATAGAAAACAAAGATGAAAAACACAAAAATAATTTCAAATAAAATTTGAATGAAATATCTATTTTTGAAACAATGCTATGTGTTCTTGGCATGGTCTTCTCAGCTTGGGTGTGATACATTTTTTTTCATAATGGCAATTTTTTTTGGTTATGTAAATTTGAGTATGTAATAGTGGGAGGTTTTTTTTCCTATGACTCATATAAATGTTATAACGTTTTTTCTCATTCGATCACTCTTATCTTCTAACTACTTACATAAATTACCAAATGTAACATTTATTATAACTGTAGTTTATTTCTCAGGGAGAACATGCCCCACTATTACATCTACAATTCATTCAGCTTTAATACAGAGAAAAAAAAATATTTTCAACTCAATTTTTACTATTCCAATTCTATGTCAAGGATTGAACAAGTGAGATGAAATTTTTTTTCCATCCTGACTTGGTTTTTCGTGATTTCCCACAGTCCTCGGAGAAAATGCTTGGATGAAATACTAATTGGCCACGACCTTCAATTGGTAGAGTGATAGGCCTAATTAAAACATTAAAGGCCTATCATTAATTTAATTTGTTAATTTTGTATAATAAGAAACTTTACATCTGCTGTCAAGGGAAAGAAGTGATCAATGCCCAAGAGACTTAGTTCAAAGTGGAAGATATCAACATTCGTATGTTTATACTGAAAGACTTTTATCTACGGCGAAAAATTTTGGTCACAGACAGCGCAGTCCTGGTGTTGAAGTTCTTTAGTTTTAAATAATCAAAATGGGGTGGTAAGATCGCCCTTGTGGTGCCCCGTCCAAACGATCCTATCTTTCATCCATAGCATTAATTAACCATTGTAGATCGTCCGCCCTCGTGATGTCACAACATATAAAAACCAATCAAGTGGACAGTGAAGCAGGGGAAATAGGGAAATAACCAATCAAGGTATCTAAAATTTCCCCTGCTTTGTATAAGTCACGCCCATCTACAATGGTCAATTCGGGAACAATGATTTTTTATCAAGTTTCGATGTTATTACAAAAATAAAAAAATGGAAAATGATTTTTCAATTAATCACATGTCAAGTTTCAGTACGAGGCTACATTCTATTCTTACTTGAAGACCAAATAATAATTTGAAATAAAACTATAAATACGAGAATTATCTTGAATTTTTCATCTGAATGCTGATAAGATGATGCAATACTAACAGAAAACCAAATATATATATTTTTTATCGGATTTTGTATTTTAAAACGGTATTCAGTACCTTAAGAATGTGACAATAAGTTTTTTTCATTTTTTTATTTGGTTTTAACGACGCACTGTAACGATGACTGAGATCTATTGGCGTCGGATGAATGATTAATGAGATGATGGGATGATGAGATGAAGGTTTTATGGGTAATGGGAAGGATAGTGGGAAGGAAGCGGTCGTGGCCTATATTGTGGGAACCATCCCGGTATTAGACTAGACTACAGAGGGAAACCACGAAAAACCCCTGTAAAGATGGACTGTGGCGAGGATCGAACCGGGTCCAATATGAACCTTCACCTCCCGGATCACACGAAGCAAGTACGCTAACCACTCAGCTACTGTGCCGGTGTACACTAATTTATTGAGTGTTGTGAGCATTCTATTATTACTTTACTCCAACTCGACACGAACGTAAAGGGATGTCAAACAATTAATAAATGAACAAATTATTATTTTTTTAATAATATCGAAACTTGATACGAAATCATTGTTCCCCAATTAAGGCTATGGATGAAAGATAGGATCGTTTGGACGGGGCACCACAAGGGCGATCTTACCACCCCATTTTGATTATTTAAAACTAATGAACTTCAACGCCAGGACTGCGCTGTCTGTGACCATAATTTTTCGTCGTAGATAAAAGTATTTCAATATGAACACACGAATGTTGATATCTTCCACTTTGAACTAACTCTTGGGCAATGATCACTTCTTTCCATTGACAGCAGATGTCAAGTTTATCATAATACAAAATGCACAAATTAAATTAGTGATAGGCCTATAATATTATAATCAGGCCTATCACTCTACTAATTAATGGTTGTGCCCAATTAGTACTTCATCCAAGCATTTGCTTCGAGGACTGTGGGAAACTACGAAAAACTAAGTCAGGATGTTCAAATGAATGAACAAATAATGAATCCTTGCATGCTCAGGTTAATTTGTATATTTTGAAATATTACCATAACCAATCGGAAACGGAGGAACATCCTTGTCATAGTCTGCAGGGACGTCATAGTCATTATATCTGGCACCATGACACACATGTAGGGCGCTGAACAGGGCTGCACACAAACTATGACAAATAATTCACACACATATTGATATTATATATATATATATATATATATATATATATATATATATATATATATATATATATATATATATATGTTCATATATGTATATATATCTCTATGGGAAATATTTCATTTTCGGATAATTAAAATCGTATTTATGAAAAAAGAACTATAAATATATATATATATATATATATATATATATATATATATATATATATATATATATATATATGTAGGGTCTATGCACATATATCTCTATGGGAAATATTTCATTTTCGAATAATTAAAATCGTATCAATGAAAAAAGAACCATATATATATATATATATATATATATATATATATATATATATATATATATATATATATATATATATATATATATGTATATATATATATATATATATATATATATATATATATATATATATATATATATATATATATATATATATATGTACGTACATATATGTCTATGGGAAATATTTTATTCACGGATAATTAAAATCGTAATAATGGAGAAAGGAACTCCCAGCACAATAGTCGATGACCATCAACACCATGCATATTTATATATATTCATTTGGATCAATATTTTGTTCAGATCAGATTCGATGAGATTAAATAAATTGCTTCATCACTGCAATCGATTCGACAGTCCCACGTGTAAAATACCAGATACAATCTCGGAACAAATTAAATATTAATTGTTTTATCGTATTTTTTAACACGCAGTAAAACTGCATTGTGTATCGCTCAAAGCCTAGTTTACAATTGAAATAGTGATTATGGAATATGGTATATGGAATAGTGTCTAAGCGTAATGGATGATGGCATTTCCGTGTTACCGTTCACACTGAGAAAATGTGGTATAGTGATATGTTATAAGGAATAAGAAATGAAATAAATCCATTCTTTAATACTATTCCTTATAACAGGAAAATGCTAACCAATCAGATAAGGTTACTACTGGAGTCAAATGACTACCGTTTATGGTGAACGTAAATTTATGAAATAGTAATTTACTAATAGTTCATAATAGAATATAAAATACAGTATACTAGTCAAACGCGAAATATGCGTTGTAAGATGAGCGAGATATCTGAATGAGGTATGAAAGTCCTTGAAGTAGTTCCACCCTTGCTACTTTATCGACTCTGGTATTCTACACACCTTGACACATATACAAAATACTTCATTGTTGGTCAACTCTTGAATCTAGAAAGCAGTGAATCTTGACAATTTAATTCTGCCACAATTTTTATGATATATTTTATGAATATTATCAGTTATTTAATTTTTTTTCTTCGAAACGGCTGATCAGAATTGCTCACAAAATCGTGAAAATGTGTAAAATCTAGGTATACACATTTAGAGAAAAATTCATCCCTTTCGGAGAGATTTCATTTCTCAACATTTTCCGCCCAGCCAAATCTTATGGGGTTTTTAGAAACTTTGAGATGATTTTTCTCAAAATCGGTTCGACCTATTTTTTCCAAAAACTATACAGTTCTGAGTTGGATGAGTTTGCGTGTACAAAAAAAGTTTCATGTTCATCAGTCAACCCTTGCGACCTGTGGAGTGCTTACAAAAAAAAAAAAAAACACAGACAAAGCCCTATAAGAGTGGGATGGAGACTTCGCTACGCTCATCAAAAATACATTATGAATTCAACTTCTATATAAATCATGAAAATAAACTTGAGTCCGGTATTGAAGACCATTTAATACGATTCAAGATTAATGAAATTCCAATTATATAATTTTTTATAATTCTATCAGATTTGAAGGAAACATTACACAACCAGACGAGATCAATAAGGAGAAAGAAAGATTTATGAGCCAACTATTCCTTACTTCCTCAAGATGTATAATTTAAAGGAAATAAAAGTTATCGGACTTTTTGTGGGAGCCAGCTGGAAACAATTTCCAATTTTTCCAGTGACTTTTGTAAACGTTTCTTTATAAGTAACTTTTTAAAATATCGAATCGGAGTGTCAGCACTTGAAGACTCCGTAAGAATTTTGAGAAATCATTTGTATAATTAACGTTTCACTATATCACTTTTTAATTTTGTAATCACTAAATCTCTTTATTATGTTATTCAATCCCATTTTGTTTTCACATTTTTTCTATTCAATCAGTTCTTGTACTAATATGTCATATTTTCAATCTATTTCTCTATAATATTCTATGTATTTTTTATATTGATTGCTATCCTGTTTTATAATATAGTCAGGGACCAATAGAGGTTTTTTTTTCTTCTGATATATAAATCGAAGAAGAAAAATTAATTCTGGTTTTGAAAAACATTCGATATGATGATTGGATGAGCGAAGCGAAGACTCAATCTCACCATACCCGAAAAAAGGTACTTTTTTTTTCGCGCTCCACAGGTCAAACGAGAATAAAAACTCAGTTGAAACTTGACATACACAAGTTTCCTTATCTAATTCGATACTGTATAGTTTTGAGGCGCAATCGGTTGAATCACTTTTGAGAAACTTATTTCAAAGTTTTCAAAAATCCCATCAGAATAACCCAGAAGAGAAAATTCGTGAAAAATATTTCATCCAAGAGAATTCTAATTCTCAAAGAATTTCAATATAAAAATGATACACATTATTACGAACTTTCACTCGAATCAAATCAGCCGTTTTGATGTAAGAAAATATATAATGTAATTTTTGTGAATCATTCAAAGCTATTAAGATACCTATTTGATTCAAGCAACAAGTGTCACCACTCTATTGTGAACGATTAAAACAAAGCCTTCTTCATAATCACATAAATTAATATATATATATATATATATATATATATATATATATATATATATATATATATATATCACAGCCTTCTTCATTAATTATTTTCTTATTTTATTTCAATTATTTTATCAGAGAAGAATGATCTGATTAAAGAAGGCTGTGATATATATATATATATATATATATATATATATATATAAATGGATAATAATGACATAATGGTTTGGATCTCAAGGTGTATATATATATAAATGACCAATCCAAAGATATAGTATAAGTTGATATAAGTAGCTCATCCATCAAAGCGGCAACACATAACGCGTTTGCCTAGTGTACTTACAGTAAAGAGAGTTCCATGACTGCAATTGCCGACTGACGCTAATACATTACTCAGTGGATTTGCCGCACAACAAAATGCATGTCAATTGCAGCTAATTCCGATAATTTATCAGTGAGATCAATAAACAACGTGCATATTGCTTTCAGTAGTATGAAAGATAATGATCAAGCAATTAAAATAAAATTTTAATTCATTTTTCTTGAAAGGCAGCATGCATGTCTTTACAATCAATTACAATCTACATATAGACCAATCAATTATATATATATATATATATATATATATATATATATATATATATATATATATATATATATATATATACATATATATATGAAAATATGTATATATAAATATATATATATATATATATATATATATATATATATATATATATATATATATATATATGTCATATATATATATATATATATATATATATATATATATATATATATATATATATATATATATATATACATGAATATATGTGATTGGTTATGTCAGTATCTATTTTATATTGAATTCAACGACGCAATGTACTGATTACTACGATCTATTGGCGTCGGTGAATGATATGTGAGATGATGGGATGATGATATGTAAGGTTATTTTATTGGGTGTTTTTGGATAGTGGGAAGGAGACGGTCGTGGCCTGAAGTTAAGGAACCATCCCAGTATTGACCTGAACGACAGAGGAAAACAACGAGAAACCTCTGTCAGGATGGTCGACCATGACGGGAATCGAACCAAGCTCTCCTGAATGACGGTTCAGTGTTTATTGTAGGTTTATAAATATATATATATATATATATATATATATATATATATTTTTTTTTTTCATATATGTAAATATATATATATATATATATATATATATATATATATATATATATGTATATACATATATATATATATATATATATATATATATATATATATATATATATATATATATATATATATAAATATATATATATACCTGAATATATATATCAATATATATATATATATATATATATATATATATATATATATATATATATATATATATATATATATATATATGTATATACATTCATATGTATATATATATATATATATATATATATATATATATATATATATATATATATATATATATATATATATATATACATATGAATGTATATACATATATATATATATATATATATATATATATATATATATATATATATATATATATATATATATATATATATATATATGTATGCATGTACGTTTATTGAAGTGCTGACCTTCTTCCAAGGTAATTGGTACATATAGTCGATGAGTAAAAATATGAATATAAATATCACAATACAATGTGAACTTACAGTTGTACAGGGTCATCACACATCGATTTTACCTCAAAGTCAAGATTAGGATTGGGACAGAATTAAAAACGTGGAATAAGTAATAAAAGTAGTAAATGGTATTAATAATAATACTAATAAAAGTAGTAAATGATGATAATATAATGATAACAATAATAATAAAAATGAAATTAATAATAACAATATTTTTTGTTTAACCATGTTCATTTATCAATTTAAGATCATACATTAAAGTTCACAATAACCCACAAAGCCTGTAAACAGGCTTATAATTAAAACACATGCAAAACATAACTGATACATAATAATAAGAGGTATAGTGATGGCGTATTTAGTTTTGTGAATCATACGAGTTCCAATGATAGTATAATGTGCCAATATAACAATGCATGTATGATTTTTTTGTTTTCCTCATTTATATAATTTTCAAATATATAAATTTCCATTTGACATAAAAAATTGAGAGAATATATAGATATGATGATTTTATTATGAAACGATAGCAAAATTTCTTGTTGGTAAAAATATGGGACATATTAGCATACGATTGATACTCATAAATACAAAATAATTCAGGATAATACCAGGTGATTAATTGGATTCGAAATTTCCTGACATGTAATTGAAGTTTAATAATAATGTTGTTTTCATTTTTATTGATAATCAGAAACAGTTTACAAATTCTGTATAAAACTCCGCTAAGCTGCTTTTGCAACTTGTCAGCAGAGATTATGCTAAACAAAATAATAAACATTGCACTTTATTATTACCTAGCGTCTTGTTTTAGAGCTGCTTCCTCTGAATGGCAATATATGAGACAATAAAATATGATAATAATAATAATTTTTTTTTCTTATGATTATATATTTCTCTATTCAGCAAAATCAAAATAATAATAATAATAATAATAATAATAATAATAATAATAATAATAATAATGATAATAATAATGATAATAATAATATATTTTTTTTTAGATTCAAATAATACATACATCCATACATCCATCCACGCTATGATTATCTTATGTATGGATTAATCAATACGCTCTTCCACAAAGCCAAAAAGGCTTATCTGTGGGATGATGAATGAAATTAATAGCTTGGACAAGGAAAAAATAAATGAAAACTTTTCAATAGTTAAGGAATACAAAATCGAATATATGTATATCCTATATATATGTAGACATGAAATTGAAAAATTATATAATAATAATATATATATATTTTTTTTTTTTATTGATTCCAAATAAAAGCGTTACAACAATAAAGGGTACTCTTGTGAGGTTCCACGAAACCCTCATGTGGTTTATCTGTGGAGATATATAATAACAATTCACTTTAATATAATGCAATGAAAAAATAAAGTACCAATAACAATACAATGAAGCACATTGACGAGAACGTGTAAGAATGAACAATAATAATGATAATAATAATGATGAATATAACAGTCCATTACGAAAGGATATCTTAGTATATATGAAGAGGTAGGCCCCAACGACGTAACTATAGATCATTCAGTTTGGATCAATTAATCTGATTGATTCAATTGAATCAAATGCTTTAGAGAATTATTATTGGAGGAGCGAAGCGAAGACTCAATTTCACCATACCCGACAAAGAAGTGCCTTTTTTTCGCGCTCCACAGGTCAAACGGAAATTCTAAATCAGTTGAAATCTGGCATACACAATTGTCCTTATTCAATTCGATACTGTATAGTTTTGAGGCGAAATTGGTCAGACCACTTCTGAGAAAACTTATTTCACAATTTCAAAAAAATCCCATAAGAGTACCCCAGAGGAAAAAATTCGTCAAAAATATTTCCTTTAAGAGAATTTAAATTCTCAGTGAATTTCAATATGATAATTAAACACCTTATTCCGAACTTTCAGTCCAATCAGATCAGCCGTTTTGATGTGAAAAATGCGAGAAATCTCAATTAATACCTATAAACATTTCGACAAATATAAAATAATTAGACGAGCTTTAGCGAGGATTCAATTTGACATACTGAAAAAAATTGGTGTTCGTTTTTATGTTTTTTTTTTTTTAATGTTTTTTTGTCGGTTCTCCACAGGTCAAACGGCTACAGCTATCAACTTCAAACTTTTTTTCGTCATGATTCCTCATCTAACTCAGATCTGTATAGTTTTGTGGCATTATCGGGTGGTAACATTTTTTTTTATGAATTTTAGAAATTTCAAAAATCCCCATTAGAATAACCCGGAGGAAAATACTTGAAAAATCAAAATTTTTCAAGACCTCTCAAATTTTCGCCGAATATAAAGGAAACTATTAAGCCCCTTTTGAGAGATTTTTCGCATCAATCGGATGAGAAATAACGAAGAAAACGCATTTATAAAGCATTTTCCCATCAATTTAGGCTATTACGGGAACCAATTAAATCTATAGCAACAAGTGTCACCAATTAATTCAAAACGATTGAAATGAATGAAGAGGAAGGCCGTGACATAATTGATTCTCGTAAGGTTTTTGAACGTTTGGATTGATCCAAGGTCTGTAGATGTAGATTGGGTTGACAAATTATTTTTCATTCTAGATTTCTATACCCCTAAGCTCGTCTAACAACGCGCATCCCGCGTTTTCCTAGTTAGTTACTATACCACCTACCCACATCACCAGATTAAATGACATGTCCACTTTTCCATTCACCTTGGATAAATACTTAAAATAAATAAACTCATATGTCAGAAACAGGCAGACCACCTTGGTTCGTATGTATACAAAAAATTACCATTATATACTTAAAGCAAACGCGTTGTGTGTTGCCGCATTGATGGATGAGCTAGAACATATCAACTTATCTTTGGATTGGTCATTATAGGCCTATATATATATATCTATCTATCTTGGGATCCAAACAATTACGTCACTGCCATCATATTTCCTAATTAATTTTAATGATGATGAAAAAAGTCTTTGTTTTAATCGATTCCAATTATTGGTGATACATGTTGCTTGGATTTAATTGGTTTCTCAATAGCTTTGAGTCATTTAAAAAAGGGAATATACATTTTTTACATCAAAACGCATCATTTGATCTGACTGAAAGTTCGGAATGAGGTGTTCAATTATTAAATTGAAATCCCCTGAGAATTTGAATCCTTCTCGGAAAAAATATGTTTGAAGAAATTTTTCCTCTCGCTTATTTTTATAGGATGTTTGAAAATTTTGAAATGAGTTTTCTCATAAGTAGGTCAACCGATTACGCCTCAAAACTATACAGTATCTAATTAGATAAGGACAATTGTGTATGCCATTTTTTTCGGTAAATGGCATTTTTTTCGGGTATGGTGAAATTGAGTCTTCGCTTCGCTCATCCAATTAGAAAATGTAGTACGTACACTATACCCGTTTGAAAGGCACTCGGCAGGTGGCTAGAAATCACTGAAAAATCCTATATCTTAAAACTGATGGATTTTTTAAAACTTCAATTGCTTTTAATTTTACTTTTTCCCTTTTATATACCCCAATTTTTTTTTGTCTCGTAACAAGTCCCGTAAGTTGCCGCTAGTTTTGTTTCTGTAATTTAATGTAATAGTATGTACAATGTGTGTATGTAGTATGATGTAGCCTACAAATTATCATAATCGCTATTGTAATATCATACATTCTAATGGCATTTGTTTTTTTTTGTTTGATTGCATCACAAATAAGATAGATTTCATACCGTACTCTTATTTTTTTCTCAAGATAGTCCGCACACAAGACTGTCTTACGCGGGTCTCTTTAATATTATATACAAATTCAGAATTCCGTTTTAAGCATTTGATATATTTGAAATATAGTAGCAAAATGTATATACCATGTTACATCAATACACCTCATATTATCACTACTTGCCGTATATTATTTTAATGAATCATCATTACTGTGTATTATCATTATTATTTTGATTATTCATGAGTGTTCTATTCATAATTATTATAAATTTGAAATTTTATATTATTCATATTAATTATATTATATTATTCATAAGAATCGATAGTAAAATTATTCAAAATAGAATCGAATTGATTCATGTGAAAAAATATATGATCCAATTTTTTAAATCACTCAAATCTATCAAGAAACCAATTAAATACAAGCAAGAGGTGTCACCAATTGATTGGAAACGATTAAAACAAGGCCTTCTTTATCATCATAGAAATTGATGAGGAAATAGGATGGCAGTGACGTAATTGTTTGGATCTCAAGGTGGATATATATATATATATATATATATATATATATATATATATATATATATATATATATATATACATATATATATATATACATATATATATATATATATATATATATATATATATATATATATATATATATATATATATATATGTATTCATATATATATATATATATATATATATATATATATAAAAATATTGATATTAGAATATGATTTTATATATGATAAATATGATAAATATTGAATATGATATTAAAATATGATTAAATATAATATGAATTTTGATATATATATATATATATATATATATATATATATATATATATATATATATATATATTTGAATATATATATATATATATATATATATATATATATATATATATATACATATATATATATACATAGATATATATATATATATATATATATATATATATATATTCATATATATATATATATATATATATATATATATATATATATATATATTTATATATTCAAATATGATATGAAATAAAATATGATATAAAAATATTGATATTAAAATATGATATTATATATGATAAATATGATAAATATTAAATATGATATTGAAATATGATTAAATATAATATGAATTTTGATATATATATATATATATATATATATATATATATATGTATATGTATATTTATATATATATATATATATATATATATATATATATATATATATATATATTTGAATATATATATATATATATATATACATATATATATATATATATATATATATATATATATATATATATATATATATATATATATATATATATATATATATATATATATATATATATATATATATATATAATAGCCGATCCAAAGATACAAGTTGATATGTTCAACTCATCCATCAACGCGGCAACACAACGCGTTTGCCTAGTTACTATCATTATGAAATGTCCTTTACATAATTTCATTCACAAGTACTCATGATTCTGTAATAATTATCATATCTGATGTGTTTATTGGAATCAACCACAAATGCTTGCGACTTTCACTATTTATTATTGTGTGACAATTTTTACGTGTACTTGATTTGTACTTTGTTTACATTGTGAACTTGTAATTCTTACGCATCTTTATCATTATTACAATTCATTTTTATTTTTGTTTTTTAATTATGTAATGTTTTTCAAGATACATGGATACATAAATATGATTTTATAAATTTTTAATTATTGAAAAACAGAACTCACATAACCCGAAGCCTGTGTGTGGGAAAGGAGGAAAAATTGATATACATTTGAATAAAATATATACCAAGAGAGAAAGAACGGTTCTTAATATAATATTGGTACATAGATGTGTAAATGCTGGGTAAATTTCATGTATTCAGAAAGAGAAAGGTCAATTTGATAGTAAATTATTATTCATTAGACGCGCTTTAGCGAGGATTCAATTCAACATACTGAAAAAATTTGGTGTTCGTTTTTATGTTGTTTTTTTAATGTTTTTTTGTCGGTTCTCCACAGGTCAAACGGATACAGCTGTCAACTTCAAACTTTTTTAAATTATGGTTCCTCATCTAACTTAGATCTGTATAGTTTTGTGGCATCATCAGATGTCAACTTTTTTTTATGAATATTAGAAATTTCAAAAATACCCATTAGAATAGCGCGGTGGAAAAAAAAGAAAATATTTTTATTTTCCAAAAAAAATGAAATTTTGCGTGAAGTTGGGTTATATTTTGATATACATTCATTTATAAAAACTTTCAGCTTGATCGGGTGAGCCATTTTGAATAAAAACCATAAAATATACTAAATTGGTACCACTCGAAGCAGTTTTTACCCATTTCTGAATTAAATGTCATCCAATTGGCGAATGTGGGCAAAAGTTTGGTCATAAAAGTCGACATACTATTACTATCCGCTCGTCTAACAACGCATATACGGCGTTTTCCTAGTGTTAGAAATTTTGGATGGTTGAAACCGAATGTTATTGAGGTTTATTTAAATTGGACTGTTAGTGATTAGTGATCAAGACAGAGACTTTAATTATCAAAAATAAAATTCCAGAAGTTATGTCTAATGTCGTGAAGCCAACGGATTAATTTGTGCTTGAATGAATTATAGTTTCTTGATGAAGTTATGAGTTATTACGTTGTTGCTATCTTTCTCACTTGCACCATTCGTGAATGAATATAACTAAGATTTTTTGTAGTGCATTGAATGTTTTTCTCTCTGTTTATTTACGTCTTAGGTCACCTTGTCACAAATCTTGACAACCCCCCTCCCCCCTCACCTAAGCTGTGACGTAATTTATGGAATTTATGGATATCATTTAACTCAGAGGACCATAGATATAATACCAGACAAGCTGTTGATGTACACATTGATTTAACGAGAGCAAATATTGGTAAAATCGCAGTTATAACCAAAGCTGTGCATTTATATAATGATGTGCCTAAAAATAATAAAAGTGTGATTACAATGAATCAATTCAAGAAATTAATTCGGAATGTATTCTCAGACGAGCTTTATCGATGATTCAATTTGACATACTGAAAAAAATCGGTGTTCGTTTTCATGTATTTTTGTGTGTTTTTTTGTCGGTTCTCCACAGGTCAAACGGCTACAGCTATCAACTCCAAACTATTTTCCTTATGGTTCCTTATCTAACTTAAATTTGTATATATATATATATAACTATATACTACATACCATATATGTATAACTATAGATTTGTCTGTGGCATTATCGGGTGATAACTTTTTTTTATGAATTTTCGAAATTTCAAAAATACTCATTAGAATAACACTGCGAAAAAAAAAATTATTTTCCCCCAAAAATGAAATTTTGTGTAAAGTTGAATTACATTCTGAAACACATTTATGGGAATTCTCAGCTTGATCGGGTCAGCCATTTTGGAGTAAAAAACATGAGATGTGCTGAATTCTCATTTGCTCAAAAATCGAATACTCATGTGAATTATGTATGCAGTGTGATTTGATGTGTGATAAAAATAAAATAAATGTAATAAAAGATACAGCGAACTGTTGGACTACCAAACATTCTGATTGGTCAATTCCAACTGATGGACATTGTTCATTATTTTAATATTGTGTTTTAACGACTCACTATATACTGATGCCTAAGATTTATTGACGTCAGTGGATGATGAATGAGATGATGGGATGATGAGATAATTTTTTTTTCATTAGGTGTTTTTGGATGATGGGAAGGAGTCGGTCGTGACCTGTTGTTAAGGAACCATCCCAGTATCAACGTGAACGACTGAGAGAAACCACGAAAAACCCCTATCAGGATGGTCGATCTTGGCGGGAATCGACCCCCGGTCTCCCGAATGACAATTCAGTGTGTTACCACTCGGCCACGCGTCTCGGTATGAACATTGTTGTCTGTCTCTTTCAACAATAGGTGATGTCACTTGACAGAAGCCTACAGGTGAAGAAAGTATGATTTTAAAATTTCTTTGTGAAGTTTTGAAAAGCGTTTGAGACCAACCCACTTTTCCTTCACACCTCTAACACACGCCCTAGCTGATTGGTCGAAAGAAATAGCAGCTGGCCAATGGGGAGTGAGATGACAACAGTAAAGTGGTGCGAATAAAATATAAGAGGATAAAGTAAAAAGTAGTTACCAGTTTGGAGTTGGTGGTGGAAGAGATATTTAATGGTGAGGTATTTTGTGGTTATTAATTTTGAAAATAATTTTTGATTCATATATTTTCCGGGGTAAGGGCTTAGTTTTTATTTGAATGTTTATATATATATATATATATATATATATATATATATATATATATATATATATATATATATATTTATATATGTATATGTATATATATATTTTTTTTTTTTATATATATATACATTTATATATATATATATATATATATATATATATATATATATATATATATATATATTTATTTAAATATATATATATATATATATATATATATATATATATATTTATATATATATATATATATATATATATATATATATATATATATATATATATAGATACATATATATATATATATATATATATATATATATATATATATATATATATATATATATATATATATATATATATATATATATATATATATATATATATATATATATATATATATATATATATATATATATATATATATATATTATATGTAATAAGAATAACACAATGGTCAATATAATTATATTCATTCAATAATGAATCATAGTATATAAATTGATGGATCATATATCAAGTAAAATTAAATAAAAATAATGATTCCATCATGAATGATTGGTTGAATAAAATGTAGAATATGGTAAAATGAAGTATTAGTATATGAACAGTAATATGAAGAAGAAAAAATAAAAAAAATATAATTTTAATAATGATGTTATGAAGGTTTAAAAAAATAGTATTCAGTATTTATTTCATAGTAATACAAATTGTACAAGAGAATGCAAGAATATATGTACATTCCACAATAAATATTTCTTACTCATGTAATTAAAGTCTAAGATTTAAAATTAAGTATTGATATTTGTCAGTACAATAAAGTGAAATAATGAATATTTATTTGATAAAAGCTGATTGTAAATGCCTGAATGATATCTCAAGATGGAAATAGATTTAATGCTAATATCCCTATCAACTTCATGTTATCTCTGTTTAGACTAGATTTTCCACAAAATTTCAAGGACAATATAGTAATTGCACCTATAGCGCCTTGAGGCTATTCATCCATCTAAAAATGAGAATTTCTACTTCCTACAAATAACTAGATTTTGAGTTAACTAACGCATAACCACTGAAAGAAATTAATATTAGAATGATGAAAAAAAATCCGAAATATTTTTTCCTGTTTTTTCCCGCGTGCCGGCAAAATAACGAAAAACGCTCGGTAAATACGTAAATGCCACAAAAATAATTGTGGAGTTTTGAAACTTGCCAAAGTCATTGTTAACACTATTGGGCATGTCATCAGATCATTAGAACTTTCATAAGTCCTAACGTTTGATTAGCATCAAAGATTTAGTTGCCTGAAAGTTTTTACTAAATTTTATGCGATTCTAATAAAATCTGTATCGATAGAACGGCAAGACTTATAGAAATTCTAATCATCTGATGACATGCCCAATAGTGTTAACAATAACTTTGGCAAGTTTCAAAACCCTACAATCATTTGTGTGGCATTCACGTATTTAGCGAGCATTTTTCGTTATTTTGCCGGCACGCGGGAAAAAAGCAGGAAAAAATATTTCTTTTTTTTCATTATTATTTTAATATCAATTCCCTTCAATGGTCATGCATTAGTTACCTCAAAATCTAGTTATTTGTCAGAAGTGGGAACTCTCATTTTAAGATCGATGAATAACCTTGAAGACAAATAAATAACAAAGATATTTGATATGTTATATCCTATGAGTGGTTTTCAACTGCGATATTGTGTTTTAAATGCGTTCCTTTTCGACTTCCTATTTTAATACCAAATGAACTGTTTCAACTGATCAAGAAATTGATCAAAATTGAATGATTTTCCGCTGAGGTACTAAAATAAAATATGAAACCCATGGTGATGATCAATATAACTAATTATTGGTTCGTTCAACTGGGACAAAATAATCGTAGTTCCGAATTCGATTTCTAATACCTGGTCCTGGCAATCTACCAATATAGTTTCAATTAATTTAATTCTCATCGACATCAACATATTTGAATGACATGTCAAGTTGGTAACGTATGCAGAATTTATCATACTAGAAAAACGCCATTTACGCGTTGTTAGACGAGCGGAAAGTAATAGTATGTCGACTTCTTTGCCAAACTTTTGCCTACATTCGCCAATTGGGTGACATTTAAGTTATGAATGGGTATAGAAACTGCTTCGATTGGTACCAATTTAGCACATTTCATGTTTTTTCTTCAAAATGGCTGACCCGATCAAACTGAGAATTTTCAGAAACGTGTATCAAGATGTAATTCAACTTCACACAAAATTTCATTTTTTGTTCAAATAATTTCTTTTTCCGCCGTGTTATTCTAATGAGTATTTTTGAAATCTCTAAAATTCATGAAAATAGCAGTTACCATCCAATAATGCCACAAAACTATACAGATCTAAGTGAGATGAGGAACCATGATGAAAAAAAGTTCGAAGTTGATAGCTGTAGCCGTTTGACTTGTGGAGAACCGACAAAGAAACATAAAAAAAAAAAAAAACGAACACCAATTTTTTTTTCAGCATGTCAAATTGAATCCTCGCTAAAGCTCGTCTAATGACCTTGTCACAATCAGGCCACATGCAGTTCCATTATCACTCGTTTTTTGATAGACCATCTAACCTTCTCCTGGTAGGGTGGATTAATATGCACTGCTATAGGGGAGATAGCACTATGTATCTAAATTGACTTGCCATATATTTTTGATTTTTTTAGATGAAAAATCCTGTGGATTATTAAAGAAATCTAATCTAATCTAATCTAATCTAATGTGCCAGTTAGCCATATACAATAGATAGTCCAGTATCACAGACAATATAATATATACTAGGAAAACGCCATATATACGTTGTTGGACGGGCGGATAGTAATAGTATGTCGATTTTTCCGCCAAAATTTGCCTACATTCGCCAATTGGGTTACATTTGAGTTACTAGGAAAACGCTATATATGCGTTGTTGGACGGGCGGATAGTAATAGTATGTCGATTTTTCCGCCAAAATTTGCCTACATTCGCCAATTGGGTTACATTCAAGTTATAAATGGGTAAAAACTGCTTCGAGTGGTACCAATTTAGCACATATTATGTTTTTTCTTCAAAATGGCTGACTTGATCCAGCTGAGAATTTCCAGAAATGTGTATCAAGATGTAATTCAATTTCACACAAAATTTCCTTTTTTTTTAAATAAAAATATTTCCTTTTTTTCCGCCGTGTTATTCTAATGGATATTTTTGAAATTTCTAAAATTCATAAAAATAAGTCAACATCCGATAATGTCACAAAACTTCACAGATCTAATTTAGATAAGGAACCACAATGGCAAAAAGTTTGAAGTTGATAACTGTAGCCGTTTGACCTGTGAAGAACCGACAAAAAACATAAAAAAAAAAAACATAAAAACGAACACCAATTTTTTTCAGTATGTCAAATTGAATCCTCGCTAAATCTCGTCTAATTATTGTCCACTGAACATACAACAATTGATTGATTCAACCTCAAATTTTTTATGTAAACTTGTGACGTCCGATGCAATAATTATAATTGGAAACATTACTGGCTGCCGCCTGTAATATTTGATGATATTGCTAATACCAAATATGTTCTTCTCAAACATATTTGGTAATATACCTGATATTTGATGAATATCTTAAGAGGCCACAGGCGCTCGTATTTCACGCCGCAAACTCTCACGGCCGTAATTTTTGAGATATCAATATGATTGTTTTGGCATTCTGTTGATAATTGAAAGAGGAAGGTTATCGCATTCACAGAATTTTGAACAACAAATTTGTAATTTTTCAAATTCTTCAAATGGAAAATGAAAACATTTCTAGTTTAAGGAAACCTAGATATATATTTTTGAATACCGAAAAATAATACGGACTGTGAAATATATCAAAAGTGTGAGTAAGGGAATTAACGGCGTTTAAGAGAATTAGAGTTCGGCGGGCTAGTCTATGTGCTGCGCCTAGCACACGATGCATGTTAAACTCGAGTCCGAAGCGAGCGAGCAACGAGCCCGTGTAGAGCGCCTGCGGCCTCTTAACGAAAACACTCCTTCACTTAACACTAGTTACAAGTTAAACAATGATAGCACTTGATGGTGGTGAATGCCAGATAATTGGAATAATTTGGTGACGGCCACTTCTCTTGAGACTTTACTCAACTTGTCAGCATAGTTGATCGCCAAGTACTGTTCAAGATCAAACATCACTCACTCTAGTTAGTTAGTTGGTTTTTTAACCGGCAATATCAACTTATTATAATAATTCTTAGACTTATCTAAGTGATTCTAATTGGCTGACGCCTCAAATCAATATATGAAGAATGTCTTGGAAACCTGCACTCTCACCGTCACTGTCAACTTATTATGACTAGGAAAACGCTATATACGCGTTGAGAATATGAGAATAAATCTGTGGGAGAAGACATAAGACTTATATGAGATAATTAATTATTATTATCATTATAATTTTTTTTTTTTTAATAATAACATCGGAACTTGATACAAAATCATTGTTTCCCAATTAAGGTTATGAATGAAAATTAGGATCGTTTGGATGAGGCACCACAAGGGCGATCTTATCACCTCATTTTAATTATTTGAAACCAATAATTAATATTATCAATATTAATATATATATATATATATATATATATATATATATATATATATATATATATATATATATATATATATATATATACACATATATATATATATATATATATATATATATATATATATGAATATATATATATATATATATATATATATATATATATATATATATATATATATATATATATATATATATAGATATATATATAAATATATATATATATATATATATATTATAAATATATGTTTATGAATCAATTCTAATTTCAATACTATAAACAACTGAGTTTTTACCATTTTGAGCAAGACGAGCTATTGTCACTAGGTTAAGAGTGAAAATCAAGACGGTAGTAAATGAAAAATATTTTCTTTACAGCCATGTTGTTTGCTGCTATACTGGTGGCTGTCCTCTCTGTAATATGGCTAGTACTATACGTGATGCCACGGCGGAGAATGATGACATTAACCAAGACGATACCAGGACCTACAGGACTCCCACTGCTGGGCAGCGCTCTCATGCTGACAGGAAGCCCTTCGGAAACATTAAACAAGTAACACGGATATTTTGGTTCCAGCTAAAATATTTAAAATATGATTATTCAATTGACAACCTGCATTCTCCGTCCCCTTGACGTCACAAATTATACCGTCCAATCAACAGGGCTGTTAGAACTGTGGTGAAATTCAAATATCCAATCGGGGTTTCTTCAAATGACCACAAATGATAGAGATCCAACTGGCCTAGACTGGTGAAGCCACGCCCATTTCGAGGCGTTAATTCTTTCATCCATCTTGACAGTGGTTTTCGTGGTTTTTCGTGGTTTCTCACAGTCCCCGGAGGAAATTCTTTGATAAATTACTAATTGGCCATGTCCTTCATTTAGTGAAGTGATAGTCCTATCTGTTCTAATTTAGGTCTCGAACCTTTTTTTTTTGGTACTATAATGATTAACTTCAGATCTGCTTCTATTGAGAGATGGGGACATTGCCTAAGAGACTCGGTTGAAAGTGGGAATTATCAAATGTAGTGACTGGTTCACTCCCAATACCAATGCTGGTATTTCCCGTTATTATCACAAAAACTGTGTATACTTATAATGTGTTCCGGACTTTTGGAAACCGAGAACTTTCATTTTTGGCGGAAAAATATGATCACAGACAGCGCAGTAGGCCTACTTGTGTAGAAGTTGATTTTTCGAATTTTGAAATAAATAAAAAGGGGGAAGAACGACATTGAGGTACTCCGTTCAAATGAACCTACTTCCATTCATAGGCTTTCTCGAGGAATTATAATTTTGTATCAAGTTTCGATGTTATTGAAAAGAATATATATCAACATGTTTATTAATCATTATTGATGCTTGAGGAAATATTCACTCTCCCATTCCATGTGCATTATTGATAGTTCCATACTTACATGTTGGGTTGCCGCCATTGATATGAATTAGTTCAGCCGGTATACGTAGATGACAATATAATACATGAACATGAACATTTCTGACACAATTGAAACTGTACACATTTCAGGGTTGTTGGATTACAAGATAAGTATGGCAGCATCTTCAAGATTTGGATCGGACCGAAGCTATATATTCTTCTGAGAAATCCAGCAGACGCTAAATGTCTATTAATGAACCCTAAACTGGTGAATAGAGACAGCAACCTCACCAAAGCAATAGGAAAGTACCTTGGTGTCGGACTAACCACCAGTCGAGATATCACCTGGAGAAGACATCACAAAATAATCAGTCCGGCATTCCATTACGATAAATTGAAACCGTATCTGATCATCTTCCAAAGAAAAGCAAAGATCTTGGTTGATAAATTGGAAGAATTTGCTGATGGAAGAGTATTTGATATTCACCATCATCTTGTACTCTGTATGTTGGATTCAATCTGCGAAACAGCTATGGGTGTTGATATGAGGATTCAGGAAAACGAAGAAGATCGATTGAATATAGTATTATTGAAAGCACAGGATATGATAATCCATCACATATTACATCCTTGGCTACTTGTTGACTGGATATACGCAATGAGTGACCATTCGAAGAAGACTGAGAGTGTAGCTAAGGTAATACATTATGTTGAATCAATTAAAAAGTTCCGGTTACAAACCTCAGTTCACCTTATTCTGAGAGTTGCTTTAAAAAACTCATGGGTATAAATAACAGTTACAAAGAAAATATCAATACCCGTTGAAGCTATTCCAATAATATAGATCCCTGATGTGAAGGTGGGTCACAATTGAATGGTCAAAAACGTATGCAGGGTTTTTCAGTTCATTCTGTATATTTTAGTAGTGTGTAGAAAATTCGTCCATATATCCAAAGGGCTGACGACAAAACATATTTACAAAACTTGTATTATATTTCATCATTTACTTTATTATATTGTGAAGTCATTGAGAATGAAGTAATCATACTGATGATGTAAATGATAACATATTGCATTGGATAATTTCACTGTTGATGCATAATAATATGAATCATTCGCACTCAATAACATCAATAGTGTAGGACTTTTCGAACAAGCGTTCGAAGAACCCACTCTGCTTCAAAAGAAACCTATATATTGGATCATTTCTCAAAGGATCTATTGCGACGAGGAATGATTTGTTCACAAGTAATTGAGAAGCCAAATTTACGAAAAGAAATTCCATCAGCAATATCAGTTGTTAACGAATGATAATAATGTAATGTTCTCTTTTTATTTGCCCAACAGCTGTTGCATTCATTCACTGAAGAAATAATAGCTACCAAGCTGGAAATCTATCGCAATGGAAGCAAAGAATCACGTGAACTTTCGAAGAATGACAAGACAATAGAATCCTTCCTGGATATTATAATCGATGCATCTGAGCGAGGTGGCCAAATTCTGAGTCCAGAAGAAATGAGAGATGAAGTATCAACTCTGGCTCTAACTGGATCGAGCTCGGTGTCGGGAACTTTGTCATTCGCCCTTCTTCTATTGGGATTGCATCCGGAACATCAAGACAAGATAAACGAGGTATAACTACAGTGTATTTAGTATATCTAAGCTATGCTTCAATAACTTCACTTAGGTAGCCGTGCTTGCAGCCAAAATATGATCGCGCATAATCATCGAAATACATGAATTTGCGCGCGCATCTGAGTTACTTCTGGCTCCTCTACGTCATTGGTGATAATAACGTGATACGGAAGATCGGCGCGCAGCAACAAAAGAGCTGTCGTCGGCTTAGCAATCTTGACACCTCTGTGTCATTATTGTCAAACCAAAGAGTTCTGTCCTTAGATGATTGAAACTTATGTCACAATTGCAGCAAGTTGTTTTATTGCGTATGTATAGAAGTTAAAATACTGAGGTATCTCCGTATCTGGGTATATAGATACCAGTTTGAAAAAGATTCGTGAATATTTTCAAATTTAGTATCCAATTCTCAATGAATTCAATTGGAGACTCGCAGTCTCTGCCCTCCTGAAGTCACAAATCATACCATCCAATCAACAGAGCTGTCAGAACTGTAGTGAAATTCAAATATCCAATCGAGGTATCTTCGAATGACCACACATGATATAGGCAACTGGCCTACTGGTGAAGCCACGCCTATTTCGAGTCGTCAATTCAATCAAGATTGTTTAACCATTTGTTCACTCTTATTTTATTATTACGATTTCAGGAACTGTTAGAAGTATTTGGTGACTCAGACCGCGAAGCAACCATCGAGGATATTCAGAAACTGAAGCATGTCGAGTATTGCATCAAAGAGACTTCAAGACTGTTTCCGCTCTCTCCATTGATACCAAGAGAAATGGATCACGATGTAAAGATCACAGAGGGACGGATTCTACCTGCAGGTAGTTTAATAATTTCATAATCTCACCCACTAAAGAAGTAGCTACTACCAACTGAATCAATGTCAACATTCCAGTAATCACAAAATATTGCTCAACTTCCAAGAATTAACGCTTCTGAAATATACAGTCGCTTATCTCACCCTAAATTTTGGTCTGAGAAATTTTAATTTCTAACGAATATCGGTGCGAATTCCTATGATAATTGAAGATGATATTAGTTTCTGTTATGCTGGTAGAACAGTAAGTCTCACTTTAAATTCAAAACTATTTCAAGAGCCCAGATTATAAACATATCGTCCATATAACGTGATGATACATTTTTATTTTTGTGTACCGGTTACATCCGTTAATTGAGTCTAGCTCTTCAATCAGTTCATTCATAGATGAAAAATAGTAAATATTATGATGAATCAATGTATTCACAACAACCGTGTGTTCTTATTTCTTCAGGGTCAATTGCAGTGGTGTTTCCATTCGCCATTCACCGTTGCCCCGAATATTACCCTGATGCTGAAAAATTTATTCCTGAGCGATGGTCACCAGAGAATAGCATTGGTCGGCAGGCGAACGCATACCTTCCGTTCTCCTTTGGTGTTCGTATGTGCGTGGCTCCCAAGTATGCCATGTTGATATTGCCAACTGTGCTGATAGCAATATTACGACGGTACCGAGTATCTTGTACCAGTTATACACTTGATGAGTTAAGTAAGAATGCTGCTTTAGGGGTAGTGGTGTACTCTTCAATAGGGTACAAAATACAGTTGGAAAAAAAGTAATACGTGAAGGAATATTTTTGGAGAAAATTAAAATAGAAAGATACCATAATTCATTGGTTAAGGCAAACCTGTCAGCCAATAAGAACAGCTCCGTGGCTGTACTCGTAATCAAGTGAGTCGTTCACGAGTGTGAGCGTGGGAAGGATGTGTCTCTCCTCATAAAAATAAAATCATTGATCTTGATGAATCATGGGAAATGTCAGTTTGTTGCAAAAGTGGAATCTCATCAAAAATGATCATAAACTGTCAAGATACATTCCGCTTCCACATCATGTATCAATACCAATATATATTATGTGCGATTGTTTGACGACTAAGGCGATGACTAGAGCACAATTCGATTGTTTTGTTCTCATCACACACCATTTCATCACCTCATTGTTCTCTCTATTAATTTGTTATCTCAATATCTCATTCTGTGTCAAAAGGGGAACCTTTATGGAAGCAGAATCTTCATTATTCCGTGATGAAGAAATTAAATTGATCAGGATAAATTCAGTATTGCTGAAGCTACGAACTTGGAAAGTTCATTGTCATTCATCAAATCGAACTTGCGGAAAGAAAATGGTAAATAACTACAAATTTAAAGTTATTACTGATTGATAAGATTAAGAATTCAAATCATATCTTGAATGAAAAAAAAAGTCTATATTTATACTAATGAATCTCCGACATTTGGGTCAAACCAAAAAAAAATATTCAAACAATGTGAATACATTTCTTCTGTAATTAGACAGTGCAAAACCGTGAATAGTGGAAAGTTGTATATAGATTCCTCTCGTATGCAATTCGACAGTTTTGCATGTTTGCATCATTGCAATGTTGTTTGATCTGTGTTCCATGTGATCTTTTGTCTATTGTGATATGTTAATTACTAGGAAAACGCGGGATGCGCGTTGTGAGATGAGCTTAGAAGTATGGAAATCTAGAATGAAAAATATCTTGTCAGCTCAATTTACATCTCCAAACCTTGACTTACTTCAAACGTTCAAAAATCTCACCTGAAACTTGTTGATATTTATAGTAACCTGCAACCTGTCGCATAAACACTTTGCAAAATCAATTGATCCAAATATTCAATAAAATGTACACGTTTATTGCGTTTTCTTCATTATTTCTCATTCGATTGTTGTAAAAATCTCTGAAAAGGTGTATAATAGTATTTTTCATATTCTGTGAGAATTTGAGAGCTTTTGAAAAATTCTTGTTTTTCAAGTATTTTTCCTCCGGGTTATTCTTATGAGGATTTTCCAAACTTTCCGATTATTTTCCGGAAACACCTTCCGATCGATTCCTCTGAATAACAATCCCAACCTATTCTGGTATGACACCAACGTTCAGAAAAAGTTTCAAGTTGATTGATTCATTTCTCTGACCTGTATGCCGCGTACATAATTACAAAAAAAAAAAAACATAAGAACGAAGCTCATTTTTTTCAGGGTGTGAAATGGAAAGCTTCGCTACGCTCATCTAATTGGCAAAAGAAAATAAATGAAATAAATAAATGGAATGAATGAAAATGAATAGATAATATAATACCTCAATATAATATCTAGTTCTTTTCAAAATTGGGGAGGTCAATATCGTCACCATACATTGAAATCTAGTTTCAGAATTGTGATGTCTTTTAATTAAAGAAAACAAAACATCCATTCATTATCTTCCATACAATGTTTATTTATCAATGAAATAACTGACGACGAAGTTTAGTATGTCCTCATAACGGCGTCCGAAATGTTTAACGAGATAATGGTGGATCTCGACGACTCTTGGATGGCCGATGATTGTGTTGACGTCACAGTCTATCAAGGTCAAGTACGTGTCCTGGAGAAGGTCAACGACCTGCATGAAGGGGGTGTTGAGAAGATGGGCTGGCTGACGTATGGGAGGCATAACTGGGAGCTGGAATAAGATGGGCATATTTGAGCGAGAATTTGATTTTTTTTTTTATTCGTTGATAATGGACATTCATACATTTTCATGAACAATATATACATAATAAATTACAGCAAATAAAACAACCACTACATCCACAGTATCCCACAAAACTACAAAGTGTAGTTCATCTGTGGGTTAAACAAATTTTATGTCATCGGTCATATTTATAGACAAAATTCAAAATGTACGTAATTAAGAAAGAAACAAGGTTTTCAATTAGTGATGAATATCAGGTAATGAATACAAATTAGGTGATGAATATGAATATAAATAATAAATAAACATGGTAAATACATCCCTGTGTGTAGAACATAATTGCATCAAGTTCACGCTATATAATTATAATTCATTTTCAAAAATTGAACGAAATATGGTTTTATTGGATGGTATTGATTTTTGATTTGGTTTTATATGTTTTTTTCATAAGTTTGTGGAAATGTATAAACTAGGCAAACGCAGCCTATGCGTTGTAAGATGAGCGAGATATCTGAATGAGGTGTAATAGTCGTTGAAGTAGTTCTTCTCTTGCTACTTTATCGACTCTGGTATTCTACACACCTTGACGAATATGAAAAATATTTTACTGTTGGACAAATATCGAATCTAGAAAGCAGTGAATTTGGGAAAAATAATTCTGCTATCATTTCTATATAATTGATGAATAAAAACAATTGATTGCATTTTTCTTTAAAACGGTTGATTCGAATTGCTTACAAAATGATGATAATGCGTATCATTCATGTGTACACATTCAGAAATTTTCATTTGAGAGACAAATTTATTTTTAAAATTTTCTTGTCCAGCTCAATCTAATGAGGTTTTCAGAAATTTTGAGATGATTTTTCTCACAATTGGTTCAACCGATCCATTCCACAAACCATACAGTTTCAAACTGGATGAGTTTGCTTGTACAAAAAAGTTTCATGTTGATCAGTCAAACCCTGTGACCTCTGCAGTGCCCGAAAATAATACAGACAAAGCTCTAGAAGAGTGAGATGGAGTCTTCGCTATTACTCATCCAATGATATAGATTTCATACTGGGATCTATTTTTTAGACAGTTTGTACACAAGATATTGTTTCACGCGGGTTTCTTGAACCTTTTATAAACTCAAATTTAGAATTTTATTTGGGATATTCGAAATATACTTACAGAATTTATATTAGAACAAATACAGGCTACAGAGACGCGTGGCCGAGTGGTAACACACTGAACCGTCATTCAGGAGACCGGGGTTCGATTCCCTCCATGGTCGACCATCCTGACAGGGATTTCCCGTGGTTTCCCTCTGTCGTTCAGGTCAATACTGGGATGGTTCCTTAATAACAGGCCGACCACGACCGACTCCTTCCCACCATCTAAAACACCTAATGAAATAACCTTTCATCTCATCATCCCATCATCTCATTCATCATCCACTGACGCCAATAGATCGTAGCAATCAGTATAGTGCGTCGTTAAAATCCATTATAATAATGAATATAGGCTACGTTTATATATTTCTTTATTCAGCATTTTGAAACAAGTAGACCTACATAAGAGTTTACCGAATCAGAATCACAGAATCACATCACAGAATCAATAATTTAAATAAGATTTCTACTAATAATATTATTGATATATATTATCACGAAGATACGTCTCTCCTTCGCCACTCACCTACGCCTAGACCTTTTACCCTATCCTTCTTGCCTTTGTACATGTATTCGCGTATACCTCAACTATATTGCCGCACTTAGGAAGAGCATGCACCGTATGTGCATTTTTTACGTTTTTGAGTTAGATACACTTTAAGTCATTTTTTTCTCAGCTTTCCAATGCACGTAGTTAGAACACCTTATCTACTCTCTAATTGGGTCAAACCAATAAGCCGAATCACCGTATATGCAGAAAATAAACAAAACCGTAAATAAAACACAATATCTACCAATACTTGAATAAATCTCCATATGTGTAGCATGGAGTGGTAGATGCAGTGTTTTATCTAAGTATATACACTGACTACAAACCAAAACACTGTTTATTAAATATCTCGGAACCGATATTTTGCATATACTGTGTTCTTTCTAAGTGGGGCAGTATACCTCAGTATCCATCATAGGCCACCATAGTGCCTATTCCCGTCGACCCTGGAATCCGCTAGCCTCATAACATCTATGCTAAGCGGGCAGTCTACCCAGAACCCGGCAGGGGTACGCATGCGCACAACCAGGTACTACCGATGACCGGGTGGTGACCGATGACTGCTAATTACGATCTGATGTGGGAGTGCATCTGAGAGATTCAGGTGCGTGACACAAGCACCCCTTTTTTGAAAATTAGGACAATTTTTGACGTCAATCGTTTGTGCTTCGTTTGTGCTTGATTCCTTCTGCCCTTGAATTGAATTTCGAAAAAGGGGGTGCTGGGGTCATGCTAGCACCCCCTTTTGAGAAAAATCAACTTTCAAATAGTGGAATCGTTTGTGCTTCGTTTATGCTTGATTGTGCCGTTGCAATTTTCGTTTGTACTCGATTCCTTCTGCCCTGAAATGGGTATCCAAAAAAGGGGGTGCCAGCACCCTTTTTTGAGAAAAATCAACTTTTAAATAACGGAATCGTTTGTGCTTCGTTTGTGGTTGATTGTGCCGTTAAAATTTTCGTTTGTGCTTGAACGATTGCATGACGTCAAAAATTGTTCTAATTTTCAAAAAAGGGGTGCTGGTGTCACGCATCTAAGAGATTAGAGGGGGACAGGCTATCACGACGGACCCTGGAGACTGGACGAGAGGGGAGACGACCCTGGACTTCCGACGAGCATCTTCATCGCGACCCCACTCTGGCGAACTCAACTGTTATACGGTAGGACCTATTATTGGGTGGGTTAATGGACCATTTTCGAAAAGAATTAGCCATCTAGCGGCGATCGTTTGAACTGGAACGTGATGTTGGTTTGCGCGTTCGAAAGTCCTATGCTGCCAATGCTATTTAGCCTTTTGATTAATATTATTGTGCGTTACAGTGAACGTATTTACTTATAATATGATAGTAGTTTCTACATTCATATATTCACTATATTACAAGAGATTTACACACTGTCAGAGTGCGTGAAATGAGAGATAATGCAAGTTATATATCCTGGTGTCTTGCCCTTAAACCTGTGGATAAGCGGGCCGACTTTTTCTACAGTACTAAAACTCCCAGAATGCAACACCAGCGATCTCGGCTGCTAGGAGGCGGGCCACGCCTGCGCATCGAATAATGAAAATGGTCTATTGGTATTGAGGGCTTCACCCAATGGGGAGGGCTATAAATCTAAGGTTCCGGGGTATGTAAATCAGTTACATACATTAAATAGTCTTCTCTTATTAACTATGTCATTTAGTTCTTTGAGAAGGGAGACCCAGTCTGGTCCCGAACCCGATGCCACAACTTAGTGTACTACATCCCTATGAAAGCCAAGTTGTAACAATATTATTATATTCATTATTCATTACTGTATATATAATTATTATTCCGATTATTTACTAGTGTTGGATTCTATGTATAAAAAAGCAATAATAAAATTGCATTGATTGATTGATTGATTGATGATGGAAGGGGGAATTATATATTATAAATATACAGAGTGTTTATATCCAGAGTACGCTTCCATCCTGAACTATTCCCTCTTAATTGTTGATTAACTTCCAACGAATTGATGAAAAATCATAGCTAATGTACAGTTCTAGGAAAAGTTCTACATCAAAAAGTTTCAAGTTTGACCGAATTAATATTTGGCCCTATAATGAATGGTTGAAACAAAAAAATACTCACGGCTAATTATGATTTTTCAGTTTTTCAACTGTTAGCAGTAGTTGAACAGTCTGGCAGTTCTAGAAGTCCTGTAATTTGTTACGATGAGTAATAATAAAGAAAACATTTGTGATACAGAACAATTTTTTTCTCACGAAAATGCTAGATATAAATTATGTTTTGTTGCCAAGCAACAAAGTAACCACGGCCTACTTGTGTGAATCTTAACTTACTTCCGATCCAGAAAACTGTTTTTCTAATTATTCTTTCCATTGTTGAAATCAAGGTGGATAGAAAGTTATGTCATTGAGTTTACAGTGAATACTGTAAAATCTCAATTACCATTATTTTAAACAAGGAAACGCCCCCTATCAATAATAGAAAAACAATAAATTTAGACACATGTCAATTCACCTTAGTTATACAAAAAAAAATAAACTGATAAAACAGAGGCACATAGATTACTCTGCACCCTGGCTATACAATCAGCTACCGCTAGAAATCAGAAAATAAAAAAAATTAATTGTATTTAAAAAGTCCTTGAAAATCTGGCTAAAAGAGTGTTATGATTTGATCTCGCGTGAAATAACGTGAAATGAAATAAAAGGGTTATATATATCTACTTTATTATTACTATAAACATGTTCATATGCAATATGATATTATATTAGTTTGTAACTTTTTTGTATTTATTTGTTTGTATACCTACTTACCGCTTAATTAATAAGTTTGAGAGTCGGATTTACACTAATTTTTTTTTAACTTTTGATTTTATTATTTGTCTATTTGTTCATTTGTTCCTTTCTGTCTACTACCTGTATGCAATTGTTGTAGTAATTGATATGTGAGCGTTGAGTGTGAATAAAATGGTTTCGAAATGGAAAAAAAAAATGAAATGGAGGTGGTCAGATAAGTTTTGATACCAAAGCCCATGTTACACAATCTAGCATACTTTATTCCGGTATACGCTCTTCTTACCCTGGCTTCTGTCAAGTAACAAATGACAAACAATAGTTACCATAGCAACACAGCCGACTGGTGGACTACCAAATATTCTGATTGGTCAATTCCAACTGATGGACATTGTTGTCTGTCTCTTGCAACAATGGGTGACGTCACTTGACAGAAGCCTATGGGCTCCTGTCACGTAACAAATGACAAACAATAGTTACCATAGCAACACAGCGAACTGGTGGACTACCAAATATTCTGATTGGTCAATTCCAACTGATGGACATTGTTGTCTGTCTCTTGCAACAATGAGTGACGTCACTTGACAGAAGTCATAGGCTCCTGTCAAGTAACAAATAACAAACAATAGTTACCATAGCAACACAGCGAACTGGTGGACTACCGAATATTCTGACTGGTCAATTCCAACTGATGGACATTGTTGTCTCTCTCTTTCAACAATAGGTGATGTCACGTGACAGAAGCCTATATGCTTTTATCAAGTAACAAATTACAAACAATAGTTACCATAGCAATACAGCGAACTGGTCGACTACCAAATATTCTGATTGGTCAATTCCAACTGATGGACATTGTTGTCTGTCTCTTGCAACAATGAGTGACATCACTTGACAGAAGCCTATATGCTTTTATCAAGTAACAAATTACAAACAATAGTTACCATAGCAATACAGCGAACTGGTCGACTACCAAATATTCTGATTGGTCAATTCCAACTGGTGGACATTGTTGTCTGTCTCCTGCAACAATGAGTGACATCACTTGACAGAAGCCTATATGCTTTTATCAAGTAACAAATTACAAACAATAGTTACCAAAGCAACACAGCGAACTGTTGGACTACCAAATATTCTGATTGGTCAATTCCAACTGGTGGACATTGTTGTCTGTCTCTTTCAACAATGAGTGACGTCACTTGACAGAAGCTTATACTTGAAGAAATCACGATTACAATTTTTTTTTGCGTTTTAAAAATAGTTTGAGATCAATCCTCTTTCCCTGCACACCTCCATCACACGCCCTAGCTGATTGGTCAGAAGAAATAGAAGCTGGCCAATGAGGAGTGAGATGAGAAGAGTGAAGTGATGAGAATAAAATATAAGAGGATAAAGTGAAAAGTGGTTACCAGTTTGAAGTTTGTGTTGGAAGATATAATCAATAGTGAGGTATATTTTGTGTTTCTCAGTTTGGGAAATCATTTTCAATTCATATATTTTCCGGGGTAAGTGCTTAGAATTTATATATCCTAGGAAAACGCGGGATTCGCGTTTTGAGATGAGCTTAGAAGTATGGAAATCTAGAGTGAAAAATAACTTGTCAGCTCAATTTATATCTACGAACCTTGGATTACTTCAAACGTTCAAAAACCTCACCTGTAAATTGTTGATATTTATAGTGCTGCAACCTGTCGCATATACACTTTGCAAAACCAATTGATTCAAATATTCAATAAAATGTACACTTCTATTGCGTTTTCTTCGTTATTTCTTATTCGATTGTTGCAAAAATCTCTGAAAAGGTGTATATTAATATTTTTCATATTCGGTGAAAATTTGAGAGCTTTTGAAAAATTCCAGTTTTCCAAGTATTTTACCTCCGGGTTATTCTCATGAGGATTTTTCCAACTTTCCGATCATTTTCCGTAAAAACTTCTGAACCGATTTCTCTGAATAACAATCTCAGCCCATTCTGATATGACAGAAATATGTAGAAAAAATTTCGAGTTTATAAGTATTTTTCCTGACCTATATGCCGCGTACAAAATTACAAACAAAAAAACAACATAAAAACCAAGCCCATCTTTTTTCGGCATGTAAAATGGAATCTTCGCTACGGTCATCTAATTAATTTGTATGAAATTAAGACCATGCCATAGTATATAAAATGGTTGCCGAAGACACATAATATAATAATCGGTTACAAATCAATTAAGGAGAAAATAACACAATAATTAATATAAATTTTTGTAAAATTTCAATTTTGAATTTTAAATTTTAAGTTTTGTTTATTTATTCCTAATTTAAATACATACATGTTCACAAAAGTCGGAAAGTTTCTTGAGTTCATTAGTTCTGAATCTTAATTAAATTAGATAATTTAAATTAAATTTAAAGTAATTAAATCTTGTAATTTTCAAGATAGAACAATTTTTTTTTATATTACTACTTGGTGTTGTAACTAGAAAAAAAATGGAAGAAATATTGATATTTTTAGTTTCTTCATTGTTGAGAATTTATAATAATGCAAAAAAATCACGTAGTTTCCAAACATGATAACTCATACAAAAAAGGTTCTAACAAAATTCCAAAACATTCAGTCTGTTCCCATAGGTCTATTACATCTTGTGAATTAGGATATATCATTTTCATGCAGAACTGTAATTTGCACAAAAGTTTTCTTTTCGAATCTTATTTTTTTTAAATGAAATCACTCACCAGAATGTTCTTTGTGATTTCACCAGTGAACCGTTTGTGAATATCCCAGTTCACAAGATGCAGAATTCTATAGGCTTTCCTTCACCAAAAAATTCAAGTTTACAGCTCCATTCAGACTGATATTTTTTATGATTGAAAATTTGTAATAAGTACGAGAAACTAGTTTTCAGATATGAACATATGAAGTTGCTGGGCACGAGTTTTAAAAAAATATTCATTCCAGCTTTTTTTTAATAACATCGTAACTTGATACAAGATCATTTTTCCCCAATTGAGGCTATGCATGAAAAGTAGGATCGTTTGGACGGGGCACCACAAGGGCGATCTTATTGGATGAGCGAAGCAAAGACTCAATTTCACCATACCCGAAAATAAATCTTTTTTTTTTTCGCGCTTCACAGGTCAGACAAAAATTTAAAAGTAAATGAAACTTGGCACACACACACAAGTATCATCATCTTATTCGATACTGTATAGTTTTCAGGCGCAATCGGTTGAACCACTTTTGAGGAAACTCATTTCAAAGTTTTCAAAAATCCCATAAGAATAACACAGAGAAAAATTTCAGGAATAATATTTCATCCAAGAGAATTCAAATTCTCAGGGAATTTTAATCTGATGATGATACACATTATTCCGAACTTCCACTCAAATCGGATCAGCCGTTTTGATGTAGAAAAATATTTAATGTTATTTTTATAAATCATTCGAAGCCATTAAGATACCTATTAAATCCAAGCCACATATATATATATATATATATATATATATATATATATATATATATATATATATATTATATATATATATATATATATATATATATATATATATATATATATATATATATATATACATACATATATATATATATATATATATATATATATATATATATATATATATATATATATATTTATATATTTATATATATATTTATATATATATATATATATATATATATATATATATATATATGTATAATTGGTAGACGACATCCTTCTTGAAACAAGTATAATGCATTACTAATCGAACGATACATGAATCATGTGTCACATAACCCGTGCGTTATGCGGGACTTGAACCCGCTTGAATTCAGTTAGTTTCTGAGCCAAAAAGACGAATTGGATGTTAATCTATATTAAATTAGGCAGTCTAATGCAGGCTCAAGATGGTCATTACTCATCAATCATTCAAATCAACTGCTGAAAGTTTGCGATCCAATTCAACTCTATTATTATGTATCATCACAACAATATTGTGAAACCTATAATTAAAATAAGATTACGGAAGATCATATAAATTATACACACATAGATACCATCCATACAGTTCACCTTGCTCACCTTGAATTGAATTGGTTCAGAATTTGTGATAAATGTCGGAGAGTAGCTGTAGGGTATGAGAAAAAATATATTCTTTCTGAAGCTGTGATTCCGAAACATGCGCAATGAAAAATTATTCTTCATGAGGCGTACGAAAGAAATGATACAAAAAGAGTCTCAGAAAAAAAATTGACGCACTAATACCAAACTAATGCAAGGTAGAACGCATTAGTAAAACAAAATATATTTTGAACGCTGATGGCATGTTAATGTGGCTTTTGAATCCAGAAAAAAATATGCCAATGTAGCAGGAATACTAATTTTCGAAATAAATCGTTAAGAACTCACCAACTCAAGTTTGATGACGATGCAGAGAATTTCATGACGTCACACCAGCTGATCCTTACTCTCGAGATTATGATATTATGAAATGACATTATTGGACGAGCTTCAGCGAGGATTCAATTTGACATACTGGAAAAAATTGGTGTTCGTTTTAGATGTTTTTTTTATTTTTATGTTTTTTTGTCGGTTCTCCACAGTTCAAATGGATACAGCTATCAACTTCGAACTTTTTTACATCATGTTCACTCATCTAACTCAGATCTGTATAGTTTTGTGGCATTATCGGGTGATAATTTTTTTTTATGAATTTTAGAAGTTTCAAAAATATCCATTAGAATAACACGTCGGAAAAAAAGAAAATATTTTCATTTTCAAAAGAAATGAAATTTTGCGTGAAGTCGAGTTACTTTATGATACACATTTCTGAAAACTTTGAGCTTGATCGGGTGAGCCATTTTGAAGAAAAACCATAAATTGTGCTGAATTGGTAACACTCGAAGCAGTTTTTACCCATTTCCATCTTGAATGTCACCCAATTGGCGAATGTAGGCAAAAGTTTGGCAAAAACGTCGACATACTATTACTATCTCCTCGTCTAACAACGCATATATGGCGTTTTCCTAGTTAAGGTGGAATTCTGGTAATCTCACTGAAAATGGCTGATTGGTATTCTCGAAACACTGATCTCACATTTCATGGCAATCCACATTGCACTTGAAAATCTCACCAAACATTAGGTTGGTGAGATGTCAAAGCGAGTTGTAAAATATTGTGCATAACACTCGAGATGGCTTTGCATCACTGCCACTAGGATAATTAACTAGGGAAGGCAGTGCATTCTATTTGTTTACATTTTCACGGGCCGCTATTGGCTATAATCTACTAGCCTCCTAAAGGGTATCTCTCATATAATAAAAACAATTTCATTTCATATTTCACGATTTTTCAACTCGGGAATAGCAAAACGGTGAGAAGTGAGATAAAAAAGTAGGATGAGATAATAATCTCATCTCATTTCACTCATCTCATCATCTCATAATCTCAAGAATAAGGGTCCAGCTGACCACGTGATCACATCAAGTGTCTGGTCATCTACGCCACCCCCTGCAATACCCTCAATCGTCGCTTTTGCCCCACATCATCAACAGAACCCACTCGCCATAATCAGCGTCGCCTGAATACCACTGTACCGCAGCACACAGATGCATTTGTCGATCGAAAGGTATCCTTGATTGAGGCTATTAATCCATTTAAAAATGAGATTTTCTACTTCTGACAAATAACTAGATTTTGAGTTAACTAATGCATGACCATTGAAGGGAATTGATATTAAAATGATAAAAAAAAAAATTGAAATATTTTTTTGTTCTTTCTCGCGTGCCGGCAAAATAACGAAAAACGCTCGCTAAATACGTGAATGCCACAAAAATGATTGTAGAATTTTGAAACTTGCCAAAGTCATTGTTAACACTATTGGGCATGTCATCAGATTATTAGAACTCACATAAGTCCTACCGTTTGATTATCATCAAAGATTTAGTTGCCTGAAAGTTTTTACTACATTTTTTGCGATTCTAATTAAATCTGTATCGATAGATTGGCAAGACTTATGGGAGTTCTAATCATCTGATGACATGCCCAATAGTGTTAACAATAACTTTGGCAAGTTTCAAAATTCTACAATTATTTTTGTGGCATTCACGTATTTAGCAAGCGTTTTTCGTTATTTTGCCGGCACGCTGGAAAAAACAGGAAAAAATATTTCATTTTTTAAAAATCATTTCAATATCAATTCACTTCAATGGTCATGCACTAGTTGATTCAAAATCTAGTTATTTGTCAGAAGAAGAAATTCTCATTTTTAGATGGATGAATAGCCTATGTACTGTAAAAAAAGAAAGCTGATGATAAGTGATAAATGATAAATGATAAGTGTAAATGAAATTGATGGATGTGATTTGATTCAACTTATAAAGAGCCTCATGTTTCTTCCCTGAGCATTTGACACATTTGGCAAAATTTGACAGGACTCGCTCAGGAAGAAATATCATACTCTTTATAAGTTGAATCAAAACACTAACATCGATTTTATTCACACCTGATATATATTCTGTTTTCCTTTTTTTACAGTACTTATCACACTTAAGAGTCCACGGGAGTCGATTTAGCGAAATATCAGTTTTTTGGTGATATCTTTTGAACGGTGTGAAATATCAAAATTCTAATACGCGAGAAACACAGTTAATTATAATAGCTTCAGGATAATATAAGTACCAACTTTTCAATTCATGTCACATAACTGTCAAGTGTCGACAGCTAAAAGATATGTTTTTCTAGCTGTCGACGCTTCACAGTTATGCAACGTGACTTAGATAGTCATAACTCAAATTAAATTGAAGCTATTAAAATTATCTGTGTTTCTCGCGTATCAGAATTTCGATATCACAAACCGTTCAAAAGTGATCACCAAAAAACTGATATTTCGATAAATCGACTCCCGTGGACTCTCAAGGTTACCTTTCGATTGGCAAATGCATCTATGCGAAATAAATATTAAGGGGACATTGTAAGCCCCATCCCTTCCGTGTTGAAAAAAAAATTTCATGTACCCTCATCTCAAAAACTACTTCACTTAGAATACTCATTTTTTTTTATACATGCACCTTTGAAGTTTGTGTACACACTGACAGGATTTTAAAATCATATTGCAACAATGCTCACAACAATGGAATTTTAAACAATGCTTCAAAATTTGCTACAATTTTCAACATGTTTTAATTTTTTTATACCATATATTTGTTGCAGAGTTATAAAATACTGTCCACATATGTAGTACATATGTATAAACATAAGGCAAAAATTTCAAGGATCCAGCTTCAACAGATTTTGAGAAAAAGGTACATTTTTGGGAAAATATTGAATTCCAAGATAAATGCACTTAAAAATGATGTTTCTTGGATTTATTCCAAAACAGTCGAAACAACAATAGAATCCGGCATGCTATGATATTGAGATGTTTTCATGCATTACTAAATATTTGATTGAAATTAAACTGTAAGCGTTTTTTGAACAAATCTTTCGATGATCAGTTGGGAATGGACTAAATTATTTTGAAATATAAAATGAAAAAAAAGGGAAAAAACAATTTTTGGCTTACAATTTGTCCCCTTAACACAGGTTTCACTGTATCACCATATGGTTCATATACGCTCATGTTTTCTGTGAAAATTACTTTTAAACGAATGAAATCATTTTATTTTTCCATCAATGAATAAAAACACTTCATAGCAAAGTTTAAAATTGTTATAATTTTGCATTAATTATAGTGATTATAATTTTAATATAATCAGCACAACGAGCTATAATTCACAGAGATGAGATTGAAAATCAAGACAGTAGTTAATGTGAAATAAAATTTTCTTCACAGCCATGTTGTTTGCTGCTATACTGGTGGCTGTCCTCGCTGTGATATGGCTAGTACTATACGTGTTGCCACGGCGGAGAATGACGACATTAACCAAGACGATACCAGGACCTACAGGACTCCCACTGCTGGGCAGCGCTCTCATGCTGACAGGAAGCCCTTCGGACACATTAGACAAGTAACTTGAATATCATGGTTCCAGTTATAATATTTAAAATATGATTGACAAATTCTTTCATCCATCCTGACAGTGTTTTTTCTTAGAAATTCTCACAGTCCTCGAGGCAAATGCTTGAATGAAGTACTAATTGGCCTCGACCTTTAATTAGTAAAGTGATAGCCTATTCGTACTAATTTAGATGTTCCACTTTTTCCTATTGTGGGCCTATAATGATTAACTTCAAATCTGCTTCTATTGGGAGAAGTGGACATTGCCTAAGTTTAAATCTCAGTTTAAAGTGGGAAATATCAAATTTAGTGACTGGTTCACTCTCAATGTCAATTTTAGTAATGTCCGGATATATCACAAAAACTGTGTATACTTATAATGTGTTCCGGACTTTTAGGAGCTAAGGACTTCAATCTGTGGCGAAAAAATATGATCACAGACAGCGCAGTACTGGTGTCAGAGTTGATTTGTTGAAATTTTAAATGAATGAAACGGGGCAAGAACGACATTGAGGTACTCCGTTTGAGCAATCCTACTCATAGGATTTCTTGAAAAACATTTATTTTGTATCAAATTTCGATGTTTAATGAAAAAAAAAAATATATATATATATATCAGCATATTTTTTAATTATCATTGATGCTTGGGGATATTGACTCTTCCATCCCATGTTTATTAATGATAGTTTCATACTGACATGTTGAGTTTCCGCCATTGATATGAATTAGTTCAGCCGGTATACGTAGATGACAATTTACATTATGGACATGCACATTTTTGACACAATTGTAACTGCACACATTCCAGGTTTGTTGGATTACAAGATGAATATGGCAGCATCTTCAAAGTTTGGATCGGACCGAAGCTTTATATTTTCATAAAAAATCCAGCAGACGCTAAATGTCTATTGATGAACCCCAAACTGGTGAATAGAGACAGCAACATCTCTAAAGCAATAGGAAAGTACCTTGGTGACGGACTAACTAGCAGTCGAGATGTCACCTGGAGAAGACATCACAAAATAATCAGTCCGGCATTCCATTACGATAAATTGAAACCGTATCTGATCATCTTCCAAAGAAAAGCAAATATCTTAGTTGATAAACTGGAAAAATTTGCTGATGGAAGAGTATTTGATATTCACCATCATCTCGCACTCTGTATGTTGGATTCAATTTGCGAAACAGCTATGGGTGTTGATATGAGGATTCAGGAAAACGAAGAAGATCGATTGAATATAGTATTATTGAAAGCACAGGATATGATAATCCATCACATATTACATCCTTGGCTTCTTGTTGATTGGATATATGCAATGAGTTCCCATTCGAAGAAGACTGAGAGTGTAGCTAAGGTAATAAATCGAGTTGAATCAATTAAAAATTCCCGTGACAAAGCTCAGTTCAGCTCACCTTATTCTGAGAGTTGCTTCAAAAAATGCATGAGTATGATTAACAGTGACAAAGATAAATATCAATACCCGTTTAAGCTGCTTCCATATTGTTAATTCCTGATGTAATTCAACTCGGGTCTCAATGAAATGATAGAAAATGAATTCAGGCTTCCTCAGTGCACTCTGGGTATTTTAGTAGTGTGTGGAAAATTCTTCCGCTCATCCAGAGGGTGAATGAAACCATAAAGATACATAATTTGCATTATTTACCATTCTTATCTCGATGACAGCGTAAAAATCTCTTAGGATGAAGTAAACATAATGACATTGTGACTGATAACCTTTTGCCGGTGAATAACTTCACTGTTGACACATGATGATATAAATCATTCGCCCTGAATAGCTTTGATAGCACACGAGTGCAGAACTTTCTGACGAGTGTTCCAAGATCTCACTCTGCTTCAAAAGTAACCGATTTATTGGATCATTCTTTTGGAGGGCCTATTGCTACGAGAAATTATTTGTACACAAGTGATTGAGAACCCAAATTTACAAAACAAATTTTCCATCAGCAATATATTAATTGAAAACGAATGAGAAGAATGTAGTGTTCTCTTTTTATTTGTCAAACAGCTGTTGCATTCATTCACTGAAGAAATAATAGCTACCAAGCTGGAAATCTATCGTAATGGAAGCAACGAGTCACGTGAACTTTCGAAAGATGGGAAGACAATAGAATCTTTTCTGGATGTTATAATCGATGCATCCGAAAGAGGTGGTCAAATTCTGAGTCCAGAAGAAATGATGGATGAAGTATCAACTATGGCTCTAACTGGAACTGGTTCGGTGGCGGGATCCTTATCATTTGCCCTTGTTTTATTGGGATTGCATCCGGAACATCAAGACAAGATAAACGAGGTATAACCACAGTATATTTAGTATAGCTACGCTATGCTTCAGTAGCGTCACTTAGGTATCCGTGCTTTCGGCTAAAATGTAACTGCGCATAATCAAGTCACCCCTGGTGTTCGTGCATCGGAGTATGTAAAGTTGCACGCGCATCTGAGTTACTTCAAGCACCTGATAGGTGACTATGTAGCCTCTACGTGATTGGTTATAACAAAGTGATACGGAGCATAGATGCCGCAGCAAAAAAGAGCTGTCGTCGACTTAGCAATCTTGAGGGCGAAATGTGATTATCGTCAAACCCCAGAGTTGTTCTTAGATAGTTCAAACTCATTTCACAATTGACGACTAGTGATTGACCCGCCCATAAACGTCACAAAAGAGAACATCCAATCAAATGGGCTTTGTTATGTGGGAAATTTCACATTGACCTATCAAAGTATCTCTAAATTCACACATGAAGTATAGATCCAGGTGGCTTTGGCGATTAGCCACGCCTATCAACAGTGATCAATAGCAGCACCTTGTTCTAGAATAGTAACGGTACTGAGTTCTCTCTGTGGTGTGTGTGTAACTACCGGACTAAAAAAGATCCATTAATAATATCAAATTCAATATCCTATTTTGAATTAATTCAATTCAGATTATTCAACACTCACATCTCATTTTATAATGACGATATTTCAGGAACTGCTTGAAGTGTTTGGTGATTCAGACCGCGAAGCAACCATCGAGGATATTCAGAAACTAAAGCATGTCGAGTATTGCATCAAAGAGACTTTAAGACTGTTTCCGCTCTCTCCATTGATACCAAGAGAAATGGATCACGATGTTGAAATCACAGATGGACGAATTCTACCTGCAGGTAGTTGAATCATGTCATAATCTCATCCACGAAAGAAGTAGCTACTACCAACTGAATCAATGTAAATACTCCAGTAATCACAGAATATTGCTCAACTTTCAGAATTTAACGCTTTTGAAAGAGAGAGTCTCTTATCCAATCCTAAATCTCGCTAGGAGAAATTTTGATTTCCTACTAATATGAATTTCTGTACTAATTGAAGGTTATATTTGTTTTCTCTATGTTGATATACCAGTGAGTCTTAATTGAGATTAAAAAAAAAAAATTCAAGAGACCAAATTCCAAGCATATCGTCCGCATAACGTGGTAATGAATTTTTATTTTTGAGTACCAGTTACATCTGTTATTTGATTATGGCTCTTTGATCAGTTCATTTACGGTTGAAAAATAGTAGAAGTAATGATGAATTATTTGTATTAACATTAACATATATGTTCTTCTTTTTTTAGGGTCAATTGCAGTGGTGTTTCCATTCGCCATTCACCGTTGCCCCGAGTATTACCCTGATGCTGAAAAATTTATTCCTGAGCGATGGTCACCAGAGAATAGCATTGGTCGGCAGGCGAACGCATACCTTCCGTTCTCCTTTGGTGTTCGTATGTGCGTGGCTTCCAAGTATGCAATGTTGATATTGCCGACTGTGCTGATAGTAATATTAAGACGGTACCGAGTATCTTGTACCAGTTATACACTTGATGAGTTGAGCAAGAATGCTGCTTTAGGAATAGTGTTGTACTCTTCAATAGGGTACAAAATACAGTTAGAAAAAAAATAATATTTGATGGAATATCTTTGGTAAAAAATGTACTACACAGAAAAACATCATAATTCATTGCTCAAGAGGCTATTTTACATCTGACAACTTATGAGTATAAGCTCCAGATAACAATCAAAACAGGACAGAAAGCGCCAATGCGGGCCGTCGGCTCACAACACATGGTGGGTAAACGGTGAGACTAATCAGTCTAATTCTGTTTGCAACCTGTCGGCAGGAGGAACAATCACGTGGTTATATCTAAGACTATCAACAACGTAACGGGATAAGCAACATGGCATAAGTCCCATCCTCTTAACATTAGGCCGTTTTCACCATGATAGAATCAGCGCTTTCGTGTATATTTCTGAGATTCGTAATTTCAAATCAAATCGTACGTATTAGGTTCGTATTTCAATGTATAGTACATAGTTGTATAATTGTATTGTTTCTGATCTTTCTCGTAGATGATGAGTAATTATCCAGTTATCAAATGGTAAATATAGCAGTAAGGCTCTTGACTAGGGGACAATGCTTTTACAGACGTATTTTAAATTTAGATTGGCCAATTCGAATGAAATTCATCCCAATATTGCTTGATGCAGTTGGAAAGAGCTGGATTCACAAAATGCATTACATCTATTACTTGTATAGATCGACATACAATAATACCAGCAAATCATCGTAACATTTGTGAGGCGGCATCCCTTTGATATACGCATGGTGCGAAAGGAAAGCGCCATGTTGCTTATCCCGTTACGTTATTGATAGTCATAGGTTATACCCGGAGTCCTGTCAGTCGTTCACGAGCGTCTGCATGCGAAGGATGTGTTTGTCTCCATTAAAATGAGATCACTGATCTTGATGAATAACAGGAGATGTCAGTTTCTTGAGAAACTGTTCCGAGAGTGAAATATTCTTAAGAGGCTGCAGGCACTCGTATTTCACGTCGCAAACTTCCACTGCCGTAATTTTCGAGATATCAATATCATTGTGTTTGCATTATGTTAATAATTGGAAAACGAAAGTTACCGCATTCACAGAATTTTGAACCAAAAATTTGTTATTTTTCAAATTCTTCAAATGGAAAATGAAAAAATTTCGTGTTTACGAAAATCTAGATACATATTTTTGAATACAAAAAAAAAAAAAAATGTGAAATATATCAAAATTATAAGCTGGGGAATCAACGGCGTTTATGTGAATCTGAGTTCGGCGGGCTAGTCTACGGGTTGCGCCTAGCACACGATGCATGTTAATCTCGAGTCTGAAGCGAGCGAACAACGAGCCCGTATAGAGCGCCTGCAGCCTCTCAAACATGATGATGAACTGTGAAAGTACATTCCGCTTCCACATCATGTATCAATACTAATAATTTGTAAATATTATGTGCGATTGTTTGGCGATCAAGGCGATGACTAGAGCACAATTTGATTGTTTTGTTTTCATCACACCATTTTATTACCTCATTGCTCTCTCTATCCATTTGCTATATCTTATTGTTATCTTATTCTGTGTCGAAGAGTCAACATTCACTGAAGCAGAATCTTCATTTTTTCATGATGAAGAAATTATATATAGATCAAAGAAATGCATTATTGCTGAAGCTACGAATGTTTCGTTTCAAATTGAACTTTAGGAAAGTAAATGGTGAATATAACCACATCTTTGATCATCAAAATCATTCTTGTTTCCATTGCCATACACAAAGTTCCAACTATTTGATAAAGTTAAGAATTCGAATCGATTTCTTCAAGCGAATAAGAAATTACCTTGACGTAGACAGTGACAATACTATTAAATCTCCGTAATTTGGGTCTATTCGGGAAAATTATTTCAGCTGAGTGAAAAAGATTTTTTTTTAATTTTATATTAGGTTTTAACGACGCACTGTAATGATTACTAAGATCTATTGGCGTCGGATGAATGATTAATGAGATGATGGGATGATGAGATGAAGGTTTCTATGGGTAGTGGGAAGGATGATAGAATCTTCTTCAAAAATTTCTTTCAAAAGCAAGCATTTGCTTCGAGGACTGTGGGAAACCACGAAAAACCAAGTCAGGATGGATAAGAAAAGGTGTTTGTTGGTCTTGAGCTTTTTCTTCCAGCTTCTTCTCTTCTTTTCTTCTTTTCTTGTAGTGTTTTATATCTACATATAAATATTTTTGATTTTTTTTTTTTTTTTGATATTTGATATTTGATATAAAGTAGAGACAAACAGACAAACAATCATTTAAATATATTATCAATGTACCATTTCTTCACATCTCGTTTCACCATATTATATTCATTTATTGTTCTCAAGCCTGTAGGTAGATTATTGAAAATAACTGGTACAGCATGTTCTAATCTTCTCTGTACATTTTTGTTATCAAATTAAGGAATTTCATATTTATCTTGAACATTTAATCTAGTGTTTTTTAATGTTTGTCTACAATTTTGTGATGATTATCGAAATAAAATTTCAAAACAAATTTTTAAGTGAATAAATATTCGATTGAAAGGAAGTTATTGATACATTTTAGTTTCGTTATAATTGATTCCATATAGAAAAATTATTGGTGTGATGCTTCTTACTAGGAAAACGCCATATATGCGTTGTTAGACGAGCGGATAGTAATATAGTATGTCATATTTTTTGCCAAACTTTTGCCTACATTCGCCAATTGGGTGACATTTAAGTTATAAATGGGTAAAAACTGCTTCGAGTGGTACCAATTTAGCACATTTTATGTTTTTTTCTTCAAAATGGCTGACCCGATCAAGCTGAAAGTTTCCATAAATGTGTATCAGAATGTAATTCAACTTCACGCAAAATTTCATTTTTTTGTAAGATAATTTTTTTTTCCGCTGTGTTATTCTAATGGGTAGGCCTATTTTTGGAATTTCTAAAATTCATTAAAAAAAAGTTACCACCTGATAATGCCACAAAACTATAAAGATATATTTTAGATGAGGAACCACATTAAAAAAAAGTTTGAAGTTGATAGCTGTAGCCGTTTGACCTATGGAGAAAAAAAAACATAAAAAAAAAACATAAAAACGAACACCAATTTTTTTCAGTATGTCAAATTGAATCCTCGCTAAAACTTGTCTAACTAATAATTCTGGAATGTGGTGATTTAATTTTATTGATGTGAGAATGTGTATTAATTGTTCCGAATGATGCAAGTTTTGATTATTGTTGTAATCAAAATAATATGTGTTGTCCAATCATTTGTCACATCTCTGTCATATTTCAATGAGCAATTGTGTGTCTTTTTTTCTCTATGATAAATAGTAACCTCCATCGAAGCTTTAATACTTCAGTTAATTGTAATACTCATTTTTTTCAATTTTATATGTTTGTATACAAATCATTCAAAAAAACATTCTAAAGTGTATTTACAAAGAGTATTTATATTTTTATTGCAAACTATTTCGATTAAACTATTGAACAGATTGACATATACTTCAAACATGTATATTCAATGTATGCACAAATGTTTCACTGAATGAATAAATAATTATCATTATTATTATTATTATAAGCCTAATACTATGATATTATAAGCCTTCCCAGGCTTTGTGGAAAAGAGTTCAATTTCATTTATATATGTATGTTCTATGTTCTTTCGTTCAATAAAAAAAAAAATACTTCATCAGTGACAAACACTGAATATATGCTGAAACTCTCCTCGTCTTTCTTATATTATTATTTCTTTTTAATATGAAGTTATGTATTTGTGTTCTGTATTCAATTCCTTATGAGGCTTTGTGGGCAAGCGATGCAATTTTATTAGATAATAATATTAATAATTATGATTTTTTTTATCGAACAAAAGACATAGAACTTACATATATATATAGAATTTATAATAATAATAATTTTTCAGTTTTTTTTATTAGATTTAAATAATACATATACATACAAGATTAATCAATACGCTCTTCCACAAAGTCAAAAAGGCTTATCTGTGGGATGAGAAATGAAATTATTAGCTTGGACAAGGAAAAAATAGATGGAAACTTTTCAATAGTTATAAGGAATACAAAATCGAATATTTGTATTTATAGACTATATATGTGGACATGAAATTGAAAAATTAATATATCATTATACATCAAGAAAACAGATCATATCCACACAGCTAAAGACATAAGAAGTTAATAATAATTATTATTATTATTATTTATTTGATACACAATACATTATAGTACATATACATTTTAAATGTTGTGTATCGCTGGTGGTAAGAATAGAGCAAGCCCCGTAACAACATGTGCCTTACCACCAGCCTAAACTAAGATAACTAAATTAACATACTGGAATAATAAAATATAACATTTAAGGAATAGAAAATTGGAATAAAATAACATAATGGAGTAATACAATGAGAAAAAACAAAACAAAAAACATATGAATATCATTATAAAAAAAAAGAAATGAAATAAAATTTGAAAAAGATGAATGCACACAGTCATGTGGGGCCAACTTCATTTTCACGTAGTAAATCTGCTCTTAATAACATTTTAAATTTGGAAATATCATCTTCTTGACGGAATTTTGATTTGATTTGATTGTAAAGGTTTATAGATCTGATGTAAAAACCATTCTGGTATTGCTGGGTTCGATCAAAAGGTGTCAATATTGTTAATAATAACAATAATGGTTTTTATTATCGGAGACTGTACAAACAGTATGATATACGTCATGAATTACAAATATACATATAATAAGCATTGTTCGAGATTAGCTGAAAGCTAAAAAATCGTCAACAGAGTGAAAAGCATTTTCACATAGCAGTTTCTTGACACCGGATTTAAACATATGTATGCTGGATATCGACTTGATGTCTATTGGTAGGTTGTTATAAAACCGTGACATTGAATATTGCGGACCTTTCTTATACAGCATATGTCTATGTTTGTCCACACGTAAAGGTACGTTCATAGAGCCACGGCAACACGAATTTACCGTGCCGTCAAAATGAATGAGCCAATCACAGACTTGCCGGGCTTTTCGTTCACTGTGGCCTTGAAAGTTGAATGAAGTTGAACATTTTGCCGGACGACAAACTTGCCGTGATGACGTAGGCGACATCACGGCCACGTTTATACTCGAACTGTGTGTTCTGCGTACGAACTATCGACTGGCAAACTCGATCACTATCGACGTTGCCATGGTTATTGCATCGATTTGATATATAATTGCCTTGAGTCGGCGATAGTTTGCCGTGGTAGTATGAACAGTACAAATCATATGACGTCCAACGGCACCCGACAAGATTGCCGGCCGGCAAAAATGCCGTGGCTCTATGAACCTACCTTAAGTCATTATGACGTCGTGTATCATGTTGGTGGATTTCATGGTTACATTGAAATAGTTTGAAATAGTTGAAAAGTTTGAATTTAGTTTGGTGTCTCTTTCACAAAAACGACGGTAAGATGAGCGTTTAAGAGTCCACGGGAGTCGATTTAGCGAAATATCAGTTTTTTGGTGATAAGTTTTGAACGGTATAAGATATCAAAATTCTAATAAACGAGAAACACAGATAATTATGATAGCTTCAAGATAATATAAGATATAACTATTCAAGCCATGTCGCGTGACTGTCAAGAGTATACAGCTAAAATAACACATTTTTTAGCTGTCGACTCTTGACAATTATGCGACATGACTTGGATAGTTATATCTTATATCATCTTGAAGCTATCATAATTATCTGTGTTTCTCGCTTATTAGAATTTTGATATCTCATACCGTTCAAAAGTTATCACCAAAAAACTGATATTTCGCTAAATCGTCTCCCGTGGACTCTTAAGCGAAGACTCGATCCCACTCTTATGGAGCTTGGTCTGTTTTTTTTTTCCTGTAAGCACTGCACAGGTCGCAGGGTTTGACTGATCAACATGAAACTCTTTCTGTATAGGCAGACGTATCCAACTTAGAACTGTATAGTTTTTGGAATTAATCGGTAGTTCCAATTTTGAGAAATATCATCTCAAAGTTTCTGAAAACCTCATGAGATTAGGCTGAGCAAGAAAATGTGAAAAATGAATTATATATCCAAAAATAATATAATTTTCTCCGAATATTTATACATGGATGATGCACATTATTACTATTTTGTATGCAATTCAAACCAACAGTTTTGAAGAAAAATATTCTATTAACTGTTTTTATTAACTGTATCAACTGTTTTTGAAGACATTGTGCTAGAATTAGCCGACAAACTTGATATTGACATTCAATGGGAGGATTGAGGCTACGCATCGTCTTCCTGCGGGAGGTAATACCAATCGTCCGCCTAGAATTATTAGACGAGCTTTAGCAAGGATTCAATTTCAAGGGTTCGTTTTTTTTTTTTTTCTTTTTTAATGTTTTTTTCGGTTTTCCACAGGTCAAACGACTACAGCTATCAACTTGAAACTTTCATTAAACATGGTTCCTCATCTAACTCAGATTTTTATAGTTTTGTGGCATTATCGGGTGATAACTTTTATTTTTATGAATTTTAGAAATTTCGGAAATATTCATTAGAATAACACGGCGGAAAAGAAAAGAACCTATTTTTATTTTCAAAGAACATGAAATTTTGTGTGAAGTTGAATTGAATCTTGATACATTTAACCGCAAATTCTCAGCTTGATCGGGTCAGCCATTTTGAAAAAAAAAACATGAAA